>VZTZ01015549.1:717617-1061412 GCA_013400955.1 Drymodes brunneopygia | reverse complement strand
AGATTTCGTTTCCTCTCTCATCACCCTACACTGATTTGACTGGTAATAAATTCATCTGATTTTCCCAGGCTGAGTCTGTTTTACCTGTGACAGTGACTGCTGAAAGATGTCCCCCTGCCCTCATCTCGACCCACAAGCCTTTTGCTGGATTTTCTCTTCCATGTCCAGAGGAGGAGGACAGTGACCGAGCAGCTTTGGGGGCACCTGGCCCCCAGCTGGGGTCAGCCCACCACATATACACACACAGAGACAAAGATACAGCTCTGCTACCCCCAACCAGGCTCAGAAAGAAACAACAGACAAGAGTCATACTGCTCCTGGAAAATTTCCAATTTATATGTGTCTCTTCAGTAACATAGCAGGAACCCATGTGTTTTGCTAGTCAAAACATTTGCTATGTCAAAACATTTGGATATTGGGAAATATCCAAAATTCAGCTACCTTGAATTACAGTAATATGCTGTATGTTTGTTTCTTAACTGGAACAATGGTATAATATGCATATTATAAACAAACTAAATATTTTATAATGTTTTTAATACTAAAATAATCTTTACTATCTGAGCAAAAAGCACTTAAGTGCTTGAGACTGCAATTAGGTAGGCTTCTGTTAAAGTGCTTAATTTTTATCTTAACCTATCACTTAAATCACTGAAGTTTAACTTCTTTGCTGAATCAAGATCTAAAAACTTCATTAACTGAGACTGAGTCCTCCCTCAGCTCAGTATATAGACCCAAATTCCCAGTCTAGATATTTGGCCTGGCCTGGCCTTCTATTTGGATTTCCTGCTCCATAGTCCAGCCCTACCAGGAGCCAATTTACTTGCAAAGAGACACAACCAAAAGGTTACTCCTTCCACACAGNTGAAGAACTGCAGCCTGTGGGAGGACTTCAGCTGCAGGAGCTGATGTAGGACTGCCTCCCATGGTAGAGACCACATGGGATNACTGGAACAATGGTATAATATGCATATTATAAACAAACTAAATATTTTATAATGTTTTTAATACTAAAATAATCTTTACTATCTGAGCAAAAAGCACTTAAGTGCTTGAGACTGCAATTAGGTAGGCTTCTGTTAAAGTGCTTAATTTTTATCTTAACCTATCACTTAAATCACTGAAGTTTAACTTCTTTGCTGAATCAAGATCTAAAAACTTCATTAACTGAGACTGAGTCCTCCCTCAGCTCAGTATATAGACCCAAATTCCCAGTCTAGATATTTGGCCTGGCCTGGCCTTCTATTTGGATTTCCTGCTCCATAGTCCAGCCCTACCAGGAGCCAATTTACTTGCAAAGAGACACAACCAAAAGGTTACTCCTTCCACACAGGAAAAAGAAATAATAAAAAAAAAAAATCTTCATAATCTCTTTATAAGTTCAGAAATTATGTTCATTCAAATTTTGGCACTTTTTCCACTGCAGTGACAAATTCACTGGGATTATTATAGACCAGTTGTATCTGGAGTCTACTGACAGCAATGAGTTCTGTAGGAAACCAGTGTAGTCTGCCAATTGTTTATTACATAAATGTCACTATTTGAAACAGTCTTCATGAACTCCATATTGTATTTGAATAAATACTGAGACAGATTGATATGATTAAGAATACATTAATAAAGCATCATTCATTAAATTTTCTAGTTCTTTGTTCATTCTTAATCTGAAGATTGGCTTACTTCTCTGCAATATTTAAGCAAGCATCTTTGTCCTTAATACCCAAAGTATTCAAAGTTCATTTCTCTTTAACTACAAATAAAACTAAAAAGAAAGATGATTTCATTTCCCTTTGTTGACTCATCTTACATCTATTGTCTGAACATAAGAGGAAAAAAATATTTCTACAAAGCCAGGCCTATGTCCTTTGAAGACAGCACAAAAGAGAAGCATTCTTGTTGTGATCAAGTTTTGTGCATGTTCCCGTTTCCTTAACAAGGTTAACCCCAAGTGGCATGCATAAGTCCAGTGAAAGGAATAATTTCAGATGTTTTCTCTATGTTGTTAGTTTATAGTTTATGGGAAAAGGCTGCCCTCTTCTGACAACTTTTCAGTTTCTTCGAAAATCTTGACACATTTTTCTAATCTCCATTTATGATTTCTCCTTTGTTTCTCAGTACATTGTATCAGTAGGGCCATTGTCCCTACTCCTTATGCTCATATTCAGAATGATATAACATAGAAATGAGAAGGTTAATGTGGAAACCACATGTATTTGATAAATATAACAAAAATCACCACCTCTTCATACTCAAATGGTCAAGCAGGAAGCAATTGGGTGTCTGGTATTTTGAGCTGTGATGGAAATATTACCTGCCATGGTGTCACACTCCCACTTCTTAAACAGGTGTCATCTTCCCATTTTTCAGACACACCCATTGTCTGGATCTCTTTATCCACAGCACCTTGGCAGTATCTGTGTAAGCCTTTTAGTCTGAATCCTGACTTACCACAGCCGACCTCAGAACAGGCAGAGTGGGTTGCTTTCAAAATTAAATAGAAAGATGCTCTCCAGGAGCACACCTAATGCACTCTGACCAATGCTGCAGAGCCAGCTCTCACATTCCTACAGTACACAGAAGGATGCAAGGGCTGAAAATAAATCTGGATTTTGATGCCACAGTGCAGAGCCTCCTTGGCAGCTGCAGCAAATCCCAAGGTCTGTGGCACCAGCCATACAGGCTGCTTCTTACCTTGTAAGAAAGGACAGACAGTTCATTTGAAATTGATGACTGAACACAGAATTTTAGGAGTTATACATTGACCATTTAGTATTAAAATTATAGTAACAGCCCCTAAAGTAAGGCCTGCCACCCAGCAGTCCCTCTCCCAGTGAGTACTCCAATTTCTGGGCTATTCTGTGCTTTCTCTGTCCCACTTAATCTCAGTCCCCTTTTGAATGGGCTCAAAGGAAACCTTGGAAATTTCAAAGTGGAAAAAGAAGTTGAGGCATCAGCTGAGTGCTATCAGTGGCAACTGTCAAATGGAGAAGGTGGCTGTGGACTTATCCTGTTTTAGCACCTCTTTAGGACCCCATGTCTGAATCCTTCCTTCCTGACTCATGTCAGCTGTGCTGTATTGACCCATCACTTTCCATCTGGACATTAATGCCTTATGTGATTATTAATTACCCTGAAATGCTCCTTCAGAAGTAACCTATAACTATTTACAAAACTTGCACAAGAAGAGTAGAGGTTTTTGCAGTGCTTTCTTCTTAAAAAGATACCCAACCTCCTTTCAACATCTCCTTATTAAATTGCTTTCCACTTTGCTGCATATAAACCTAGCCCTTAATTCCACCATCATACATCTGCACTTCACCTTACACAAATAAGTAATTTCAATGTGTAATCAATCCTTATCTGAGGCATGGATCCTAGACCACAGCCTTAACTCCCTATAGCATCACTGAAATCAATACAGCCATCCCAAATTACACTAGCAAATGGTCTTGTCCCACATATCTTTGATCTAGACCATGTCAGCCTATTGTGAATTAAGATGGTGATGCAGCAAACATCTCCTGTCTTACACCCATTGTCTTTCATCCCAGTAAGCCCCTGCTTGCTCCAGTGACTCCTTGCACTTAATGAGTTTCTTGACATATCCTCCCTGCCATTCCACTCCAAACAGTATAGTTAAAAGTTGAATTTATCAAATACAAAACAGGTCTTACATACACAGAGGAAAAACAAGTTTGTATGAGTTTTTTAAACCTGCCACTTAACAATTTAATCTCTCTGTGACTACACACTAAACAGAAATACTGCATTAAATCTCCCAAGCTTGTTGCATCTGATGGAACCAACTTAGAGCTCATTACTGCAAGTACAGACTAATGAGATCCCTTTGGTATCACTACAATACAGTGGTTAATTACAGAGCCTACATTTACTCATGGGATATATCTTTCTTCCCATGTATAGGGATTCTCCCTTACTGTTTAACAAACTGGATTGAAGCACATTTTAAAAATAAAGTTAACAAA
Source organism: Drymodes brunneopygia (assembly GCA_013400955.1). Classification (NCBI taxonomy): domain Eukaryota; kingdom Metazoa; phylum Chordata; class Aves; order Passeriformes; family Petroicidae; genus Drymodes; species Drymodes brunneopygia. The sequence goes on along the minus strand of VZTZ01015549.1, from coordinate 1,057,426 downwards.
TTTATCATCACAAATTGGTACGTGTTTCCATTATACAGGTGAGACAATCAAAGCCCAATGGCATCACCAGGCAACCCAATAGGGCTTATTACCAAATTCTGAACCAGGAGAAAACTGGAACATTTAGGGCAGTTGTATAAGGCAAACCAATTTCCAATCAAACTGGTCTGAAATTACCTAATTCACCTTTTAAGATTTTCTCAAAGGAACCCGATTTGGTGTTTTCAGCCCTTTCTGAATTTCCCCAGTGACACCTTTTTGTATTAAAATGAATAACATTAGTGAGTATTTTGCACTCTGAACACAAATGCACAAGTGAGCTGCAGTGAGTCCAGCCTCTCTTCAGCTTTGATGCAGAATTTTGCTCCACTCAGCCACCACCACTTGCTTCAGATCAGGGAACTCCCTGGAAGATTTTCATTTTCTGCTTGACTGTGGCATCCTCTGCTGAGTCTGAGGGAGCTGACACAATTAGTACAAAGTAGCATGTGGCAGTGAGCCACACCAGGCACTCCATCTCTGAACAATTACAGCCCATTTTGTTGGTGCTGGGAGACACAAGGCTACAGTCCAAGTGCTCTGCCACTTGAGAAGTGCAATTATGTGCTGGAAATGCACTGCCTGGAACAGTCCCTCTTACAAAATGGAAATTAGCAGCTAAAATTGGAAATTAGGAAAAGAAAGTTTCTTTCTGTCTCATGCCATTTATTGGAACCTCCAGAGTTATCAGCCCCACTGCTCCTTTCCTTTTTACCCAAAGCTTATGAAAATCAAGGCAAAAAATAACTATCCCTATCCCACATATTTTATATGGATGTTTAAAATGTGTGGAAATATCATACCCTTTATAAAATATTATCATTCCCTTATCACAGCACTGAGTAACACAGTCATGTCTGTATACCTTCCTGTATCAACAGAGAAAACAGAAAAGTTTTAGGAAGGTATCTCAGTCTGACATATTTTTATGCCTGAATATCTATGTCACACATTGAAAGATTCTAGTTCCAGACATTTGAAATCTAGTTTCAGGTCTCTGTGTTTGTTTAAAGGGATATAAGTAGCAGGTATTTGGAGGCAAGGTGTGGAAAGGAAGGACACTCAGAGACCTGTTATGGTCAGACAAGGGTAGATGAGAGAAAGGCTGGACAAAAACCTGCAGAATGAAATAAGGAGTGTAACAGCAGTTTCAAAAAACAGAAAAGAGGAGAAATTTTAAAAATTCATCCCTTCATACACACACTTATAAGCAGACAAAAATGTCTTTTCCTGTGTATGTCCTAAGGACTCCCGCAAAGGAAAGGAACAAAGAATTATATAGTAAAATGCTAAAGCTGAGAAGTTAATCACAGCTATAGTAATTGTCTACAGTAATGTAACTACTATTTCTATAGAATTTTTTTTTTTTAGGAGTCAGCCTATAAGCACGTCTGTCCACAAGCCTGTATATTTTTGGTTCATCCAGGCAAGTAAAAGCATGTGCAGTGGCTGGTTCAGAGCTTTGCATGAACTCACCAGCATGCTGGAGCTGTCTCCAGCAGTGAAAACATGCCTCCCCTTACTTAGGACACTATCTTCCATCTTCCTTACAACCCAGCTTTTGAATTGCAACAAAACATAAAATTCACAGGTTTTGGACATCCCACTCCACTGACATTAGATGAAATTGGTTAATAGATTTGACCAAGCATTGCTGCCAGGCATAGGGATAGAGGGGGCATAGGAAAAAAGGGAATGGATAATGTGCAAAGGATGCATTTGCATGAGAAACCAGCATTAAACACATAAAACAGCCTTACAGAAGAAAAATACACCCATCTATCCTCCAATCAGTTCCATCAGGAAAGGCAGTCTGGGACAAGAAAACATTTTTTCTGAACTGGAGGAGGGAATCTTTTTGTAGCATTTATTCCTGCTCACATCCCAATAGGTGGAAAGCTGTCATCAGTCGCAAGCAACAGCTCTAATTCCAAGAGGCCCAAACAGAAACAAAATGAAAATACATTTATTTCACTTCTAAGTCATTCTCCTCAGAACAGACTTTAGAATTACTTTGTATCTGAAACAACACTACCCTGTCCATAGCTTTCATTAAAAAAAACCCAAAATCTGAATGTCTGCAATAGCATTCATCTACAATGAGCATAAAGACAACAGATTTAAATTGGAAAATTTACAAATGTGATCACAAATATTATTGTTCCACTTCTCATTCTGAGACATTATATAAAGAGAAATGTGAATTAATTTATCCAATGAACACAGCACAGCAAACAAAACTGTTGTGAATTAGATCCGTAGATCACATGTACAGTATATTAAATTCACTCAGTAGACAGATCGTTATGTTTCCATGTAAAAGCCATTATAAATAATAAATATTTAAATATATGTATGATAAATAATGTGCCAGGATTATGCAGATAATTCATATTTAATTCAGCAGTTGCTTCATTGCTAACAAATAGTAATGAACAGACTACTGCATGTTCTCCACCATGATACATTTCCTTTACTCAAATAATTTTCCAAACACACATGTCTAACTTTTCAATTAATTTCAGCCTAAGGCTGAACAAGTAATGCATATTATCAGGTACACTCTTGAAAATAAATGTAGCTTATCTCATTTCCTTTCTCATTGCAGTCTTTATCCTGAGGAAGCATCAAAATGTCACTGTTCTGAGAGAAATTAGGCTAGTAGTAGCTCTCTTTTCATGTACCCCTCTCAGAGCAAGGGATAGGTTTGAAAGTCAGTTCAGTGTTTTCCATCAGTACAAAATCATATCTGCACAGCTGCCGCCTATGAAAGAAGAAAAAGAAAAAAAAATTACACAAGAGAAAAAATTAACTTTAACAGAAAAATATTCCAGTATTTGAATTATTAAACTTCCAGTATTTACCAGCTCTCAGAGACAGTACTCAGGACAAGAAGAAGTGTCTCCTTGTCTAAGTTTATACCCAATTTCATGCATTCCTAGAGTAGCTTAGATGGACTGAAAAACAACCAAACATCAGCTGGATGGTGCAAAGTATATCACACTAGTCTGAAGTACAAAGATGCATAATTTCATCCATTACAGCCATTAATCTGCATTCAAATTAACTCTTTAGCAGCATGACCAAAAATCCACATTATTTCTGTGAACACAGGGCCTGAATAATTTATTTGAGTTCCCTGGGTAGGAAAATTTCTCTGCTTTTATTTCACAGAGGAAAGAAGAGAACCACATCATAATATTTCCTTTTCCTTTGCAGCAACAGCATATGTAAAAAAATTTAATGCAAAACAGCAATTTGTCTTCTAAAACAGCTAGAAAACTCACAGCTCACTAATACTACATGCACACATAAAGAGGTCACAAAGGGAGCCACAAATACATGAAAATCGTGCTTTTTGAGGTCACTATAATATGAGGTCACCGTCCTTTTAGGGCAGAGGCAGGTCATAGTTCTGCTCTTCATGCACTGTTGTGATGTATGGGGAGAGCTGGTTTGAACAGGCCAATGACTGACACACCCTCCATACCATACAAGCTATGAGACTTATTTTATTTAAAATTATCTTCTCTATTGCTCTGAACTCATAGATGTGGCTATACCACTCACTTCAGCTCTGCCTGAGATGCAGAATACAGTGAAACAGCAAAAGGAGAGAACAGCCCACCAGGCATTTCTGTTGTTGCCTATTCTTATGAGATTTCCAACCAGTTAAGGCTCCACATCTCTGTATGTGAAAGGACTGCTAGATTTCTCCTTAAGATTATGACACCTTTTAAGGTCTCCAAAAAGTTATGACAGTACTTTTATGACTAAAAATACTCAGGTAAGTTCTGGCATTCTGCACAACACAAAGCATAGAATTTCATCCAGTCCTTCATCAACAATTTGTTTTGATTTGAATTCAATGTTTCATTATTATAGCATTTTTGTAGCATTATTTATATCTAACCACAGGGGATGAAATACCTAGCCAGCCCGTAATGCTGAATTCTAGAAATAAAAGCTTATGTTTTCCAGCATTCAAGTAATTGTTGTAATTATAAGTAAATAAAGTAAATATAGGTAGTCATAATTACAATGAGCAATTAGGTAATTATACCAACCAATAGTGTTGTAACATCTGCATTTAAATTACCTTCACATGCTGATTCAATACAGTAATTTTCACTGTTCTCTAGAAGTATCTAACATGTCTCTACAACTGCAATCTGATGAGGCTCCACAGGAAGGACTTTAGTAGATCCTATATTAAAACCTATCAAGTGCATCTTACTTTTAAACTAACAAGAGTCAGATTAACAGGAATGAAAACTCTAACCCTATAAGGGCTGTTCACTGAAAATCTTTCTTGTTTGCTTGCTAGATCATTATCTGAGAAAGGACCAAGAGCTGACAAGCCTACACAAAATATATCTTCTGATTTATCACCATTGGGCTGAGAAAAAAAATTGGAATATGATTTAGAACTTTTCACCCTCTCTCATCACCAAGTGCTTTCAAATAAAATCATGTCATTTTCACCTGAGAGCTTGAGACTTATGGCTTTCAATAAGTTAATAAAGTCAAATGTATGTACAATCTGGGGTACTATTTTGATTACTGAGTGTTTGGTGTCTTCCTAAGTCTCTCCCATCCATCTCCTCCTCTTTCTCGGTAAATCTAAAATAGTAGATTAATTTAAGAAGATTTAAATTAAGAAGTAGATTAATTTTTGCAAAGTATACCCAATTCCTAGTAGGTTATTATCATACACCATATAAGAAACCCTGAAATGTTATATCTCAAGTTACTAAAGTATACTGACTTAAGACTTACTAAGTATTGTAATATTATTCTCACTCATTACTCATTTGATACGACTTATTTGATAATAATTTTTCGGTTTTTATTTTAAATTCTGACTTTCTTGAATCTGCCATTCATAAGAAACAAATTAACAACTCTCAAATAAAGTACTCTTGCTACTCCTGTATATTTCTTACCTATTCCATGTAATTTGTTCTTTTCACAAGATGCAAATGCAAAATTTAATTGCTGGTGTTACTGCACAAGTAAATTTGAAGATTCAAAAAATGAACATATGGTAATACTGCTGAAATATTTTTAATCAGAATTAATAAAAGCTTAGTAATTATACTCAATTACAAAAAAGAGCAGATTATTTAATTTTAAGTGTAAGCAGACACAGGCTGTGTTCTGGTCTTAGAAGAATTTTACCTTCATCAACAAGAACAAATAAACTATTCCAGCCACAGAAGCAGCTGAAGTGCTCCATTTCACACCTGAGTGTGAAAAGCTGTGTACAGACACATGAGTAAAATGAGAAAAGTGCTTAATAAAATTTATCTTATGGAGGAGAAGTTGACCATGCAGGTGTAAGTCAGGCTGGTCCTTGAAAGCACAACTGTGACACACAGCATGTGTGACACCTCCACGCACAAGGTGCTAGGCACTAAATGTTAATGTACACAGCAGCTCTTCCACATGACAAATTTGATCATCAGGAGGATGAGAAGAATATTCATGCAATTAAAAAAAAACTAATGAAGGGAAATACAGGTTACCAAGAAAAGATCCTGAGCACCTTAGTTGATACCCAGCTGTGATACAAGACAAACACTCACCTTTTTGGATTATTGAGAGATTTCAGCTTCATCTGAAGAATCCTAAGCTTGTGTTTGGGGCCTATCAAAGTCTTCGTAGAAAAGGTCAAGGAAATTTTTGCTATTTTTTCAATATCTCGGTGAAATCCAGTTAGTATTTTGACTCTTTTATACTGCTGAAATGTTGAAGCCTCACTAAAGGAAGATATTTAGACAGGCTCTTGTTAGCTGAGTAGTATTCATTTTTACTAAGCACTATTACTAAACTGGGAAACTTTGCAAGATGTATCAACTTTGAGCATTCAGAACGAGGACAGCTGGAACAGGATTCAAACCCTACCAAGCAAGGACCTGGGAAAGGATCATTCCAGTGTGAGGGCATTGCCCCTGACCCTGAGCCACACCCAGGGAACAGTGCCATGGCCAAGTCTTTACAAACTCAGAATGCTTTTTCAATTTACAAGCTAAAAGGTTAAAAGTTTTATAAAACTCAGATAAGCAGTCCTATAAAGTGATAAAAAAGATTTAAAGAGGAAGCACAACATACCTATTCATCTGTGACTCTACTGTGTTTCCAGCATTGTCTGTTATTTTAACTTTAATGTAACCTCTCCTCATGCTTTTATTCCAGGTAATAATGTCCAATAAATAGTTATACACTGCAGAAAGAAATAGGAAATCAAAAGAGTCAAAGAATGACCTCCACAGGAAACAGTTGCTGTTACCACCCTGTTAAAATTATTCACTGGGTAGATGATAGGAATAGAGACTCTTCACTTCTATGCCACCAGTTCAAAGGAGAATAAAAACCTGACCTGCTGCTGACCTGCCCTGTGCCCTTAGAAACCCTGACCTGGCCTTCTGCAGCCACCATTGGAACCACACACCTTTACTGCTCCCAGACAGGATACCAATTAAAACTTACTTTATTTTTTGGCATGTTGCTTATTACCATTCTCTCCTAAAAGACCAGGCCTCATATGAGGTCTTGCCTTGCACAGTTTTACAATTTCACTTATTTTGAAGGCCTCTTGTTCATTTCTGTTTCCTCAGGTTTCCAAATATCTAAGAATTAAGGCTTTAATTAATAAATACACTCTTTTTTCACACCGGTTTGTTTCCCTTCTTGACTTTGCATATTTTTTTTCTTCTTGATTTCGCATATTTTCCCTTAAATTTATACTGTCATTACAATATTCCTTTTTCTGCTCCATGTAACTCATCCTGTCTTTGATAATATTTCTGTCCCTCTTTTCTCCCTTCAACCATCATCAGAGAGGGGCAGGGCAGAACAGTAGTAACAGGTTTGGGTTGAACTGAAAGACACTGGGAAGAGGAGTTATTTTACGCAAATTTTATGTTAAAAAATTTATGTAAAATCCATCACTTCCTTCACCTCTCCTCAATTCTTTGGAAGATACAGTGATGTCAGCAAGCACGACTATGACCACATGTCCCTGGTCACAAACCTTGCCAAGATGATGGACAAAACTAATGGGAAAACCTAATTTCACATGAATTCCCTGTAAGCCTATCCCCATACCCCAAAGCCAAGAACCTTAAACATAACTAATTAGAAGTGTGTGTTGCACTAGTTCAGGGTGCTAAAGTCTTTTAGAACAAACAGAAATTGGATGAGAATGTAGGACAGACCTACATGGGTAGGTAGATATCTAAACTGTGCAGCTGAAGTATATGCCATGAGAGCTCATTGCCACAGAGTACAACTCTGGAGCAGTCAGATGAGTTTTCCCTTCACTGTTATACTCGTGGGGAGACATGGAGTAGCTTTAGTTGACTGTAGGGTGATCTCCTCCTGGGGTGGAACATGGAGGTGCCTCTTTTTTGTCCCCCACCCACGGCAGTCTGGCTTCTCTTTCCTGCTCTCTGAAAATGGCACCATCAATCCCATCTAAGCAGATTCTATCAATCCAGCTTTTGCCCTCCCACTTGATTCTCATTTTCTGTCTTCTTTCTTCCTCTTGGCAGTCCCTTCCATTACTTTTAAAGTTACATTTCTTCCCAGTTGTCTCAGTATTACTTTTTCTTCTGGCACCATCATTCTTCTTCCTCCAATATATGAACTGACCCTTAGCTCATGGTTTTTTACATCATTTTACACAGTGGCTACAACTATCTTGCTACTTTTAACATGCTTTCATTCCAGATCAGCTAAAAAATAACAGTTATAAATTTATATAAAGAGGTTTTATGTATGTATTTAGTCACTCACTGCAGAATGGGTCTTGGTCGGAGGTATCAAAATAAGCTTTTGTTGGTGAACTATATGGTAGCAACAGCTTTTTCCATCTATCAGCATTATAACCTGAAATCCAAAGTTCAAATATTTCATTTCAGACATTTAGCAAAATTGTGATGCACATACAATTACATGAAAGAATCTCACACAGTGACAAATTTGGCTTTAATTTTCTTAAATATCCTCTGAGAAAGAAAACTAGCTAGAAAAATGAAGAACACCTCTGAGTGTAACAGACTGTAGTGTGCAAGTAATTAATTCCTCTGATATATCAGTATCACTAAAATTTTCAGAAGGTAATAGTTACCTCTTTAGTCTAGATACTAACTCCAAAAAGTAGTGCTTACAAACACTTGCAGAGGTAATAAAACAAACCCAAAAACGTAGCCCACATATTTGCAGAGAGCACTGACAGAACAGCTTTCCTTTCTTTCTCTTGAATCATTAAATATTTTTAAATTCTTTAGACAATTTGTAGATATTGTTTAATAACATCTAAAATACTCTGCAAACCCCCTAAACTCATGGATTTAACGTAGAAATAAATTTATACAATTCCATGATTATTGTCTTTGGGGCTTGATAACAGCCCTTGTTTCTAGAATGGATGATGTTATTCTCTCTCTCTCTTAATCTCTCTACCTGGAGTGGACAAGGAGGGCTAATTCCAGGCTGCAGAGCTGCCACTGCAAAGCAGGAAGCAGGAGAGATTGCAGCAGAAGGATGCTGCTCCTCCACTCCATTCCCAGACTCAGCAGCTGACTGGGGAAATATTTCTCCACCTCTACCTTGGGCATTCTGTCCAAGTGCATCAGGCCCAGCTAATAACCATGCTGGGGAGCTCCTGGAGTCCTTCTGTTCTGCTATAAAGGCTCATTATGGTTGGGGTTTTTTATAAAATAGCACACAGATCTATCTATGTATTTTCTTCTAACCCGATCCAACTAATATAGCATGCACATCCCAGCATACGGGTGCAAAAAACCACAAGATGCAAATTGAAAGTTAACTTCCAATTATGTATTTTAAAAGTTTCATTCTTAAGAAAACCCTGCCAACTAGGAAATGCTCACACGATTGTAGCTCTTTTCAAACTGCACCCAGATCCTCTCTAAAAAGAAACAAACCCCCCAAAACAACTAAAATTGCCTCCAAATAAAAGCTTGATTGCAAAAGAAGAGCAAAGAAACCATGAGGTTTCTTTAAGCATTATTGCTCTTAAATAAAAATCACAAGTCCTCTAGGGATCATAAGACACTCTTAAAGCCTGAAGTGATGAACTAAGTACCAGCAATTTCTCTCCAGAAAGGGGAAACACCGCATCCATTCCAGACTGGAAAGCATAAAGGCCAAAGATCAAACGAACATTCAGCACCTGTGACTAACAGGGGTAACTATAAAGCAGACAAGCCCATAAACTTTAAACTACTTTGACTTCCCAGGAATCTCACCCAGCCCAGAAGAGGTATGGTAACACTTACCCAGTACTGGGCAGGACATTGGCTGGAAAGCATCACAATCAACACATTTTCCTCTCTTGTAATCCAAGTAAGAGTCACAAGGATATGTTATTAAGTCACACTTGCTTTTCAAAGATGCTAAGAAGAGGAAGACAGATCTTTGATGGTCACATTTAAAATACTGAAGTCCTTCAGGGAAAAAGAAAAGAAAGAAATATAAAAAGGAAGTTAAATAATTTTTATTAATGAAAAGAGTTGTTGTATAAGTAGAATCATAGAATGGTTTGGGTTGGAAGGGAGCTTAAAGATCATCTTGTTCCAACCCCTCTGCCATGGGCGGGGACACCTTCCACTACAGCAGGTTGCTCTGAGCCCCATCCAACCTGGCCTTGGACACTTCCAGGGCTCATCCTGTGACACATCCACAACTTCTTCACCTGTGCCAGTGCTTTACCACTCTGAGTGACAGTTTTGGCAAAAAAAAAGAAAAAAATTACCAAATTACCATGAGGAACACTTCAGAGATTCTTCTCTCTAGTTGACAGGGAAAATAAATTCCCTCCTTTCCTGACAAAGCAAACTATGGCAATTGTAGAGATGAAGACGCTGCTGGCTTAAGGGATTCTCCCATTCTCACAGACACACAGGTGGAAGCCTTATGCCCTTGCAGCAGCTCTGATAGCAGCACTGTACCCATTAGTAATGGGAAACATTGACAGAAACAAACATATCCAAAAAGAGTAAACAAAAATAACTGCCAGCAACCTTGCCTAAGACCCACAGAGGTTGAAATAAGCAAAATTCTGCATCAAAAGACCATTTTATAAATCTGTTTTCATCCTAGGGCCTAAAAGACATTACCAAAACCAAAAGCTAGTTCATCATTGCCAGCCAGAAGGAATCTAAAACACAGTGGGGACGTGAAAGCCTTGCCTTCCACGTCACAGGCAAGGGATCCTGCCCAAACCACTGGGGCACAAACACCTTCCCCCATGCCTAGACCCATAGAACTATGGAAAAATAATGGTCAATATATTCAGATTTATAAAATACAATAACACAATTCCATCATGCCAATATTAATGATATGATAGGATATGTATGTTATATGTTATACATGTCAGCAAGACTTTTAAAAATTGTCAAATATCTTCATTATTTCTCATTTGCTATATAGGGATGGAAAAGAAAAAATACAGTTGCAGATTCTGTATTACTGACTAAGTGCAGTGTACATTCAGTTCAATTTAACCTTTTTTGATTTGATCTCAAACTTTTTTTCTCATTAAATAAACACATTTTTATTTACCACTGAAAAATGTTTTTGGACAACCAGGCTGATCCATTCCTCCATTTGGATAGAAATCAATGGTTCCTAAAGGTTTCTTGAAACCTAGTACTAAAGTAAAAACATCATGAGTGAAAAAAAATTATAAACAGATTAATGAAGGCAATTATTTATCATCACATTCACTCCAAAAATCATGGAGGTCTTACAGAAAATTTTTGCAATTATATCATTCTTTTTGGACTGTAAATCAAAGTCATAATATGAGGTAAGAGTCAAGGCGTTTTTTCTTTTTAAGGAAATTATATATATGTAAAATGCTGTACACAAATGTATACAAAATTGTGTAAGATTCCTACTGCTGCAAAACGGGAAGAACAGAAACAGCTGTAACTGAGATATTATTTACATAAATAAATTTATGAAATTCATATTGTCTCCAGCAATCAAAATTCTTTCCTGATGCAATTTTCATTAGAGAAAAATTTTCCAATTTTTTGCAGGACATTGTATTCTGAAGTACATTAATAGTAGCAGTAAATCAAAGTAGGAAAATCTGTATCTGTCCTATAAAAGTAAGCAAAATTCCATGAGTAAGAGTTTATTCAGTCTGACCTACCTTCCTTTTTACCACACATTATCCTTATTCACAGAATGGGAACATTACAAAAATTGTTATTTTACAGCCTCACATATAATTTTGTATAGTAAAATGCTTAATTATTAATATTATTAAAGAAACTGATATGAAACTACACAATTAATGGGACAATTGTGGTATGCAAAGTTTACTTATGGTTTTGAGGAAAAAATCAACCAGGGGTCAAAGCACAGATGAGGCAGACTTTACAATGTTCTTCTTTTTAACCTTATAGTAACATGATTTAGAATTTGAAGCAGTGGCTCTGTGGTGCACTAAGCTGATACAGCAGAAGGGATTCTGGCTGTCTCAGAAGGGATTAATTCAGTGATAACCATGTGCTTACAATCTCTGTGCTCACACACACTGGCACAGCAAAAGAATGTTCATGGCAACACAAAATAGACCCCTGCAGCATTATTTGGATGTAACTGAGATAGCTTCTCCCTTCTCTTTTGCTTTGCTGCCTTTCCTCCAGCTGAGAGAGGCATGTCAAGGCTGTCATTACCATCAATATCTGAATGGATGACATCCACAAACTGTGCATCAGTAGCATCCAGCCTCCGCTCTGGTGGCTCTCGCGTGAATGAAGGGCCTGCTGGATCCAGACCTAAAAAAAACAACACTAGCATTATAAATCCTGGGCTTCTTCCACAGATATATAAAAGACCAACATCTGAGCATTTTTCAGCAGTGATTCTTCATTTTCCTGGAGTAAAAATTTTTAAAAAGCATATTTTTTCTCTTCAACTGGCTAAGAAAAGCAAAGATTCCTACCACAAGACTGCTCAGCCTCCATCTATGAATTTCTCTCTCCCTAACTAGATATGCTCATCTCCCATTTATTCAGATGAATATAAGCCAACAGCATTGGGGATCAAATCAGGAGAACTTCTTTTGTCCTTTTCCCCAGAAAATACTGTACCTACTATACACTTCATAAAACCAAAATGCACAATAAAACTGCTCTCACCTCCAGAACACAACCAGTCAGACAGTGAGGTAGGATAACATTTAACTTAAGTGACGTTTAGATGCATCATTCAATTTTCTTTTGAGAGACTAGAGGTAACCAGGTTGGAAAATTTAATCTGTAATTGATGTCCTGAAGGCAGACTTTGCCCATTTCCTGAACTGCTTATCAGGGCTGTATTTTTCCTCATGTATGTCATTAAATATTCAGTTCTCGCTTGTCGATGTCTCAGTGCTCTGACAACAACACAAGGTACAACAGAATATGTGCACAGGGATTGAAAGTCTTACCTGTAATTCTGCCAAGTTTGCCATTATACTTCTGGCCAACAAAACCAGCTATATGAGCCCCAAGACTAACTCCAATCATATACATAGAGTCAAGAGAAGCTCCATCCACCTACCAGGGGAAAAAAACACCAAAGCCACAGTCACACACACAATTACCCAAACAGAAACCAGTAGGCTGATTTAGTTTCCACTTTTTGTTGGTACTGTAAGTTATATTTCTAACTTTCTAACTAAAAACAAAAGGAAATTACAAAGTTCCTTTCAGTTTGCAATTCTATATTAGTTAAAGTGTAGTAATTATGAAATTCTTTAACCAGAAAAATGTAAAAAGGAAGCTTGAGTCACATTTCTCCTGAAATGTCACATTAGTTAGAAGGGGAGCAGGGAAGGGAAGAGGAAGGCATTTACCAGGTATAAGAAAGATGACCCAAAACTACAAATGAGGAGAAAAAATATCTTGCCCTGCTTTATCCTTCCAATAAAATAAGTTAAAAATACAGTATCATTAAAAAATACTTATGTCACACAACCGCTGAACAATAGTGCCAAATGCACACCTTAAAATGCCCATTCCACAAGGCAGGCAGTATCCAAAAAAACCCAAACCAAAACCTACTGAAGAACTCTAAAACAGTGTCAGTGGACCTAGTTGGAATCCCTGCAAAAAGATGGGGTGACACACAGGATCTGAAAGATTAATATGTCTCAAAATGAATTAACAAAGGCCTCACAACAGCTTGTAAGTGTGAAAGCAATAGCTGTGGGACACTACAGACCCCCCTGCCAGCACTTTCAGGATTCACACATGCTGTCACTCTTTTCCAGGCAGATCTGTAAACAGCAATTAACTTGAAGACTCTCCTTATTGTCCTATTTAATTTTTTTATTCCAAAACAATAAATCTGCTGGCATAATTGCAAATTGCTATCACTGTATCTAGTCCCAGAGGACAGGTTCTGAAAGGCTTTCTCTCTTTTCAGCTCAGTCTTTCTCAAAATGTTGGATGTTTTTCTCAAATTCCACATGAATATTTTTTTACTGCACAGCATTCAAAATTTCTGAGAAAGGCTGTGAAAGAAGTGGTGAGAAAAGATGAAAACTCAAGTGACAAATCAGATAATGGCACTAATAACATCATAACATGCTTTGTTCATTTGGTCAAGCAATAAATCTAAAGCCCTGTTAGGACCACTTGCATCAACTATTGTTTCAGCAACTGCCTCTAGAGACAAGAAATTTATACCATTTTGGCATTAATATTTACATCTTTGCCAATGGTTTATTTCTCATTTAAAATCTTTATTTATAGCAGATTAATAGCAAAAAAAGTAGTGCAATGTCTTTGTAAAATGTTTACACAGCATACTATTTGAACACCTCTCCCTTCCCCTCCCCACTGGTGAATTCACTCTTTCCAGAAGACCTAAAACTTCCAACTGGTTCAAGAAATCAGATGCATTTACAGCCAAATTTCAGTGAAAGGCAAATAAAAACTCAGATGAAGTTAAAGATGTGCAATAAAAACTGCATGGAAAGTTAGTAATACCTCTATAAAGAAATGTGATTTGATATGGTTCACTGGACTTCTCTACAGCTATATTTTAAATATCCATTCCCACTCAAACTATGCTCTTTACACTTATTCAGAACAGATGCAACACTCTGCCTTACCAGCATCTGGTCAACATAATTCTTCAGTATTTCTGCAACTTTTCTGCAGTTTTCCACAGCAACTATGTAATTCACAGTGGTAGCACCACGATTCCAATCAACTATAATGAGATTAATATCCTCTGCAGACAGTAAAAGCTCCTTCATGTCACCCAGCCACGCTGGAGGAGATCCCGTTGGCCTGAAGCCATGAATTACAAAGACAATTTTCTTGGTTGTGTTCAGGTACTCAGATGCAGTAACGTTGTGTTCAGCGAGTCTCTCAGAACAACCTGGATTTTCTCTCGTGTACAGCAGCAGTTGAACATGGAGTTCTGTTCCAGACAAAGCATTGCCTATGTTAAGGTCTGTAAATTCGGGACATTTTTGTTCCTCATCTGAAAAAGATGAAAATGTTAAGACAGTCATTTGATGAGTTGGGCTACCTGAAATACCATCTCTTCACTTTTCTTTCCATATCTTTTTCTGCTGAAAGTGAAGAACTTCCATTTTCTTCACTCCTGACCTGTGGAATGAGGTGTCAAAAGATGCACTGAACAAAGAGCCACCGTTCACCTAATGACCCTGCAGATACCACTATGCTCCTCTGAACCCTTCAAATAAAAATTACCCTAATTTCTCCTGAACAGTGTATTTTCTCCTTATAGGTGCTAATTAGTAGTCAGTGTCGATAAGATCCTTTACTTCACCATCAAATGCAGGTTCTCAGAATTTTTTCACAAGTGTGTGCTGTATAAACAGGAAGGCTGTTGTGGTTGTTTCTTCTTCTTTGGGCCAGGGTGGCAGTGCTGCCAATCCGTAGACCTTATTTGTTTGATATAGCAATAACAAATAGCTGCCTGACAGTACAGGAATGATCCAGAACCCTTTCCTAGCTTTGGATTACCATAACGGCACCATTACCAAGAAACAAAGGCAGAAGAAACAAAGATCCTTGTTCTGAGTTTGAAAAAATAAGAATTTAGGTCAGTGTACATAATGGCACAAAACAGTAGGATTTAGCATTTCTGTCTGTACATGGACAGTTAGGGTGTACCAGGTTAAGCTGATCAACAAGAGGATGGAGATTTTCAAGAGAGTCTAAAAAGACTAAATTTCTCCTGTGTCTGGCTATCAACATCCAAAGTTCACACTTCCAAGATATCTTTTGTCTGCTGAGGTCATATTGTGTGGATAAACCACTTCAGGACTCTGGGCAGAACACCAACACCTGTCACAGTTCTGCTATGGCCTCTGCACCTTTGCTATGGTGTTAGCTGGTTTTTGGCCAAGGTTTTTGGCCCCTCTCTTGACTTCTAATGGGCCACATTACTTTATACAAGACTTTTGTCACTCTGGTACTTGATGGCATCTTTCTCAACTCTTCTGTTGTTAAAATCTCTGCAAAGCAAGTCATCTTCTAGAAAGCAAAAGTGAGAAGAGAAACAGTGCCTTCTTACTTCCTTAAAAATAATATAAAAGAAGATAACTCAGAATTTCTCAGACTTTTTGAGTCATTAGAGAAGCAGTTCCATCTTTTCTCCTTTTCCCAGTGAACAGCTTGCAGGCAGAACCAAATCCACCACATCTGAGATGGAAAGCAAGCCTGCACCCCTTAATAAAGCTGCAAAGGGCAAGTGTGGGTGGATTACAAGGTCTCTGAAATATGTGTTCAACACTACAGTTCAGGTCTAAGCAAAGCTAAATCATGTGAATTATGGCACTCAAGGTGCAGTGAAGATGCTATAAATGCACTACAGAGACTAATTCACTAATTTAGGGAACTAGACCAATCACCCCTAATGCCAAACCATGTATCTACAAGGACTAGATTGGTCACCTCTGGACTGGACATCACAAAAAAAATAATGGATATAGTCCAAACCAGAGCAGGCTTGAAGTTACACAGTGTTAGACATAACCTGAAACTCCCTGCTGAAAATCAACCAGACAAAAGTTTCATGCCTATCATGATTATGTTATGACAGTAACTGCAATTATTACATGGAGAAAAAAGACAGAATTGTATTTCAAAATAAATACCACTGTTTTCCTCATTTAAATACTGAATAATGTAACTAACTTTTACTGAGATGAGTAGACAGATTATTAACTAATTAGTAATACAGCAAGGCAACTCATTTCATCCCTTGGACTTATCCAAGAAGATCTGAAACTGAGAAGTGTTCTGCTGAACTGGACTTGAATTTAATGAAAATAATAATCAAGAACCTGGTAAAATGCCATGCATGTGACCTGGTACTGAGATGTTAACAATATGTGTCACATTTGATTTCTCGTTTTCATATACTTATATAGGACGATAAAACTAGAATATAAATTACATTACACCAACCTCATCTACAAAGTGAAAATAAAAACCAGTCACTTGACTATAGTTTCAAAACATGAAACTTTCAATTTTGCCTGATGTGGTCTTTAAATCCAGGTATAATCACTGATCCTTAGAATTCATTCCTTCATATCTAACATATAAAAGATTCATGCTAAGATATTGCTCTGTATCCCTTTAAATATTTTGATTTTCTTAATAATTTGATTGGTAGAAATTAAAATTACTTCTTCTAAAACTGGTGGAATGACTGTGAGAAAACCCAGACACAGTCTATTCCATGGGAGTGAGAAATCTATCACAAGGAAATTATCTTAACTGACAAACCTATTTACTAGCTGGCAGAAGTGAAAGAGAAGCAACTTGTTTACTCTTGGCTGCGAAATGACAGAAGTTATTCTTTCAAAAGTAAATAGAGAAAAAAACCTGAAATGATGATGTCTTTACTGTGGAATTAGATAAGTACTACAAATATATTTATAGATTTAATACTTTGAATTGTTTAGGAAGGAATCATTGGGGAAGTTTTTCAAACTCTTGTTTCTCACTGAACACTGGAAGCAATACCCAGTTGCCCTTTGTGCTCTCTTGTTGGAGTACTCACTCTTTTCTGTACAATCAAAACATACACGTAGGCGCTGGGCTGTTACACATGCATTTTAAGCAAGTTAATGCATAATTTTAACTTTCTTGTGCACATTTGTAAGCATTTTAATTACCTCATGTGGTTGAAAAGGGGAAAATCTTAACTGTGCAGTCTTTTTTGTAATTAAATTTTACTATTTAAAAATGTAACATAACTTGAAACTCTAAGCACCTATTAAATCAGCAACCACCCATGAACTCACACTAGTGTATTAAGACTATTTCATGATTACGTCTACTTTGTACAAAGTGCACATACCTGAGCAGGTCTCTGGGCAAAGTACAGCCAGAGATAAAGGTATCAGGCTTGGTTCTATTTACTTTAAAATGAAAACTTATGTCTCAGTTCCAAAGTCACTGAATTCATTTTACTAATCATCTGCTCCATTCGGCATAATTCATAAGATTTTATCTTAATATTTGGCCAATTTAAATGAAGGAATATTCATTTCTTAAAAGTTTGATTAAAGCGAAGATTCTACATCGCAAGTAAGCTGATGGTTCTTACCTGATTTCACCCAGTATATCAAGCAGATGAAGAAACACAATTTCAGCATGTGGAAGAAGAGAAAAAGGGATGTGCAATATCCACAGAGAAGGGGCAAACTGAGTGTTTCCTTATGCTAGATTTCTAGCACAACTGAATGACACCAATGAAGTGAGTGAGTAGGAAGCAGAAAGTAAGGCTGTAGTCAAGTTTCTGCAATTTATGACTCCTCCTATTGAGTGACTTCAGTAGATAGGGTGGTTTCTGGGCTCTGAGGGTTGGGACTGATTTTTAACCTATTTCCCTCTCTGGCTATCAGCAGATTTACACGTAAGCAAGTGATGTCATATATTACTGACAATTCCTGCATGAGTGGAGTTTAGGAAGTGGGGTAACTAGTGGTGCATCCCAGTAAAGATCCACAGTGTGGGGGGGTAAAGGCATTTCACTGAACTGTAATTAGGGGCACTGAGATGTGCAAAAGGGACATAGAACAAAAAGTCATTCTGGTGACAGAACGATCTTCCTGTAAGAACCTGAAAATAGTTCTGAGAACTGTGTCTCCAGAGATTATTTTTCCATAAAATTATCATCTGAGCTTTTCAAAGGATTCATTCTCTAATCTAAATTCTGCAAGGTCTGCAAAAGCCTCCCTGGCAGAGAGATGGAGCTTAGAGTCCCACAAACCTCACCCAGAATTGATTTGCTGTGTGTTTTTTAACCTCATTCCCTCTGTATCCCAGTTGCAAAACAAATGAAGAAATATTTATTTTTATGAAGCTCATTTATTTACAAATCATTTCACTGGGTAAATACAGGAGTACAGACTACAGGTTTGTAAAATTTGTGGTGAGGCAAAGAGGCAGATAAGCCCTGCATTATTCATGTGTGAAGCATGGCTACTCAATTTGCCTATATCTGTGTCCCAATTATTTCCAGTGCAGGAGAAAGAAAAGAATACCCTAATCATTCAAATGCACCCTAGGAATGTTTTTTGCACAGTGTATCCTTTACAGTGCTTCTAAACACAAGGTCTAGGTTTCCTTTGTTTCCTTCCACTACAGTTAAGGGTGTGTGGGTGTGTTTATGTGTTTCATTACTTAGTTTTGAGTGATCTGTCTCTCCAGCTTTATGAATCTGAGCAGCTCATCAAAACTGTGCTGCACAAGTTTTTGCAGCAGAAAGCCTTTAGCAGGTGTCATCAAAGATGTCTTTTTCACTTTGAATGCAGTCACAAGGAGAAAAAGATGTTGTATGTCTGCTGGTATGAAAATCAATTCAGCTCAACAAATGACCTTTAATTAATTTTTTTGCTTCCATTTCTCAAATATGTCACTTTTGTTGGAGTAAAGTTCACTATGGCAGCTCTTGTGATTCCTTTGCATTTCACTGTCATCTCAAATCTTTGACACTTTGTCCACTTTTTATATTACTATAAAAAAATAGCTTTGCTGACATCACGTATTGCTTAGAAAAAGCAATGACAGAGTGTCAGTCTGGCTCTTCCCGCTCTCTACTTTTTAATCTGGATTATTGTTACAACAAAAACTTAGTGCACCCAAGAAACCTCCAGTCAGGGAACCTCAGCATGCACTATGTACACAGAACCCATTCACATACAGGTTAAAGCATGGAGAGATCAACACCACTAAAACCAAACTGGTAGCAGCCCCAGTAAAACATTTACTGGGCTTATCCAAGAGCCAATCACCCGATCTTAGAAGAAAATCTTACCTATGTACTTTTACATGTACCTAATCCCACGAGCTGTGAACAAACTGCTAACATTTGGTTTTTTACACAGAAACAGGGCAAAGAGAGGACATTTTAAGTTTCTCTTGAACTAAAAACTGAAATAAGTCCAGCTCACAGTAATGTTGATATAACCCCCCATGAAATGGTTTCCAAGCCCTCTGGAACGAGTGTCAGGAAATGACTCCAATACCAAATCAATGCCCAGAAAGTTTTATGGTATTAATTAGGATGTTAAACTGGAGTGAACTCACATCTCTTTCACATGACAAGGGAACTGTGCTCACCAAGAGTGGCACTTCTGAGAAATTCATAAATCTTAACTCCTGTTACTGGTTACACTGTAGGTTCTACTGAGCGCCCACTGCCAAGTAAATCCTTCATGGTGACTCCAAGTTTCAGGTACACTCTCACAAACTCCAAAGTTCAGCTATTTCTCACCCCCTTTGCTGCACTGTTGTTATGCCCACTCATTATGCCTTGTGCTTTTCCCACAAGGATACACTCCTTCTCACACTGAAATTCAGAGTTATCTGCTTCGGAAGTGCCTTATGCAAACCAGTGAAATATGCTGGCACTGCCTCTTCAGGACTGTGACTGTCCCCTACAGTGCTCAGGACTGTCAGAGTACCACCTGCTGAATGAACCCTGATAATGTTAGGGGATCCCACAGACTGCCAGCTACCAAAAAATTCTCAAGACTGGCCTAGTATTCAAGCTGAAAAAAAGATACAAAAATTTCATTTTACTACAGTATAAGATTGCCATGGCTTATCAATAAGAGAATGGCACCATTACAATTGAGTTTATCCCCAGAAGTTTTTGATAAAGTAGCATCTAAAAACATTGCAGAGTGGTTTTCAAGATAAGGATCAAATTCTTACACAAGCCTTGATATGCTGATCTGTGGTCACATGCAAATAGTATTTCCCCTTCTAACCTTCTCTCTGCCCCCAGGGATTCCGTAGTGTTGGGAAATCCCATTCTCAGAACAACTCTCCTTTCTCTTAGGTCTCAAGCCACTTCTACAGAAAAATTCTTCTCTAACCACTAAGATTAAGAGCACTGCTCCTTTCCAGGCAAGAGGAAATCCCACCAGACTTGTGCAATGCAGTATGTTTAATTATGAAAATTAGCTGTCTAAAAATGGCAAACAAAAAACTCTGACTTCTTGGAAAAAATTTAAAACTTACTGTCTTCTACACCGATGTTTGCAATTCCTGTAAATTGCTAATCCCTTCCTAAATAGGCCTGACAAATTGGTAGCTAATCATCCATTAGAAAATATGGGCATTGAGGCAATGCACACCATTTATGCTTTGGAAAATAAATTCTTTAATGATTATGTTTCACACTTTTGTCATCAGGATGACTTCTGAAAATGTGCTCCTTTGTTAAATAACACTTTAAAAACATACTCGGAATGCTGAATATGTGTACACGATTGAAACCTGGTTTTAGTAACCAGGCAGGTGTGGGTTATAAGGCAGGTGTAAATGCAGCTTTAAAGATAGCAATCATACTCCAGTAATTTTTATTGAGAAGAGAGCAACATCCAACACTGCATGCGTGTATTTTGAGAGTAACTATCACAATGCTTTACCGTGCCAATGAGAGCAGCATGTGGGGAGTGCATTTTCTCAGCCCAATATTCACATAATTGTGTGATTTCCCACTAGTTATTCACTGCTCATTGCAGTTTCACTCAGAGGAGAAGGAAATACCCTGTGGCACACACAGTTCTTCCCAGGGCCTTGTTCCTGTGCCATGCATGCTTCCACTGCAAGGTTTGACGACATTAACCTCCTCCTCCTGTCAGCAGGGGAAACCCAGGAAAGAAAAACTGAATTTACTGCCTTAAAACACTAAAGTGTGATGCAACCACCACAACACAGCCCCCAGCTGGACCTGTGCTCACTGTGCCACTCTGCTCTGTCCCCCTCCCCATCTCCTCCAGCACACCCACAGAGCATGCACCTCCTCCCATGTCACTCTTTTCTGACCTATTTCTTTTTCCAACTGTACTAGATGTTAGAATAAAGTAGATCAGCTGTATTTTCAAACATTCTGAGTTATTTTATGGTTTGTCAGTCTTTTAATTGTCTAAGCAATAATGCATGCAAAATGAAACTCTTCAGAACTTTCACAATGTTAACAACTCAAGTTTCTATTTCCCTAGAAGTACCATTTTTTAGCACGGCAGCACACAGGAAAGAGTCCATCAGGTCAGTAATTTCCTTATCAGCAGATGCCTCCACCAGTGCCTTCGAATTTATAGTTTTGTCATTCCCAGAATCAAGGTGCAAATGTTATGATTGCATAGAGCTCTCCTGAATTGGCCCTGCCACATTCAGGTGAATGTGAAGGGCACCAGGTGGATGAAAGACCCTCTGAAAGAATGAGAAAATGGCAGAGCTGTGACAATGACATACAGAGTACTGAAGATAATAACAGAAGACAGAGAGAACATGGCCAGAAAAACAGGAAGTCAAGAAAAAGACACTTTATTACTGAATAATTGGATTAATCTTTTTTGTTTGGTTGGTTTGGGGTTTTTTTGCTGGGTTTTTTTCTATTTTTATGTGAGAGAAATTTTTGTATCTCTGAATTTTATCACAAGAGGAAAGTGCAAGAATCATATTATTTTTGAAATGTGTTATGCGTAAAATAGCTACAGAACCACAGAATCACAGAATATGCTGAGTTGAAAGGGACCCATCAGGAACATCGAGTCCAACTCCTGGTCTTGCACAGGAGCATCCCTAAGAGTCACACCCTGTGCCCCAGAGCGTTGTCCAAACACTTCTTAGTGCCGTGCCCTCTTCCCTGAGAGCCTGTCCCAGTGCTCAGACAGCGTCTGCGTGAAGAACCTTTTCCTGATATCCAGCCGAAAGCTCTCCTGAGTCAGCGCCAGGCCGTTCCCTCGGCCCCTGTCCCGGCTCCCTCCCGAGGTGTCGGGGCTGGCCATCAGGATGGGCCGGCAGCCGCGGCCCGGGGAGGCTGGGGCGAGGCAGCGGCGAGGCAGCGGCGGCAGCACTGCCCTCCCCTTCCTTCCCTGCCCTCCCCTTCCCTCCCCTTCCCTGCCCTTCCCTCCCCCGCCGGGAGCTGCTGGAGCCATGGCCGGCCGGCGAGGGCCGTGCCGGGGCCGCTACGAGCTGCTGGGTCTCGGCACAGAGGTGACGGCGCCGGGGAGGAGGGAGGAGGAGGGAGGAGGAAGGAAGGGGGAGGATGAGGAGGGCTCTCGGTAGGGCGCTGGGCGGCTGCGGGGTCCCGAGCGGTGCCCGCTCCCTCCCACGGCCGCCCGAAACCCGCCGGGATTCCGGTTCGAATGCCTGCTAGTCTGTCCCCTAAAAACGGAGCTGATGCAGTCTGGGATGGATCCTTTGCATGGATAAGGAGGGTATAATTAATCTTCAGGCCGCAGACAGGAGCGGGGTTTGAGGAGGGCATGGTCACCCTCATGGGTGTTCCTCCGCAGCCAAGCGCACCGTGCTGTGATGGGCGTCGGTGCAGGAACGGGTGTGTTTGCCAGGGCAGGGGGACGCACATCATTATCGCCTGTTTGCAGTCATTTGTCGCATTGTCTTGTAACCATTCGGCATTTTACGGAAAGCACAACAAAAATTATTGTGGAGAGCGACAGAGGAGCGCCGGTTGTGTCGGTGGGTGTTTCACGGCACCTGCTGGGAAAGGCTGTAAGTGCGCTCTTGGGCTGGGATTGATTCAAGGATGCCGTGACCGAGGGACAGAATTCACTCCTAGAGTGTGCTGCAGTCACTCCTGGGCGTGGATACACACACATTCCTCGGGCACTACAGGAGAGTTCGTGTTTGTTTGCCTCTTTGTCTTATCGCCAGTGCCTTATGAAATTGGCAGCAGCCTCATTCATGTGCATATGGCACATGTTACAAGATACATAACATTGCTTCGTTTCTTAGGGTGTCCTGAAAGGGGGCCTGCTGTTCTTTAAATATTAGCTGTTGATTACTTCTAATAGCTACTTTATCAGATAGGAGGGGGAAAAAAATAAACCCTACAGGATTTTAGCTGTCAAAGATTTAATGAAGGCAGTTAAGTCGTTCTATTCATTCATGAGGCTGTAGACCTCTCTCATTCCTCATACCTTGTGTTAGAGTGTATTGATGGGAGAAGGTGACAGGCAAAAAAAAAAAAAGTTTGTATAGGTATAGGCCTTCTGATAGCTCAGAGTTAAATATCTTCTAAAAACTACATGTTTTGTAAAGACGAAAACAGAAACAGCAACAAGAACATCATTGTTTCAAGCATCATTGATACTTTTTCCTTTGTTCTTTTTTAAACAGAAGTACAACACTGAAGAGAATGCTTCTTTCTTCAGTAAATTAACATATTCCTGGTTTAGCAGGTGGGAATTTATTAATCTGGTTGTTGCTGTTCATTGATGCTCACAGAATTGTAGACTGTGCACTTATGTTCTACAACATCATTCTGGCTTGAGCCTGACTGTGACAATGTTGCTAGCTTTTTGCCCAAAAATCAAAGTTTGCAACATTTAGAGACCATATTCAAATATTTGGTGGGGTATTGTTTATACATCATAACAGTCATTTTATACATTATCTAATGGCATTCTTTAACAATGACAGTATAACAACTTTCTAGATTTCCAGGAACAAAATATTCTGTAGTACATGTAAGGTAATTTCCAGGTAGTCAATTTCATGTTTATTTTCCTTCCTCTTTTTATGGCAGGCCAACAAGTTGTTATTGTCACTCACCTGCTCACATACACCAGGAACTCCCTCTGCTTCTTGGAAAATTTTCCTCCACAAAATAGGAACTGAAAGTTCAACTCTATCAAGTCTTGCAACTTCCTGTCACTTAATATGTTCAATGTTATTTCAAACAATTTTGTGTGTTATGTCTTGTGGCCATTACTAGTTTTTAACACCTTTTTTTCTTTGAAAAACTATTTGAGCCAGATAATGTACACACTTCAAAAATCTAAAAGTGGGAAAAAGCATGTCAAAAGTGTTAGAACTGTTTCTTGCTTTATTCAGTATTCTGAATTCTACAGATAACTGAAACTGGTATTTGCTATTTATAAGCTGGTTCAAAACAATCAGTTTGCTTCAAGTATTGAGAGTATTCAGTTAAACTCTGGCTCTGTTGAAGTTAGGAGTTCACCTTTGTATCTACCAGTCCTTACATTCTACACCATAAATACAAATGTTCTGTTTCTCTGCAGTGTACTGAGTGCACTGTTTCTGTATGACATTGATGCATTCTTTATGTCATGGTATTCACCCAAATTTTCAAGGCCATACTTTGTATCTTGTAACTAATGCTACAATGCCTAACAAAAGAAGCGAAAGGGGGGAAAAAAACCAAGCCAAAAGCGATTTTTTCAGTCACGCATGCTCCAGTGTCTGTGTACCTCTGGTTGAGTCCCAGATGTTTGGGACGGCCTTTAAGTGGAAGTGCATTGTCAATATTAATCCTTCTGCATTTTCCCCACCTCAGAAATGGCATTTCTCAGTTTGCTGTGAGTTGTCACAGAGCTGCATGCTTATCACAAATTCCAAATACCTGTGTTTCTGTCATGTTTTCTTTAGGCTCAATGTATTCGACAACCCTGTTCTGCCGTTTTTAAGACCCGGTTTAGTTTTGCTGACACTTATGTAGATAAAAGCACTTCATTAAGAGAAAAAATTAACAGCTGAAGGTCTGCTGTAAGGAAATTTTCATTGTATTTGTGCTGAAACCCAGCAGTGTAATGTGATTTACCTTGTTTGAAGGTGAGTTGCAAGATAGTGAGTGTCCATCCCTGGAAGTATTTAAAAGATGAGTAGACATGACACTTAGGGACATCCTTAATGGTAGACTTGGTAGTGTTAGGTTATTTGTGTCATCTTAAGGGTCTTTTCCAACCTAAATGACTCTAGGATTCAACGATAGTGCACTCCTATGATAGAAAATGTTTTTTATTCCAGATCAGAATAGTAAGTGGATAATGAGACCACACTTTTTTATTTTATGAAATAGTATATTTTTCTGTAAAGACGTATGGTATCAGAAGTATAGATTCTGAGGAATAAAGGTTCCTCACAACTCTCTGTTCAGGTGTAACCATCCCCATGGGCTCTCCTTACTCCAGGTGAATTTCAGTGTACTGAGGGTAACTGAGAGTATGTTCCACAATTTAGTCTGTGGCTTTTATAGGATTACATCTATTACTTTGGCTACAGAATTTATTTATATGCACTAGACTATACCAATAGCTTTTTGAGTTAGCGGTCTTGCTGGTTTTGCCTGTTGTATTTCAGGCTGTCCAAATTAATTTCTTTCTTTCAGAGTGGTGTCTCTAGGCTACAAGAAGCCCTTGGAAAGGGATGACCTGTTTGAACTCAATGAAGGTGATTCACCATACAGTGTGTGTCCTAACTTCGAAAAGCAGTGGAGAAAAGAAGTCCAGAAGTCTGCCCCAGGATTAATGGTAGCTATAATTCTGACAATAGGCAATGTCCTTTTCTAAAGTTGAGTCTAGAAGCTGGAGAAGATTTAATAAATCCAATTGTTTATTGAACAGCCTACATTTGGTAGGATACAGAGGCCCCTCAGCATTGGGGTCAGTGATCTCTGGTATGGCTGTAGGATTTTTCTAATTGTTTAAATTCAAACTTACCTCTTAGGAAGACACCTGGTTACATTTCAGCATTTCAAATGATAAAGTGCCTACTGTGCCTGGTACAGAATCTACAGTGACTTTTACTTGGTGATGAATACCATGTTGTCAAAACTGTTCAACTCTTCTCTCTGAACTTGTCTGTTTCCCTGTGTCTTTTCTTTGCATCTGTGTTTCAGGTAGGTAGAGAAGTCCATTATCAGTTTGCTGTCCATCATCACTATGAGGATTAAGAAAGTCTCTATTTTTTTTGTGCCCTTTCAAGATTCTTTGCAATTGTTCGAGCTAAATTAAAAAATTGTTTAAGGCATCAGTTTGACAACTGAAAATATTCTGAAATAATAGAAGGGTTATTCAGCCTTAAATATAAAGTTCCTGTAAGCCTCCTATAAAAGAGAATGCATTTATATTGGAGCTTATCTCTGTTTTTTCTGATACATTTTGTTTTGACCTGTGATAATAATTTGAGGATTAAACTATATTGTAATTATATTCATGGATGATAGGGGCAACCCTAGGACTTGCATTTATTCTTCCCTGAATAACTATTAGCCAGGCTAAATAAAAGCAGACTTCATTTCTTACCCCAAGCCTCTTCTTTTATCTGTAGGAAATGATAGTACACTGATGGCTTTAGATGGATACTCTAATATTACATATTTTACATTGTAAATGTGGGTGAAGTTCAAAAATACTTTTTTCTCGTAATTCTCTTTATATTTCTGTAATCTTGCAGGCTTCTTGCATCCAAAGAGTGCTATTTAAGAAAACAAGTTTCCACAAACCATCTTTGATTTTGCCATTATGGCAAACATTTAAATATTTATTGATCAAAGTTGCATTTCTGAAAGTTACAGCTGACGTTTTGGCTTTTATGAGTCCACAAGTAATGAAGTAAGTTTTTAATGTGTTTATGTTCAAAGAGCAATATTAATAATAAAGCTAAAGGGTTACCAATATCTAAACCTCCCTCCCCATGATTATTTGAAAATTATCTAATGAAGGAAAGCTCAAAGAGATCAAGAATTTCATAGCTAAATGTCTGAGACAAAATCAGTAGAAGTTCCATACGATTGTTTTCAAGTATTTAATATGCAAATATAAAATCAAATGCTAAGAAAAATAGACTAAAAAAGATACTTAACTTCCCTTTTGGCAATTTTTTCCATATCTACTTTTAAAAAACTCACATAAATATATAATATTTAATGGCCTTTAATGGGAAACTGAAATGACTCTGTTATCATATTGCTGGTACCATGAGGTTGATAGAAGTGTTTTTTAGAAATTGTGCTTACCACAGACATATTAAGAGAGGATCAAATACCTGAGTGTTTATAAAGAAAAGACTAAATGAACAGAATTATTGGTTACCTCCAAAATATAGCCTGAATCAATGTAATCGTGATCCAAATGGTTAACCATAAAATCTGTTTGAAGACATCATGACTGATGGTTATTTAAGATAATCTTTTCCTAATATAAAAATCAGAATTTTCCTTTAGATCTTTTTTCCTTTCTTGCTCCTGTGGTTGGTAGATGCAAGGTTTCTAAGTACAAATACATATTATTTTTAAATTTCTCTTTCATAAAATTATTTTCGTTTATTCTGTATTCATGTTCCATTGTCAGAGAAGTCAGCAATAGCACATTCATGTCAGGATTTGTATTTAAGAATTGCTTCTGAGCCAAGAGATTGGAAAACACAGATAAAACCTGCCATTTTTGATACCGTATTTCGTTGTGATCTTTTACTATATCTAGAACCAAAATACACTCAATTAAACAAGTTGCCAGTGTCTTAGTTTATGAAATGTTTTTTGTTGGTTGGTGATTCAATGGACAGATTTTAAAATTAATTTTCTTTTCAGAGCAATGATAGTGGCCAGTGAAACCCAGCCTAGTTCATATGGGAATGGCTGTGGCTATGCTATTGCCCTATTTTTTGTGGTTCTCTCACAAACTCTTCTCCATCAGTTATACCATCGGAACAACATCCTTACTGCAGTCAAAATCAAGACTGCAGTTGTTGGCCTGATCTACAAAAAGGTAACCATGTGTCCTTCTGCTTCTCTTTCGAAACAAAACCTAAAATACAGAGTGTTAAAAGACAGCATGGTTACTTAGCCTGCTCAAAACACAGGATGTTGCACCCTGGTGACAGAATAACACACTGACATTGTATTTTGATGATCATTTATTTATAAAAATTTTTGATTTCAGCAGAATTTCTCTGGTAAGATTGTAATCCTGAAATTACATACTTTTTGTCAGCCACCTCTACGGACATAACACTGGAAATACATGTAGAAACTAAACTCCTTCTGTTGTGATGATGAGTTAATTTCCCAAATTTACTGAATGACATGGGAAAGCTGTTTGGGTTGTATGCCTGGGAAAAAGTAAGGGGATACGGGATCACTGTTTCTACTATGTAGTAGTAGTGAATATGAGAAGCTGAAGTTTGCCACACTGTCTCCTTTAGAGGTTGCAGTTCCCCCTGATTTTAGTGAAATTGCTTTTGAGTTCTACACCCGGTAGTTTCATTTTTTGTCAGGTGTTTAAAAGGTGGCTAACCACTGTGGAAATCTAACTTACCCCACCCTTAATAAGAATGCTGAGGCAGCAGCATTGTTAGCCACAGGAAATGCAAGTGCTAATAATGTAGAAGTAAAAGCAGCTGTCTGACCTATAAAAATGTTTACTATAATCTTATTATGTAGCATATGTGGTGATAAAGAGCAGCAAGTCCTTGTTGCTGTCCAGGTTGCTGATTTTTGTGGCCTCTGTATTTTTTGGTTGCAGGCATTAACTCTAGCAAATTCCTCACGACAGCAATATACAGCTGGGCAGATTGTTAACCTGATGTCAGCAGATGCTCAGCAGCTCCTGGAGCTGGCCATCAACATGAACCTGTTGTGGTCAGCTCCTTTCCAGATCATCATGGCTGTTGTCTTCCTCTGGAAAGAGCTCGGCCCCTCAGTCCTAGCAGGTGTTGCACTGCTGCTTTTGGTTATACCTATAAATGCACTCATTGCAGCCAAAATAAGAAGACTGAAGGTGAGATATTAAAATAAGCACAATAAGGACAGGCTAAGTTGCCATAATACAGGAGTGAAGGGGGAGTTCGATTATGCTTGTATTAGAAAAGTGTTCTTTCATCTAAGTTAAACCGCAAGCAAATAAACAATGCCAAGCTGCGGCTCTTTTTCAATGAGGGAAGAAGTGTAACTGCAGAAAGGGAGCCCTCTGATAGCTAAACTAGTATGTAGGTTGGATATCTAAATTTTTGTTATCTTGAAACAATACTTTTGTATTAGTAAAAATCACTGTATGACCCAATTTAGGAAACAGCTATATTTTTGGATATGAGCTAATTCCATTCAGTAAGGGATTTTGTAGGATTATGCCCCTCTTCCAGTTTCCCTATTTAGGCTAAGCTGCTCACTAAAATTTAGCACATTCTCCTGAGATTACAGGAATTCCCCTGGTGGTGCTGCATGTGTTCTGACTTCTTTTCTGCTCCTCTGATGCTACAGATCTCTTGGTACTCTATTGCCTGTTACTATGACAATTTCTAGTGGAAAAAAATACTACAACCCCAAATTTTTCATTGCTATCAAGGCAATTAGTTGTCTAATATTGTCTTTGATGGTGTAACATGCAGTGAGGAATGTGGGTCTCCATTAATTCTTTTATAAGGCTGTGACTGTTTAGAGACATTGAAAAAACACCAAAAACCTCTCTCACCTCTTCTGCAGGTGAGGTGCAGCAGCTACATATGCACTTAGATCCCCACTGTGATATGAGAGAGAGAAGAAATATAAAGGACTAAAAGTTTTCAACTTGTTGTATTTGAATAAACCTCAAAGCATTAAAGAGGCTGTTAATGACTGTTTTAGAAATGTGAGATGCAGAAGAGCCTAAGTGTAGTATAGGATTGATAATTCCTGTGTTTATTTGGTTCTTTAAATAGCAATGTAATAATCAATAACAGAGGAAAGTTATACATATGTATGTATACAGTGGTTTGTATTGTATTGCATTACATATATATTCCTCTGTGTGTGTATTTAGTTTTACACTAAATTGTTATTGAGTCTGTTTTTACTTGCTTAGAGATTTTGAAGATTAAAATATGTATTTCCTGATCACCCTGGGAACTTGAAGCCTGTTAAGATTTTAATTCAACATAACGAAAAAAAAAGGAACAAATATTGGAATCTACTCTTTATGATATTTTAGGGTAAAATATTTATTTAAAATTATTTAATCCTTTGTGCTATCTAATGATTTTTTTTAATACTAAATATATGTCTGAAAAATGCCATAATTGCAGTACTAATGTGTTTTTCAGCAAGGTAAAAACAGCATTAAAGGTATTTATTGCCTCCAGTACACTGCATGTTTTGTTCATTGACAAATTAAAACATTGCTGTCCTTTAACCAGAAAAGCCAAATGAAATATTCGGATCAACAAGTCAAGCTACTAAGTGAAATATTACATGGAATAAAGGTAATGCTACAGCTAATAAGGGGCTTGGTTGTAAAGATATTATCATTATTATATTATTGCTATTATTTATTATGATATATCTTTATAATAATAAGTTAAATTTCAAAACTAAGGTTTCATGAGTAATATTTGAGGTGACAGTGATAAAATTTAAAGAGAAAGTGTTTTTAACATAATGTGCTTAATGTGTTTTTGGAAAATATTTACTGGTTTAATATGACTTGAAAACCTTACTAGCCATGATGCATGAATTTTACTACCACATTTTAATGAGGTTGTAAAATATGTTAATAGATGTCTGAAAACCTTTAGCAAAGCAAGATTGTAGCAAAGAAGAAAAGCACTTTTAAAAGTTGTCTTATTTTCATTATTTTGCCTGTTTTGAAACCAGCTCCTCTATGATATGTAAGGGGCACATTGAAGAATTAAGAGTGACTAGAGTATATGAAAGCAACCTGATTTAGTTATGTCAGGTCTTGCTTTCATTTGTAAAACATTCAGATTTTTTTAGTTTGGCACTGCTGAATACTTAATAATGACACTTGGATATTAAGTTAATTTCTGGAGCGTAGTCACTGCTTTTTTGTTGTATTTAAATATGCTTATTTCATTGTCTAGATCCTGAAACTTTATGCATGGGAACCTGCCTATCAAAAGAAGGTCATGAGGATTAGAGAACATGAAGTGGATGTTTTGAAGTCATCTGGCTATCTGACTACTTACTCCATGCTGACCTTGACGTGTATTCCTTTTATGGTTGGTTTTGAAAACTTTAAATTTTTGCAGAGATGTTTCATATGTTTCCTGTTGCTTTAGCAGCTGGCTGGGTCACAGATGTCACCTCATAGTAACTCAAAACATTAAATTTCTCAACACATTGTATTTAATATTCAGGTTCTGATGCTATGTGTATGACCAGAGAAGGAGAGAGATTATGAACTGAGCTGTGTTAGAAAGTCAGAAACCAAACCCAAAGCTCCTGAACGTCATGCGCTGCTTTGATCACACTGTCCCTTTTGCATAGAAATCAACTACCTTCTTTATACTCCTTTTTTAGATTCTGGGGGAGTGCATTTTCAATCTGTATTTTTTAGCTATTATTTCTCAAACACTGAACTCTAAATACATGAAAACTTTGCTTAAAGAGGGAACTGTTAAAGGTGCAGGAACAGGCCATCCCCATGTGCTAAAAGATGAGCTGAACAGAGAGCTTTGGCTGGAACTTGGGGAAAAAAAAGACCTTTAAGTCCTTTGGAAGAAGACTCAGGCAACTTAGGAGGACTACAAGGATGTCCTTGGGAGGGAGGGAGAAAATTAGAAGGGCCAAGATCCAACTAGAACTTCGTCTGACTACTGCCATAAAAGACAATAAAAATATTTCTAAAATACATCAGCAACAAAAGGGAGGCTAACTGGAATCTCCATCCTTTATTGAATGGGAAGGAAACACAGCAGCAAAGACTGAGAGAAAGACTGAGGCACTTAATGCCTTCCCTTCCTCATCCTGAATAGTGTAAGCCCAGTTGTTCTCTGGAAAACAAAAATAGTATCTCTGTATCAATTTTAGTTATAATGTAATTTTGCTTCTTAATATATATTTTTCATTTTTTTATTTAAAAGGTCTCACTGGCTACATTTGGAGTCTTCTTTCATCTGGACAAAGAGAATGTTTTAACGGCAACTAAAGTGTTCACATCTATTTCTTTATTCAACATTTTGCGACAGCCTTTGTTTGATTTACCGTCTGTGATCTCTGCTGTAGCCCAGGTAAACCTGCTTTGAACAAGTGCTGTAAAAGGCTAATTTTGGATTCTGCCATGTTTCAGCCATTTCTACAAGTGATTAAGTAGCTTTTATTATTTTAAGTTACGTTTTATTGAGATGAAACTGCACAGTATTTTTATGGAATGCAAAGCATGAAGGCTGTTTAAAGGGTATCTCTCAGCCTTTTAAGAAGAATGAAAATTGGGTAGCACTCCTAATTTGTGACTGAGCTTTCTGTCTCTCACTTTTCTTCTTCAGTGGGCTGGGCTAGACTCCACTTCTCCTACTCTCTCAATCTCTCCTCTTCATAGTCCACAGAAGATAAAGTATGAGCAATTTGGGCTGCACAAATTTAAATCACTCAGCCATTCTTTGATATTGGAGCTCTTGTCACCAGGTAGGGGAGACCCATGGTGGACTCTACAGATGGTTTTTGTCAAATCACCATTGAAGGAAGTGGCGAAAAAAGGACAGAGCTGCTGAGGATCCCATATCAGAACCTTCAGGCCCAATGGTACAGCAATAGGTTTGCCACCTGAGTTGGGAACTTGTGGATTTTAACACTCTTGTATGGGTGTATCATATGAACTGCTCATGAATGTACACAACAAAAAGCTGTCTTTCTTCATTTTGTGAAGAAACAGTTATTGTCCAGCAGTAGATCCTCAGAGAAAAAAGTACACTTACTAATCACTTTAGATTGTTTAATACTTTAAGGAAAGTATTTTGAAACACCTAAACACCTTTTATGTACGGCTTCAAATAAGACAAGGAATATTTTTCTCTGTATTAACTAAAACTTTTAATATTTAAACATTTAGGAGTACATGCATATTATAAATATTATCTCTCTCTCTGTGTATATATATATACATATGTTCATTTTGTAGACCAAAGTTTCTCTGAGCCGTTTGGAGGATTTTCTGTTTGCTGAGGACCTTAACCCTGAGGATGTCACTATGAACTACATTGGAAGTAAGCAGTTGTTATTAATTTTTAATTGATCTTGGTTTTAAATGGAAGATCATTAAGAAACACAACTGAGGGCATGGATAAGTAACTCTCTGCTCTATTTTCTTTACTGCAACAGATCATGCTGTTGGCTTTATTGGTGCTTCTTTCTGCTGGGAAAGAAATGGCCAGCCAATCCTGAAAAAGTAAGATATTTGTTACTTATTTTTATGAGCTCCTTTGGTAGACTGTGATGTCTGTAGAGATTTTGATCAGCTTTAATGTTTTCTGATTCAGAGTAGTTCATGATGATACATACCAAAACGAATATGAAGTATTGTTTCCAAACTATCCCATGTGATCAGTGTGCTCCAGAAAGACTATGCAACAAATTTTTAGCTTGTCAATTTTCCCTGAATTGCATTTTGGGGAGAATTAACTGGGAAGATGCCCTTTTGTTGGTGTAGCATTTTGTATAGCCTGCAGGTAGGCTAAGGTAGCTTATCCAGCCTTGCATTGAATACTTACCTTAAAATTGGGCTGTAGTTTCCTGTGGAAAAAACTAGCAAGAAGTTTGCTTTTCTCACAGCAGTGTCTCTTGCCTGAAACCACACCTCATTTTGTTTATCATTTCTTAGCAAGGTGTTTTTTACGTGTCAATTCAGCTATGCTTAAACTGCTGTGCAATGAACACTTTGGAGGGTTAGTAAGGAAATGATGTAACCAGGTCCAGGGGTGTAATGGAGAACCTATTTGATAGGCTCTGTACAGCTGTTCAGTTTTACTAAGGCAACTGAAGAGGTTAAAACCCACCCAGTCCAATCCTCCCACCGCTGTTTACCCTGTCCCTTTTTGGGGTGGAGGAAACTTGCCATAACATGGCAGTGAGCATCCATATCTCAGCCACCATAGCCTGCAACATAGGGGCCAGGTATGAGCCGCCTTCAGCAACCTCTAACTTGCAGACAAGTAAATTTGTCCTTAAAGTCATTATTGGAGTCCTTGAAATGGTACATGGTCAAAAGATGGGCAAACTGAAACACTAACTTCTCATAATTCCAAGGGTAATACAGTCTTCCTCTCTTACAGTGACCACAACCCATGCATATTGGAGTATTTGCAGAGAGGATAACTAATTTGTCTTCCTCAATATTTCCAGCTTGAGTGTCAGCATTCCTGAAGGCTCTTTAGTTGCTGTTGTGGGACAGGTTGGATCTGGAAAGTCATCTTTTCTTTCTGCTGTTCTTGGAGAAATGGAGAAACTTGAAGGAATGGTTCAGAGAAGAGTAAGATTGTGTTCCCCTGCCTTTTCCACTGCTCAATACCTCAGTTAAGCAGAACTAAATAATAGATTTTCAGAAGGCATGTAGATTAATGTAGGGAAATATTTAGGAGCACCTCCAGCTATTGTTCCTATCCTGTAATCTTAAATTCTAAAGCTGACACATTTCACATCATATTATGTAGAAATACAGACAATCAAACTGTATTTTGATGTCTGCCTAATGCAGACCCAGTTTCCTGCATAGAGATATTACAATGGAAGCCTGTTTGTCCCTGTGATCTTTCCCTGGAAGACTTGCTCCAGATATGTCTCTGCTCTGTCAGTTTTATTCAGTCATACGTGCTTTTATGATAATGATAGGCAAGCAGATTGTTTTTATTACCTGACTTAATAAAAATTTTAACAATGCTCAAATCATTGATGACAAATTTTAATAGTCCTCGGGTTTTGGAAGGAATTACTGGTTACTTTAAGGCAAATCTGGAATATCAAATTTATTTTAAATCCTGTTTTTTATGTTCAGAAAGCCCAAGTAAATAAAGTTGTTTTCAATTCTTTTTAGGGTTCAGTGGCATATGTTTCTCAGCAGGCCTGGATTCAAAATGACAGTTTACAGGAAAATATTCTCTTTGGTTCCAATCTAAACAGGCCATACTATGAACTTGTTTTGGAGTCTTGTGCTTTGCTGCCAGATTTGGAACAGTTACCGAATGGAGATCAAACAGAGATCGGAGAAAGGGTGAGAATAATGAGCAATGATACAATAAGTAACTTATGGCTTTTATGGTTTTATGATTATCTATTTGTTTGTTGACACTGATGACTAATCAGCACTCAGCCAAGTACGTCCTGCCCATCTCCTTCCTTAGGTTACTTTCTTTGAACTTAAATTCTGTTTGAGTTCTGAACTCTTAATGATTTTGGAAATGTTTTTTTCTGTATAGAAGTTTACACCTGCTCTGTCCTGTTCTCCAGCGGTTTCCTCTATACTGTAAAAATGCCTGTATGATTGTAAATAAAAGTTATTTTTTAGTTTTACAAAGTAACGTTGTATTTACCCATTTCGGAGTGGGATAAAGCCCAGGCTTTGCTCTAATTACTTGAAAATCCAAATGTTATCTATTTTCATATCTAGTATAAAATCTACCTAAGAAAACTAATGCCAAGGCTGGGTGTGATGCACAGGTCTTCTTTAGTATTTCCTATTTAAAAGTGAATTGTTTTTGCTTCCTTTTCTTAGGGTGTCAATATAAGTGGAGGGCAGAAGCAGAGAGTGAGCCTTGCTAGAGCTGTGTACAGCAATGCTGACTTGTATCTCCTGGACGACCCCCTGTCTGCTGTAGATGTACATGTTGGAAAGCATCTTTTTGAGAAGCTAATTGGCCCTTCAGGTCTCCTAAAAAGCAAGGTAACGTAGGATGGCTTCCTTTCAAATTGGGGATGAATTGCTTTTTACAGTCCTACAGACATGGCAAAAGTCCCAGTCATTCTGCAAAAGCTCATCTCTTACCTAACAGGTTGATGACAATTATTCTGAATAAAGAGGCTAAACAAAAAGCAATACAGGGTACGGCCAGTACAGGTTACAGAATAAAAGGCTTCTTGTTAAACAAAGAAGTTCCTGAGGGAAAGTAGGATCTGAAGGAATGAATTCTCCCATTTAAAAACTGTCCATGTGGGAAGATAAGATTTGTTAAAATCTCAGTGTTATGAGTTAGTACAGATTATTCCCACTGCTGCCTGACAAACACATATAATATCAGGAAATACCTACTATTGGGTCAACATTCCTTACTTCACAACTGTCTTTTCCTCTCTCCCTTCTCCCTGTTCTTAATTTACCTGCTTCATGGCTTACAAATATCTGGCAGAAGCAAGAACTCCAGTAATGGTAGACTTGTAAGCAGATTTTAATATTGAGACTATCAAAATACGTGTAATATATTAAAAGCTGGAGTATCTAAGTCTTGTCTTTTCAACCTATTCTAAACCACTCCTGAGCAGGGAACAGGTGAAAAACATTAAACATTAAGAAACTGGTAAGTACAAGTAATAGGAAGTAGCTATAAGCTTATAGTTTGACTTTACAATCAGCAATTAAAAGAATGATGTAGCAAAGTAGGCAGTAAATAATGACAACAATAAGAAGAATAATAACAATGATTATAATAAGGTAGACAAATAAATGAGCAAAATCACAGGAGAATTCCATTCTAACATTTCAGCTATCATAATGGAATGTGTACTTTTAGTCTATGTTTATATTAAATGAATATAGAAAATGTTGTGTTTCAGACTCGTATATTGGTGACCCATAACCTCACCCTCCTGCCTCACACTGATCTAATAATAGTGATGGAAGAGGGCAGAATAAGTCAAATGGGAACCTACCAAGAACTCATTTCAAGGACAGCTAATTTTTCTGAGCTTGTTCAAGTCTTCAGTTCAGAGTGTACAAGTGAAGAGATAAACGCAGTGAAAGGTGAGAAAATTTGTATACTGTGTTTGCTTAGTATTTTTACTTTTCATTCTAGGTTCTCAATATATTCTTTACTCATTTTCTGGAAATGAGTAAAAGAATTGCTGGAAATTTTAGCACATTCCTGTATACATTTTGCTACAGAATTATAAGTTATAACCTGAAAAAAAAAAAAACCTTTTCACTTTTGGCTTTTTGTGCTGTATGTGCGGTATTATACTCGTGGTATAATGCTGAAAATATTTTCCTGGTTTTTTTTTCCAATGTAGTGAGTTCTTCAAAGGAAGAGGCTCAGCTGGGCAGGAGTCTGCAACAAAAAGGGCAGCTGAAACACAAAGAGTAGGTATTAAAAAACCCTGAGCCAATGCTTAACTGATGCAGTGCTGGAACAACTCCAAGTGCTGAAGGCTGTGCCACCATGCTTTGCTGTGGTAATGTGGGTTAAACCTGAATGCCCATCAGCAGCTGGTTGGAACACGTGTGTCTGGAGCTCATCTTCTGGATTCCCTTTATACAAAAGAAATCCAGGGAATGTGCCACATTCAAGAGGCTCAGTTCATGTGGGAACCAAAATATATTAGGCAGGAAAAATTTGTGTGATTTTATAGTATTCTTTTTTTGCTTAGCAATAAATGCAGGTATTTTTTGATGATTCACAAGAGATTTGAAAGTGTTTCTTGTTTGCAGCTCTTCCTCTGATCAGTGGAAAATGCACACTAGCAACAGAGAGAAAGTTGCTGCTGGTGGTGTAAGTATCATTGAGAAAAAGCTTGGACATTTGGTTTCTTAAAAATGTCTTCTTTTGCAGTTGCGGTTTTTTGTTTCTTACATCTCTTTACTGAATTTAAAATAATACCTCACTGTTTTTTACCAGGTTTTAAGTATGTAGTCTGAGATCTTCTGTTTTGATGATCTGCTACAGGCTGTATTTTTCTATTACATTGCAGTTCATCTAGTTTTGCATGTTTCAGAAAGAAGAATATGAAAAAAGCTTTTACCACTGTTGGAAAAGCATTCTGTCCTAGGAATTTTAAACAGTTTTGTGCTAGAGCACAGACTAGAAAATTTGCATGGTAATAGTGCTGCAGGATTGTCTTATATTAGAAGCACCCTTTCTGCAGTCTCCTTTAAAAAAATCTGCCACGTGCTGCAGAGATGGAAGAGAAGAAGTGAAACAGTGTGGAGAAGGTCAGAACTTCCTGGGAGGCTATGGTTTAATTGAAATAAGAGCAGTGGGGTGGAGGGATGAAGAAAGTATGAATTTCTAGCAAGGTGGTAGAAACAGGTACTTGGAAAAAGGTGAGTTTACAAAAGAGACAGAACAGTTTGTGCCAACTACAGCTCATTTCACTCCAGAC
Organism: Drymodes brunneopygia; assembly: GCA_013400955.1. Classification (NCBI taxonomy): domain Eukaryota; kingdom Metazoa; phylum Chordata; class Aves; order Passeriformes; family Petroicidae; genus Drymodes; species Drymodes brunneopygia. The sequence goes on along the minus strand of VZTZ01015549.1, from coordinate 1,019,005 downwards.
CTTGTAATGAAATCTATGAACCTGCTCCTACCTGTTCTGCCTTTTAAGTGGCCTAGCTGAGTTCGACCCCATTAGTCCTTGTCTGCACCAAGAATGAGAACTTTCTCCTGCTAACACTAATTTCCTTGGTTCCAGTAGCCCAGAGTGGTAGAGTTTCTGCTAAGGTTTTCACATTGATGGAGTAAGATTTGCTTCACACAAACAGCCAGGAATTGCACACTTGGTTGGTTCATTGGTTGGGGTTTCTTTATCTTCTTTTTCCTTGTTTGTTTTGTATAATCTACGTATACAAAAGTCTGACACTGAGAAGTGTTGCAAGCAAGATTGCCATTAAAGAACATTCTAGTGGGAGAGGAAATCTCTTCACAGCATGATTTTATATACCTAATTGATCACATTTAATCAGGAAATTCTTTAGATTGATTCTGAATTTAAAATATCCAGTTCCCATTACATAATGTGTATTTGCCTTCAACAATGGTAATTATTTTACAAGTAACTCCTCTTTTTTAATGTGGTTTTTTTTATTTTATTTTTAGATAAAAATGTCAGTTGTTTTGAAATACCTGCAAGCCTTCGACTGGCGCTGGATGTGGCTGACCATAACTGCTTATATGGGCCAGAATGCACTGGCCATTGGCCAAAATCTATGGCTTAGCAGCTGGACTGCAGAAACAGCACAAGTTAGTGATTTCACAGGATGGAAACAGTCACAGAACTATAAACTTGGTATCTATGGGCTCCTGGGATTCATTCAAGGCAAGGATGAGCATTTGTGACTGTTTTCTCACCATTTGCCAAGTTTAACCTGCCTGAATGTTTTGGTGAAGAAGTAGTGCTGGTTGTTTTAGGGTGTGCAGCACAGTTTAATAGTTAAACCTGGGAAGAGCACATATATACAGACATGTGGAGAAAAGAATGTTTAATTTAATGATACTTAGTGAATTCTGGGAACATCCAAGTGTAATGTAATGAAGTTCTGTTGGTGTCTCCTCAAGGGGGGAAGCAACATTGATGTGTAGTGGTGTGTTAACAGGAGAGACTTAATGGCAGGAAGAACATTCTTAGTCAGATCAACAAAATGCAAATGTGTACATTTGTAAAACTGAGGGAGGAAGCACGCCTGAGGGAGGATTGCTAACTTTGGTAGAGAGCAGTGACAGAAATAAGCTCCTTTCCCACCCCAGCCATTCTTACTGTCTTTCAATTTATCCCTTCCCAAGGGCTTCTGGTTTGCTGTGGTGCCTATGTGCTCACCAGGGGCTCCCTGTCTGCTTCCCGGGCCTTGCATCATCAGCTCTTGGACAACATCTTGCATCTTCCTCTTCAGTGGTTTGAAAGCAGCCCAGCTGGGCAGATCATCAGTAGATTCACAAAGGTAAAGGGAAAACTCATGCATATTTTCAGTTTTACCACAATAAAGCTCGACTGACTCAGCTGTAACTTACTATTGATAAAACAGTGATATGAAGGTACTGCAAGTCTCATTACATAAACCTTAAAGAACTATTTTTTTACAAAAATCATCAAAACATGTTATTGGTAGAAATTGTTTAGTCCTTATCCAAGATCTTTTGGAGGTCATTCCTCAAAAGCCATTCCTGCAATGTAACTGATTTATCAGACCTAAACCTGGTCTGTTTAAAAATTTCTTTTTTCTTTGATGGCATATTGCATGTCAGAATCAAATGTTGTTGTCTAAGCTGGTTATTACTTTAAATTCACATTCTCAGAGGTATATAGACCTGAAGTGAATGTTATTTTCTACTTTTGTACTGCTTTGGCTTTAATTGGAAGCTCTAATACACAAACAACTGTTGCTTACTACAACTTTTAATACTTCCCACTCTCACCATACCTAGATTGTTGCAATGCGTTACAAATTACTTGAAGCACAGTGACTGCTGATGGTGTTCCCTAGAACAGACCCAAGAGTGGTTGTGTAAGACACTGAAAGATCAGTTGATTTAGGTTTCACTCAAGCCCCTAGTCTTTGGTGGCAATGCATTATAAAGTGGGTTTGAAGAAGTTTTACCATCTACACTAAGAAATTACTATGAGTAATATTTCAGTACTTCAGTACACTTCTAGACTTATTACCAGGAGAACATAAGAATTAGGATTTTAATTCCTGGCCTCCTTTTCAATCTGGTGCTCTATGTAAGCTACAAAATATTAAGTAGCAAAATAGCAAGAGCTATGTCTTGTGGACTTAAAACACTCTGAGCCTGTTCTACTACCATGAGCAGTCCAAAAGCTATTGAGGCTATTTTGGTTTTAGGCAAATAATAGTAACACATGAATACACATTTTATTAGGATATAATCCTGTTAGTGTTTATGGAAGATACTTAAGTTTTATTTTATTTCTTAAGGATGCTTTCTCAAAATTTTTAGTGGAATTTCCACACAAAATCTTGATTCTTTGTTGCAGGATTTATTTGTAGTGGATGTCTGCTTCCATTTCTACCTGCGAACTTGGCTGACTTGTACACTGGATGTTATTGGAACTGTTCTGGTTATCACATCTGCCTCACCCCTATTCATAGTGGTAGTTATTCCGCTGGGATACTTTTATTTTACTATCCAAGTAAGTACATTGTCTTCTATAGGAATTTCTAGAAGTGTGTGGATGAAATGTCTAAAACAATCAAGGATAAAGGCTCAAATTATTTGTAATTGGGAAAAAAAATGCATCCATATATGCAAAACATTGGAAATTACTATCAGAAAAAGTCTTCAGGATCCTTGAAAGGAAATTTGATTACTTCCTGAATATATCCTGTAATGCTTGGTAAATTTTAAAAACCTATGTGTTTCTTTTCATCCTTTGCTTTTTCCCTGGAAGATACATTTTTGATATAGACCCCAGCAATAAATTTGATGAGGTTACATGAAGAAGTGAGGTGTATACAATAGTGGAAGTTAAAAGTTGAATGGTAACCCTAAAACAGCACTGAATGATGCTTAAACTACCTGTACAGTTTTTTTAGTGTCTCAGTGGTGCTACTGAAAAACCAAAAAGTAATGCTTCAGAAAGACTAATGGCCACATCTCTGTTTCTTGATGCTCAAAGTATGGTCTGTGATTAAAGACCTTAAAGATTCTTAAAATCACAATACAGAAGAAGGAAAAGAGATCCTGGATTCAGTCTCTGCTAAGGAGTTGAAATACAGACATAATTACATTGAAGAAACAAAAGCTGACTTGCGTCTGAGGAAGATGTAGGATGTTCTAACTTGGGAGTTACATTGAAGTCTTACATTGGTTGTTACCTACCTCTTGTGGTACCGCACGTTTTCCATGGAATTTGGAGATAATGTTATTTTATTTGAACCTTGCCAGTAATTTATACCCTACACTTCTGTCATCATTACAATGTTGGTGTGTCCCAAGAGTCAGTAGGGTTTTTTTCTATTGTGAATACTTTTTTTTCTGCGTAGACACTTCCAACTTTTTACATACTGACAATTTACAGGGATTACCTGTCAGAACCCTTAACTGGAACCTGTCTGTGCCGTTTTGTTAGCGCTACTACATCGCGAGTTCCCGGCAAATCCGGCGGCTGGCAGGGGCATCACAGGCCCCAGTGATCTCCCACTTCAGTGAGACTCTGGCAGGGAGATCAACAATTCGAGCATTTGGCCACCAGGAGAGATTCATTAGGAAAAATAACGATGTTGTATATGAAAACTTGGTTTGCTTCTACAACAACCTCATCTCAAACAGGTACTTGGCAGCAGGTTTGCGTTTGCGACTGAACCTTCTTCTGTGGAATTCCATGAGTCAATATTTAGCTTTAGTTAAAGCCACTCAGAAACAGAGAAATGTTTGGCCAATACTCTTGGGCACGTGGGGGGACTCTTGGGGATGCTCCTGTGCAGGGCCAGGAGTTGGACTCGATGATCCTTGTGGATGCTTTCCAGCTCAGCACCCTCTGTGATTCTGTGAGAAGAGCAATTTATCCACCACTCGTTGTGATGAATTCACAGTTCAAGTGTGAGCACTAGGATATCACCTTCATCTACCAGAAACTAGTAGGCTTATAAAAAATATGCATATGCTGTCTGGGATGAGGATATTTTAAAAAAGAAGAAAGAGAAAAGGAGTTTACCAATAGATCATAAGCATGGACTATGCTACATTTCAACTAACAAGTTGAAACTAACTCTTGCAAGTTTTTGAACAAATTGAATTTATATTTCAGTAGTTCATGTGGAAGTAACCTGCTGTCTATACTCACAGGCACCAGGGAGTTCTTGAGAGTGGAATTTTGGGTTTAAGGAAATAAAGTCTGTTTCCTCACATTCCCTTGTGATTCAGTACAGTTACAGTCACAGATGAGCAAAGAGAATCCTGATCTGTTTTTCAGCCCTACACCTGAATCTTTTTCAGATAGGAGGAGCAGGAAAGCAATATGAGGAGTGAAGGGAGTTGAGACACATGCATTTTGATTTTAAGCGTGCTACCAGCTCCAGATATGTCATATTGACCCCCTAGTTCATCTGTAAAATGGGAATGGTAGCACTGATCTCCTTTGTGAAGTGGGTAAATTGCTAATGTAATGATCTCAGAGTTCAATAGGCTATAAAAATACTGGTGGGTAATTTCATTTTTTCTTTGCCTTGATTTACTGCAGGTGGCTATCTGTCAGGCTGGAGTTTTTGGGAAATTTAATGGTGTTCTTTGCTGCATTGTTTGTCGTACTGTCTGGAAATACAGTGAGTTCTTCTACAGTGGGTTTATCAATATCCTATGCTCTAAATGTAAGTAATAGTATAAACTTTTTGGTGTTACCACATTGCATGTGAAGAGATTTATAATGAAGTTGAATAGTTGAATATACACAGAGGCATCAATGACACCACATCCATTGGGCGGGACAGAGTTTCCCTTTAAATTCCATCAAATCTTGGGAGCTTATGATAAATTATTTTCCATTTTTGAACATAAATGCAGTAATAATTACTAAAAAATATTTTAAAATCAAGTTAATGAAAGTAGGTTTGTTTTTAAGTGTTTCTTAAACCAAAGAAGCAGCATAGTCATGTACAACTATACTTCATATTTAATTCCTTTTTCTTACTTACTGAATGTTATGTAGGAATGATTAATTAAAAGTTCAGTAAAATAATTTACTTTGGCATTACCCTTGCAAATGTAATATATGAGAACCACATATTTGAAATGTGTCCTAAGTAAAGTAAGTTTTATTGATGCGTTGCTGGTTAGAACAAATCTTAAGTATTATGTAGACAGAAACTAAGCATCCAGTTTTCTTTAATCTTGTGATGCTTAAGAGCCAGTGTTACCCAGATTTTCACTGTGGTAAGAGCTTCAGAAACACAGCTGACAGATATGAATGAATAGAAATTTAAAAGAATATAGAGACAATTATCTGTCATGGCATATCCATACCCCACCCAACTCATCTCCTTTATCTCATCCTGTACCTGGTGATGACAATCACAGTTTTTCACCTTCATCTGCTGTCCAACTGACACAGTTCTTTCTTTAGCTGCAAACATTTCCAAAAGGCTGACCTTGAGAATTGGTTTGGCTCACTCTTTTCCAACAGAAGTGGGAATATTTAATCATGGAGTTGGTACCATGGGGGTTTGGAACTAGGTGATCTTAGGGGTCTCTTCTAACCCAGGCCATTGTATGATGATTCTGTCTGCAGAAGCATCCCCAGTGCTGGAAGATGACAAATTTAGCAGAGCCAAAATAGGTACCTCCATTAAAAATCTGTTATTCTGCACTGCTGGTTTGCTCTACCTAGGGAGTGGTGCAGTAATTGTACACACCACATGAGCCATATATTTTTTCCTTTCAACATTTCATACAAATACTGCACACTTGCTGATGATCCTGAAGTAGTTTCCAGTATCTGGAGCTTTTACGTCAGTGCAAATTACAACAACCATTGGGCAGTTTGCAAGCAGACAAGAAGTGCTCAGAGGAACACTGAGATCAGGGATTTTCTAATCTTTGGTTCATGTGATGTGCCAACATGTTCTGTCCATTTTTGTTCCTATTTTTGTACGTATTTCCCCAGGTGATTCAGATTCTAAATGTTTGGGTGCGTAGAGCATGTGAAATCGAGACCAATGCAGTTTCAATTGAAAGGATTTGTGAATATGCAACAGTGGATAAAGAGGTGAGCATTTGTCCTGAATGCTCAGCATTCATTTTGAATATTTCATTTCTGTGCATAGAAAATGACCAGTTAGATTGACTTTAATATTAGTGAGTGGTAATAGCAGGTAACTTATTAAATATTTTCTGGGGTTTGTGGGATTTTTGAGAATACAATGTAGCTTCTTCATTACATTTATAGTAGTTTTATAGCAGTTTCATTCCTATTTTGACCAGTAAATTTTTTGTCATCCTTCATAGCAGTGGATTTTGTAGTCAGACTAATGCAGCTGCAGCTCAGGGGAACTCTCTGTGCTATATGCAACCAAGAGAAGCATTTGAAAAAGGGAAGAGAGGCCTGTCTGACCCATAATTTACTCACCTCATGTCTAGGGAGACATTTGTTTCAAAACACTTTGCCTTGGCTATTATGCTTTTCTGAATTAGTGCCCATGTCAAGCACAGAGACATAAAAGCATTGGGAGCAGGACTCTTCTATTTCTTCATTCTCTTTTACCCTTCTCCCATGTTTATGTTTTAATTCCAGGAACCATGGATATTGTCCAAAAGACCACCAGTGGGCTGGCCAGATAGAGGAATTATAGAGTTTGTTAACTACAAGGCTCATTACAGGAAGGATCTTGGTTTAGCCCTGAATGGTATTTCTTTTCAGACACAGAATAAAGAGAAGGTACGGTATGTAATAAGAAATAAATCACGGGTATAAAATTCTGTTTCCCAACTTTCTACTTCAAAAATATTTCCAATAAGGAGACTCCAATACAAAATGCAGCAAGATGATGTTGAACAGGGAAGATATTAAGTGGAGAAGAGACTAAAGAAAAGAAAAATGAGAAAAGTATTTTATAGAAATATGTAGGAATTCTCATCCATCTAAGATACTGAGGTAATGTTTTATTGATTCAGCAGTTCTAAGAAAGAAGATCAAAATTATAAGTTAAACCTCTTGTCCACTTTGCTGAATGTTTGTGCAGAGAAATAGTGTGCCAGGTTAGTGCTGACCAACATTGGGCTTGGGATCAAGGAGCACCAGGTGAGACCTATTTTAAGTCATTGGTTTGAGCTGAGGAGTGCTGGACAAAAGGGAGAAGAAATGGAAAGGATTCCCCCTGAACCAGGCATGAGCTGTGCAGCTTCTGAGAACTGGACTGGGAGCTGTGAAACTGAATTCACTGTATCCTATAATTCCCTATATCTATATCATTTTTTTCATTTAGAATATGCAGCAGGGAAAGTTACAGTCTCTATCTTAAAACTTTCTGCTTCAGGTTGGAATTGTTGGGAGAACAGGAGCTGGTAAATCAACACTCACAAATTGCTTATTTAGAGTTCTGGAGGGATGTGAAGGCAAAATAATTATTGATGGAATTGATATATCAACTATTGGACTCCATGACCTACGTGGAAATCTTAACATTATTCCACAGGTGAGATGTGCTTGAGAGATAACTATTTATTTCTTCTTTTGACTAACACAAGACATTCAGTTTTGGGGAGAAATTATAACATCAAAGTTCACAGACTGCCAAGAGACAGAGGTATAAAACTCCAGTGGAATTTTGGCAATTCTGTGGAAGAAGCTTCAAATGATGGAGACCACGAGTATGACGTTAGGTTTTATATGCTGTGTTCAGTTTAACAGTCTTAGCTAGAATAGCTACATATGGTGTTTTCAAGTCCCACCTGAGGGCTAAAATATTTTAAAATAGGTCCAACTATGTTTGGAGCCTGCAGGGAATAAAGTGATGTATACACAAGTTATGTATTATGTATTTAAATCAATCTGCTGTGGTCTGTCACACAGAGCTTACTTCTTACTTCAGAAGAGGGCAGGAAACTCAAGATTTGGTCATGTATCATTAGGATTGTCTTCATGCTGATAAACTGGGTTATGCTGAAATGCTCTAGTATAAAGTAAAACCTAGGACACAAATTTAATGGTCACCTGAAGTCTTTTTGCACATTCCCTGTATGCCATTCATCAAACATTTTTGTGAATGGATGATGTTAACATCACTTGCAATAAATTTATCTGACATTTTTCAAAGGCAGGCTTGGGGTTTTTTCCCTAGCCTTTTTGTAGCTTTAACCTTGGTAATATTTACTGTGTGTCTCTACCCATATACCATGCATATAGATGATGCTGATTTTTAAACCAAAGTATCTTGGGTCTTTCCAAGAAAGAGCTATTAAGAGGTATTAAAAGAAAATACTTATAGATTCCTGCAGATCCTTGGCTGCTTTTCCTTTGAGAACTATATTTGCTTAGGAGAATGACAAATTCACCATTTTTTATCATAATTTCTAATTTTGATATAGCTTTTTGATGTAACTGTGTTATAAAAAATGAGAATTCAAGACCAAAGTTGATTATGCGTCTTCAGAACACAATTCATACATATTTGATTGTAACCAAATTTGTCTTGTTTTAAGCAGCTAATGCTCTACAAACCTGCACAACATCTGACATCTAACCGTGAATTACACTGTATTTTCTCAACTGCAGTTGCAAGTCTGATTTACTGTGGATGGATTATATTGGATGCATATCCAGACAACTAAACTGGGAGAAGAACCCAACAGTGCAGTGATCTTACAGGCTGGGATCAGAATAGAACTGAAAGGCAAAAAAAAAGGGAGACTGAGGCTTGTGAAGAGTAGGTGGAGTCTGGACTGCTGAACTGCATAGGTCAGGAGAGGGAATGATGGTCAAAATCTGGGACAGAAACAAGGGCATGGCAAATACCAAAGCTGACAGTGTGCACATAACTTCTTCAGATCAGCCAAATACAGCTCATACAAACAGCTTTTAAGAATCTCATTAAAGTACAGCTTTCAAATTACTTTAATGTTGTTCTTGTGCAAGTAATATGAAGTTTAAAGGAAGAACAGGCACAAGCTCTGCTACCACTTCAACCACCCTGCTGGTCACCGAGCCCCCTCAAAGCTGTGACTGTAGTGTTTGCATGTAACTTGCTAGTGACTGTTGTTGGCCTCTTATGCCTGTTGGGTCACAGCCACTGTGACTGCACATGGTCAAGGTGTCTGTTCACCATCTCTAGGAGCATTAGTTCTGTCTATAAATCTCTGCAGATACTCTCGTTGCTGAACGTGTCATCTTTCCTATGGGATATTAAGGATATTTAACTTAGAGTCATAGCCTTCTAACTTTTCTTAACAGTGCTCATGAATGTAGTCTCCAGTGCTTCACACACATAAGCATAGCAATAATTCATGTGTTGTGGCAGTTGCCAGGTGCTGGGCAGGTCTTTAGTCCGCCACAGAACCGGAGCATAGAGAATGCACAAGAAATCTCCTGTGCTTTATGTTTCACCTTAATGAAGAACTGAGCTCACAGAGATTTTGTCCTCCTATTCACCAGCTTCAAACTGTTACAAATCCCCTTGCAAAGATCCATTCCCAAGATTATTTGTCTCAGTTCCTTCGGTTAATGTAAGGATTTATGACAGCCTGTTTTAGGATCATGTTGGAATTGTGCATTCACATTCTGCTGCTCTTTAGGACCCCATCTTGTTTTCTGGGACACTGCAGTCAAATCTGGATCCACTTGGAAAACACTCTGATCTTGAATTGTGGGAGGTGCTGCAACTGTGTGGCTTAAAGGATTTTGTCCAGTCACTGCCAAAGAAGCTCCTCCATGAGATTTCAGAAGGTGGTGAAAATCTCAGGTACATAATCAAGTGCTAATGCAGTTATTTTCCAGTACTGTAAAAACTATGTGATCCTTCCAGAGAATTTATTTCAGAAGGTATCAGGACAGAAATCATACATCTCCTGTCATTCTTAGAAGAACTGCTCTGGTAGTGCAAGTTTCTTTGAGGTGACCAACTGGTCACAGTGGTATAAATCCTGATGGCCTGTGCTGTATGGGAAGCCAAGGGAGTAGACTATTTTCAGCTCAAATGTAAGTAAGTGTAAAGAAGGGGGGCGTGGTGTTGGAATTCATGCAGCACCTCATTAGATTTGGGTAGAAAAGTGCTCATGTATTTAAATTAAAAAAACATATCAAACCAGAAAAAAACAAACAAAAAAACAACCAAACAAAACCCAAACCAAAACAACATCAACAAAAACAACCAACCAGAAAAAACCCAACAAATTAGGAACTCACCAAAATGCAGAGATCTTATTCTTTTGTTCTATTTGCTAAGGCAAAACAACTCAGTTTTACCTTGTAAAGCATTCATCCATAGCTATGCAAGGAGGGTGACACTTGAAATAAAAGAACTCTAAAATGAGGAGACAAACAGATAAGCTTTCAGCAGCAAAGGGACAGGTCCTAAATAGAGGGTACTGAGTATCAACTTGAATTTTTTTGACAGATTTTCAAGAGGACATTTCTAGAAGGCACATGCTACAGCTAACATATAGAAGTATCCAAACTTTTACACTGAACATTATTAAAAAGTGGTTCAGCATTTAATCTGGCTCATTCAGAGTGCCCACTATAATGTGAATATAGAAGACAATACTAGATTTAAGATTCCAAGTTCAGCCATGGGTGTTGAAGAGTCCTACCTTAACTACTGTTGATAGGCTGAGCAAGAAGAAAGGAAATTCCAAAGCAGGATGAACATATTTCAGTAGTCTTGTCAGAAGCATAAGGTGGTGTTAGGAAAGAAGGCTCCACAGTAATCTCAGCTTTATGTTGTGCTCCCTTTCCTCCATGTGCCTGACTTGCCCTTCTCAAATGTATTTTTAACAGTGTTGGGCAGAGACAGCTGGTCTGTCTGGCCCGTGCTTTGCTACGAAAGACAAAAATCCTGGTCCTGGATGAGGCAACAGCTTCTGTTGACATGGAAACAGATAACTTTGTGCAGTCCACCATCAAAACAGAGTTTCACAACTGCACAGTGTTAACTATAGCCCACAGGTTGCACACAATCATGGATTCAGAGAGGTAAGTTTTGATAAGCCACTGGAAAAATTAATTGCTTCCTTGAAACACATTCCCATAATCCAGAGATATCTGTACTAGGACTGGAAAATGTAGCTGAAGAACTGATTTTTCTTCTTTAATCTTTCTGCTCTTGTAGAGTGCTTGTTCTGGATGCAGGAAGGATTCTAGAATATGATACACCACAGAATTTGTTACAACGAAAAGGTGCCTTTTCTGAAATGATTGCAGAGGCTGGGATAAGAAGATAAAGAAAACTAATGAGTGAATTCTTAAGGAACGCTGAAGGGATCTCTGGCATTCCAGATACATAGGTGCAGTATTTTATATTCCATATTAAACAACTAGCTTACTGAAGAGCTCCTTGCAGCATTGCTGTTCACTACAGCTACATTCTGTATATATTGATCAAGTTTCTTAAAATAACTCTTAGATTTTATACAAATCACTTGTTTTTATCATATTGGCACTGGGACAACAGAATGAAGTAGGGATTTTCATGGCATATGTTAAAATTGTTGCATTAGTAAAGACTAATTGAAAAATAAATCTTGCTGTTCACATGCTTGTCTGAACTTCAGCTAAGTTGCTCTGACATTATGTTCATTTAGCTAATAATTCTCATTATGATTACACATTCAGGAAAAACAAAACTGCTTGTTGTGTGGACACAGAGACAGATGTCACTTGGGGCTGATTTTTAGGATATGCACATTCCCATGTGTACTTAGGTAGTACTTGAGGCAATAATGTGCCCCATTAAGTCAGTTTTCCTTTTGTAATTTCTGAATAACTGAAAAACACATCTTACATATCTGAGTATTACAAAATCTCATTGTGAAAGAATGCCAAAAAATGCAGTCAGGTGGAGCTGCCTCTTTGCTAGTAAATATTAATGTCAACCTCCATACTAATTACAGCACCAGCACTAGTTATGTACACTTACTCGAAGCGTCAGCTAAATGTATGTGCCTCTGTAGGCCACATAAATAGTAATTTCCATTTTTATTGCAGCTCCTGCAGCTCTTGGAATTTAATACCAACACAACTAGTGTAATCAGTCTTCTCTTAAAATAAGATCCCCATCAGCTGCTTAAAAAAACCCCAACAAACTGAATAAAGTTCCTGGCTACAGCCCTGTTATACTAGTTTAATATTGACACCTGGTTTATATCAAGTACAATCTTAATTTCTTGCCCAATAGAAAGTTTTGGGCACGTCAGCTAGGGGAGGTAGCCTTCAGTACCTCAGGGACCAATCCCTTTTGCAAGGTCCAGAGAAAGCAGTCTGAGGAGAAGCATTGGTGCATGGTAATTTTTACTTTACTTACTTTTGTTTGTGGAGAGTTTCCTGTGCTTACTGCCAGGCCAACGTAACCTTTCAGCTTCCAGCTACCTTCCTGCTGCAGCTGGGAGAGCTGCAGACTGAACAATGGCAAACTCTGAGAGAAAACAAAATGCTGGACAAGTGTCAGCAAAGCCAAATAGCCATTCCTTCTCCTTTAGCAAGCTGTACCCCTCACATTTGACTGTACCTTCAGAAAAGGGGGTGCAGCAGAGGCAGAAGCAGCAGGAAATGCTCCTGTTGTGTTTCCATGCAGCAATAGCTTACCAAAGCAAACTCCCTAACAGCCTTAGAGTGGGCAGGGAAAGGCACTTTTGTCTTAAGCACCTCAGCCAGGGCCTGCAGCCTCTACTCTCTTCACACGCCTGATGTTGAGATTCACTGTAGGAAACCGAGAAAGGCCTGATTCAACCCCCCAAACATCAGCGCACCAGCCAGCACAAAGAAAGCCATGTGGTAGCTCTGCACACACCTGCCCCCCTGACCTTCCTCCTCGAAACAGGAATTCCCTGAGCCTTCTTGGTATTTAGGGATTGGGTTCCAGTCTTGTCCTGTAGGACCGCTCATAGGAAGAGTGGGACAGGGCACGGGACCACAGCAGACCTGAGGAATGAGGCTTCTGAGGGGCCAGGACTTTGGCATTCCTTTTCACAGAAGGAGCATGGAGCCGAACCCACTTGTGCTCCGCTCCCACTGCATTCCCCACAGCGCTCAAAAACCCCACATGCACCACCCTCTCAGGAGCTGCTTCCCTCAGCCCTGCTTGTTGCCCTTGCTCTACACTTTCTTGGTAGTATCACAGGAGAAACTGGAAAGAAGTTGAACAAGGAACTCCCCCTTTCCCTCACAGGAAGAGACACGTTTCTGCTTTTTGCCAGCTTTGAAACATTTATGAAACACTGTAATCGTTCAGGCTCTGCAGACGTTACAGCTCCCCAAGACTACAGATGTAGAAATTCTCTCACAGCCGACACAACCTCATCTTTTAGGCTTCAAAGGAATTTGAGAAAGACAAGAGAATTTCCTTGAGAAAGGGAAGAAAGACATATCCAAGGGATAGAAATTGCTTTTATTAAAAACATTCTAAAATGTTATTTATAAAATGCATTTCATCATCTGCACTGGGAAACAATTTCAGAACACACAGTTGTTGAGGCCTCTTGAGGCTTTCAGAATTTCAACTTGCCAAACAAGCCTTAGCTAGAGATACTTGTTACACACCTACCACCACAGGCAACCAGAAGGATTACAGAAAGATTTCAGCCTTCAAAGATCAACTGTTTTAGAGAGAGACTTTTGGTAAGCAGCCCATGTGCATACTGGTAAATATCTGCTTAGTGCAGTGGACTCGTCTTTAAAGTTCAATTGTTTGTGCCAAACTACAGTATTAAAAGATACAAAATAAATAATTCGGAAAATTTAATAAATAAGGATGCATTGTGATATCCAATATACAGTAACTTCTCTACTCAAAAATCCAACCTGTATAGAAATCTGAATACATACCCTTTTGTGAATTTATTTTTTACAAGTAAACAACCTGCCCTTCCCTTCCAGTTCCCAGATTTAACACTGAAGGAGATTTAACTCCCCCAGGGTGAAGGAGGATGTGAAAGAAAAAGGTACTTCATCTGTTTGCCTTGAGAATTTTAACAGCTCCTACCAAGCTTGTCCCAAAACTGCAAAAGCTTTTAGTCGTTTGTCTTCACTGTGATGTGGTTTTGCTTCTATACAGGTCTGCTTGTCTTACACAGTGCATTAAAGACATGAAGACCAAAGTCCTACTGTAATTCCAGTGGATTTTGAGATAACTTACAGCAGGGCAGAAGGAAAGGCCACAATGACTCTGAAAACGTTGGTACAAATGTTGAACACACACATTTTTATCTCCAAAGCAAAGGCCCCCTACAGCAACTGAGTACTGCATACTGGCATTCATCCATGGTGTCACTGAAGAGGCACTTCTTTCACTGCAGGAGTTTTACTTACTGGAAGTTCCATACAGACTTAGTTGGGGTCACTTTCAAAGAAGCACAAAGGAAAAAAAAATAATCCTAAAATAAAAAAAATCACTTTGGTTTTCAACTCAGGGAAATTAAACAGATGTTAGCAGTACTCTGGGAATCCTCTGTCAAGTTAAACAGTGCCGATGAAATGGCTGTGTGCAACTATGGTTCAGTTTAAGAGGTTTTTAATTGGATTACTTCGAAGATGCATTTAGACAATAGCTATGCAAACAGCTGAATCAGCACAACTGATTTATGGCAGTGCCATAAATCAGGCCTACTGCCAGGAGAGTAATAAGCCTATTTTAATATAGTCATAGGTTAAAACAATAAATCTAGGCCCCACACTTTATCTTAGCAAGGTTAATACAAAATTATTCTGGAGAAGACAAGAAAATCCTTAAAACCACCTGTTGCTAGAGCTTACCTGATGAAGACTGGGCTGAGGGATGTTGAAAACCAGTCTTAGCTGCATGACATGGGGTTTTTTTGTAGAAAGTTCCATGCAGATAATAGAATTCAACGGGTATTTGATTATTGCTTAATGCCTCCAAAGAGAGAACTGTCACCAATTCGTTTTTTTTTCAGATCAGTAACTTTGTTCTCCTCACCCATTTTCAAGATATCTGGATAGTGACCTAGTTATGTAAAAGAGAGTCCTAAGGAGTGCCACCGCAAACCCTGAGTTACACACACTGCTTCTTTCCCAACAGGACAGCTACAACCTCTGTTCAGATTAGAGTGGGGATATGACAAAACTTAAACCATGTAAGAGTTAAAAAGCACTAAGTAGCTGGGTCAATTTTCATTTACTAGGGAACTACATTTCATCCAGGCCATCCCTTCTGTCCCACACTTTCTCCCCAAGGACAGTATGGCTTGGGGTACTTCAGGGAGAAGATGTCATACACTTGTGAATGCACAACAATGAAATTCATGTTGGTCAAATTCAAGGGAAGACAGGCAGGTGTGGCTTCAAGATACATAAGATCACCACAGTTTTAAAATAAGGCAGGGACAGATATGAATATTTGGCACTATACTCTCGTTCTCTCTGGAGAACATCAGTGGTAAAACAGCAGCACCTGTGTTTAACCATCACAGCCAGGTCAGGAATGAAGCCCTTGGAGACCAAGTAACTGCACTGGCAAGAGCTACGTTTTCAATAAGGTTTCCTAAACATGGGACTATTTGCCGGGAAGCCTCAGCAATACCATTATGCTGTTACGAACAGCAGAAGAATCAAGTGAATGCCTCAGTCTCATTTAAGCTGCAAGATGCCTTTAGGAAAGGTGCTTAAATGCTCAAATGGCTCAATCTAATAGGTGTAAGCTGAACACTGCCAATGCTCTGCGCATTAACACTGCTCCACAGTCCTTCCAAGTAAATACATTGGACCCAGGAATACCTCAGTATCACATCATCTCAAATCTTTGGTCACGGTCCTTTTATACTTTAAACACACACTGCTCCAGGATTTGCTAATAAAATTTAGCAAGAAAATGAGGGTGTGTCATCATTGGCATTTTCATCCAATGTCCCATCTCCAAGTAAACACAGCACACTTCAGAACTCGTTTGTACCTTTAAAGTAACATCAAGCTTTAGCACAAGTAGGTGTCCACTAACACCTAACTGGAACAGGTGAAAATTGAATAGAATGAGGCTAAGATTAGGTTCCATTTCCAGCCAGAGAAGTATTGATCCTTTTGGAGAGCTGGAATGCAATTGGGAAGAGTTTCTTTTCAGTTAAAATTAGTCTTCCGTAAATGCTTGTTAGGGATTTCTATAGCACTGACTTGGAGAGGCCAGGACCCAGCAAGAATTCCTGCTTGGATGGCTACGCCCGTCACAACTGCCAGGTCGGGATCTACGGAGGTGTTGGGCTCCTTTCCAAAGAAGTCCCGAATAACTTCACGTATTTTGGGAATCCGTGTGGAGCCTCCAACTAACACAATTTCATCCACTTCTGCTTTGCCCAGGTGGCCTTCCTGCAACACTTGTTCAATGGGCACCAGAATCTTCTTAAAAAGGTCCTCATTTAACATCTCAAACAGCTTCCGAGAGATTTCTGTTTCAAACACCACTTCGACAAAGTTGTCCCCTACTTGGGAAGTGTCTCCAAGATTTTTCAGGTCTTTTGCATTGTGTGAGGCCTTTCCTTTTAGCCCATTGTTTGTTTTTACCTGGCTTTCTGCAAGTTCTCTTGTAAGTTTGTTTGCTGGCAGAGTCAACAGCACCCTCAGTGTCGCTGCCTCATGGACAGTCAGGTTTAATTTAACAGCTTCCACGGCCTGTCTGAGGCGGTGAACCTCCTCTTTCTGTGTTGGCAGAGAACCGTACGTTTGACGGAGCTGATCATATAAATACACCATCAACCTCTGATTGAAATCCTGTCCTCCAAGTTTGTTGTTACCTGGAAGATGAGAATAGAAGGCATCAGACAGAGCACCTCCAATGCCCCAGAAAGCAGCATACTGCTTCTCTTTCACTGGGAGATGGTGCTCAAGGGCCAGAACAATTACAGAAGGACCACAAGCACATGAGCTCACAGAGCTGTGACAACAGACAAAATTGTTATCTACTGCACACATGATGGATAATAATTTCCACTGTTTTGTTTTGACTGAAAACAGTAACTCTCTGAGTGGTCCTCTGTCTAACTAAATCAGAGTGAAGCTGCTGAATCTTTCTGGCTGTTCCACTCTTACTGGACTGAGCAGCAGCAGCAGCAGCTCACATCAGAACTTGCTCGCTGAAGGCAACACAGGCAGCTGGCACTGCACCTCAGAGCTGTGTGCATGCAGGCCAGCTGAAGCATGGCTATGTCTTCACTACAGTCTGACCCAACACTGCTGCCACAGCTCTGTGCCCAGGGATGAGTCACTCATACACCAATCACAAGACTTCTGGGTTAACAGCTCACACATTCCCAAACCCTGCTCAACTGAGCTGGCACCAAACACAAACCAAAGTACTGGCCAGTGAATTGCCAAGTGTTCCCAGTTTGGGCAAAGGTGACAGATTTTTAACAACTCCAGCCCCCCAAAAGTCCAATCAAAGTAACTGTAATTGTACCAGCACTTTATTAGAGAGCACAAAAGTCAAGAGAAATGGACAAAATGAAACCAAAACTTACCCTCTCTGGGCCTGCCAAAACCTCTGACTCTTAAGACCTGTGGTTTTAATCGCTAAAACCAGCCACAAAGTTAATTTTGCATTAAAAGCAGCTGAGAATGCATTGGGAAAGCACTTTGTGACATGGTTGGTATGTTTTAAAAAGTCCTTTCAACTGTGACTTCAGGTGCACCTTGCCTCCCACTCCTTTATACAACAAAAGCATTTTTCTCACCTGCCATGGCTCGTGTGATGAACATCCCTCCCATCTTGTTCAACAGAGACACATCCAAAGTTCCTCCACCCAAATCCACCACCAGAACATTAAACACATCAGCTTTGTGGAGTCCATAAGCCATAGCAGCAGCTGTGGGCTCGTTGATTACACGCAAAACGCTGAGTCCTACAAAGAGCAACAAACACCACTCAGGTACACTTCAGAAAACAGCAGCTCTTACATCAGAAGGACATTTGCCATTACCTGCTGGGGTTTTTTTAACCACACTCACCTTTAGATGTGTCAGATCTAAAGGAAGTAGTTCTCTAAGCAGTAATAGCCAATGAACTCTTTTCCTTATTTAATCCTAAAATAGTACTGCTTCAGCATCAGAACCATGATTTGCCCAAAGACACTGCTTCCACGGAAACCTTGCTAAGGAGATTTATTTCATGCATTCTATTCCTGTTTAAATTATTGCCCAAGGGTGCTCCATCTAGCCTCCCTATTTGGAGATTATCAAAATGACTATTTTCCCTGAAGTAAAACTTACTTATTCCAGCCATCTATGTCTGCATTAGCCAGCTGCACCTGTTAGTACTCAGAAGTTCTCAGCTGTTCCTCACAATATATCCATTCTAAGCTTCTCTGTCACTGATTCACTGTTTCTATATCCTCCACAAAGACCTTACCATTAGTGAAACAGACCTGAAGGTCTCCAAAAAAACCTCTGGAATAGAGAGAAATCACCTGCAAGGTTAGCTGCCTTAATGGTAGAATTCCGCTGCCTTTCATCAAACTCTGCTGGCACGGAGATGACTGCCTTGGAAATGGACATGCCAAGGTTGGCTTCTGCCATTTTCTTCAGTTGCAGCAGCAGCTTAGAGCCAATGCGCTCTGGAGTGATGTGAAAGGTTTCATTAGTTGTCACAGAAAATTCAGCTAATCCTTTGTTGTTGACAATCTAGAAGGATAAAGCAACACAACCCCCAAGTGAGAAATCTTTTTCCTGTGCTCCCCCACCAAGTGTTTTATTCGCATGTAGTCTCTTTATTTTGGAAAAGTTTAAATGTGCTTTTGCCATTTCTGGATCACTCTTATTCCTTGATTAGGAGGATTATCCAACACATGCCACTTAAGGGGTCCAAGTACATCCAAACAAGTAACATCCACTGTGCCCCAGTAAAACACATCCAAACAAGTTAGGACCTAGAAACTGTGCAATCTACTTCCAACATCCCATGCAAAGACAGAAGGGATGCTTTTTTAATCATTAGGTTACCTTTCAGGTTTCTGAAAGGTAACAAACAGCTTGGTACTGGAACAGCTTCTCTTAATAATATTAAAAAATTAACAAGACTTCATAGACCACTTGCAGTACACAATTTTTTTTTTGTTTTTTCAACCAATTCTGCACCATGCTCATATTATGCAGGTTGGGTTATTTTTAAGCAACTTTCAAGTTCTGCTGCTGGTCATTTAAGTAGTAAAGTGCTGAAGGAAAAAAGACAGTGGGACAGAGAAGCTTTTAAATTTCTTGGGCTTTGGTTTTTGGGGGGAGGTTTGTTGATTTTTGTTTGTTTGTGTTTTTATTTTATAATTACAGGGAAAAGTAAAGTTTCAGCAAAGCACAACTAACATTTCAAGTTGAAATTTATACTTCCACAGGAAGGACTGGGAGGTTACCCTGAAACACATTTCTGAGTAGGAAAACACAAGGTTCTCTGGAAAATCATTATCAGCTCTCATGCAGAGGTACGCAACTTCCACAACCCTTTCCTTCCTCTCTCTGGACACCACTCATGGTTTTCAGGCACATGACTGAACCAAATGACTGACAAGCTGATCACCCACACAAATTTCAAGTATCATAGAATTGGGTTGGAGGGGACCAGGGTCATCTAGTTACACATCCCCTGCCATGGGCAGAGACACCTTCCAGTAGACCAGGTTGCTTAGAGCCCCATCCAACCTGGCCTTGAACACTTCCAGGGATGGGGCATCTGCAACTTCTATGGGAAACCTGTACCAGTGCCTCACCACCCCCAGAATAAAGAACATTTTTCCTAATCTCTAACTTAAACCTACTCTTTGTCAGTATGAAACCATTCCCCCTCATCCTGTCACTCCAGGCCCTTGTAAACGGTCTCTCTCTCTCTTTCTTGTGGGATCCCTTCAGGTGAACTGCAAGGCTGCAATTAGTTCACCCTAAAGCCTTCTCTGTTCCAGGCTGAGCAATCCCAATTCTCTCAGCCTTTCCTCATAGCAGAGCTGCTCCATCCCTCTGATCACCTTGGTGCCTCCTTTGGACTCACTCCAACAGCTCCCTGTCCCTCCTGTGCTGGGAGCCCAGAGCTGGATGCAGCCCTGCAGGTGGGGTCTCAGCAGAGCAGGGCAGAGGGGCAGAATCCCCTCCCTGCCCTGCTGCCCACGGGGCTTTGGATGCAGCCCAGCACACGGGGGGTTCTGGGCTCCCAGAGCACATGGCCGGGACATGTCCAGCCTCTCACCCACCAGCAGCCCCCAGAGCTGCTCTGGATTTGTTCATGCTCAGCCTGGATTGTGTCCTGCACCTTACTGCCTGGAGGGAACTGAAGGTGGTGGCTGCTTACCTTAAAGGGATACCTGCTGCTTTCACTTTGCAGCTCTTCTGAAGTGAAGACTTTCCCAATGAATCTCTTGGCATCATAGATGGTGTTCTGAGGATTGGCATCGGCCAGTTCCAGGCCTTCGTAGCCCACGTGCACGCCTGAGTCAGTGAAGGAGACGACGCTGGGGATGCTGCTGTGCCCGTTCTCATCCACGATGACCTTCACATCCCCACTCCCAGACAGGAACACACCAACGGAGCAGTAGGTGGTGCCCAGGTCGACCCCAATCACTCTGGGGGTGGGCATGGGCAGATACTGCTGTGCTAGGTAGCTGGCCAAGAACAGGGTCAGCACAGCAGAGCCTGAAACACAGAGTTGGGAACAGCAGAGTTAGAGGAGCTGCTCTGCAAACCTACAAATGACACGGTGCGTGTGACATACTGCACCTCCTGCAGCTTTATTCCTCACTCCGCAGCTTCTTCAGCTACCTAATTAGTTTTTCATTTCCTTCTCAACAGAGAGGGCCCTAGAAGTCAAGAATTTTAGGCATTAAATATTAAACTGATTAAGAAAAAAAAAAGCACAAGAGGTGGCCAAGCCAAAAATATCACCATGCTGTAATAATTCTATTTCTCTCTGCACATTACTGCAATAACACAGGCTAATTAGTACTTCTGGTGGAGTCACATACAAATGACCCTGAAAGGACATTGAGTTCATGGGGCTGCACGAAATCAGAGTGAAATGACAAACTCCCAATTCCAACACCTTCAGCTTCACCAGAAGTCTAAAAATAAAGGGAGGTAAACCAATGCTAACTCATTCTGTTTCAGCCATAGCTCCTAAAAAAGCATCTTCCTACACCTCTGAATTTTTTCTATACCTTGTAATCAAAGGGTAGACCAGTTTAAGTACAGAAGAGTTCATTGTTTAGTTGACTTTCTTTTAATTTTACTTATAATCAACAGACACAGCAGGAAACCCAAAAGTCTAGCATCAAGCAATGCCTCTAATGATTAACAAAAAAAACCACCAACAAACAAAACTTCAACAAGAAATGTAAACAGGTTATATTTCAAAGGGTGGGTGACCTCTTTTTTTCCCCAGCAGGGACAGGAAAGCATAGTGGTGCTTCCAACAGACTGGTCAGAAAGCCCTGGCTTGCTCTGAGCTGCAAATCTTCCCAGGCATTTCTGAGCAATGTGCCACTGAGCACTTTGGCTTTCACAGAATCCCACGATGGGTCGGGTTGGAAGGGACCACAGTGGGTGATCTGGTCCAATCCCCCTGCTCAAACAGGGTCATCCCAGAGCACATGGCACAGGATTGTGTCCAGATGGTTCCGGGGTATCTTGGAAGACTGCATACCCTCTCGGGGTGACTGGTCACGGCACAATGAAGAAGTTCTTCCTCATGTTCAGACAAAACTTCTGTGCATCAATTCCTGCCCGCGGCCTCTTGTCCCATTGCTGGGCACCACTGAGCAGAGCCTGGTCCATGCCCTGACCCCTCCCTGCAAGCACTGACAGACATGGATGAGGTTTTCTCTCAGACGTCTCTTCTCAAGGCTGAACAGCCTCAGCCCCCTCAGCCTTTCCTTCTAAAAGGTCCAGTCCCCTCACCGTCTTTGTTGCCCTCCGCTGGACCTGCTCCAGGAGTTCCCTGTCTCTCCTGTACAGAGGAGCCCAGAACTGGACACAGCAGAACATACCGAGCACGGGAAGCCCGTGCTACCCTGGAGAGTCAACCCGGGGCGACATCGGCAGCAGAAAGACGAGAAAGTAGAAGCAAAACCCCTCACAGACCCCCAGACCCCCAGCCCGGCCATATCCCCGCCTCACCCAGCACAGCCATCTGCCCCGCCATGTCTGCCCGTGGCTCCGGCTGCTGACGGCTCTTTCCGGGCCGCGCGGGGCACGCCGGGAACAGTAGTACGCCTATCTCGCCCGCCTCGCGCACGTCAGCAGCTGCTGGAGGGAAGAAACCACGACTCCCAGCGTGCATGGCGGCAAAGCCGGTTCCGGCGGGTACCAGCCAATGGGCGGGGAGGCGCGTTATCCGTTAGCGGGGGAGGAGGTGCGTGCCCTCCCAGGGGCGCGTGCGCAGGACCGGGCGGGGCTGTCGCGGTGGCTGCTGGGAGCGGTAGTCCCGGGCGCCGGCGCCATGGTGCCCGGCGGCCTCCCGCCGGCGTGGGGCGTCAGAGACCGCGGATGTGGCAGTGCTGGAGCAGCACAGCTCCCTTTATCCTCCTCGGTTTGCAGCTCCAAAGTACCGCCGAGTGCCCTCCTCTGCAAGGGTTTCGGGAGAGCCTGGTCACGGTATCTTACACGGACAAGAGCCTGATTGGGAAAGGAGATATCGTTTATTCTGCGCAGGGTGCAAGGGAGAAGCTTTCCACAGATCAAGCACACCGATTCTCCGATTCACCGATTGTATTTATTACAATAAATATGCATTTCAGCAAAAAAATCACAGTTCACTGGCTACAAGTTACCTAGTTCTCTTATTAATGGTGAGGGGAGATTTCCTTCTTGCCCATCTGGCATTTAGACAGGTGAGGAGAATGCAGGTGAAACGTGCCCCTCAGATGCATCCTGGAGGAGCAGGATTGGGAACCACTCTGAGAAATGCAGTGTGAAGTACAGTGTGGGTTTGCTTCTCATCAGTTGTCCCTCTCCTCTGCTCTGCTGCCATAAGGAGTGATGGATTTTCAGCTTCAGGCAGAGCAGGTTTCTGTTTCAGGCAGAAATTAGTTGTGGGAATCCGGTGTTTTACTTAATGTGGTTTAGGTTAGAAGCTTTTTAATAGAAAATATTCATAAATGAGTAGCTGGTAGCAAATAGCAGAGTGGAAGAAAAGTTAGACTAAATCCTATTGCAGTTACCAACTCCAGCATCTGTTTCTCCTAAGTGATGGAAAGACACATAACTCAAAAGTAATTTCCGGGAGCTCACTTCTTAAAAGCTTCTTCTATATGCAAAGAAAGTGGCACCACTTTAACTTAATAGTAAAAAGTATATTCATCCTCCACTTATGGTTGACATATAGCGATGAGCTTCGTCCTCAGCAAGAGAAGGTGGAAACTCTTTGGAAAGGGAAGAGAAAGTTAAACCATTCAGCCTCCTTCATGACTCATGGTCTGACTGTTTTCTAATTACTTAGGTACCTTAAATTCTTTTCTTAATTTTTTTTGGATACTTCAATCGTCTTTCTTGAAGTGGAACCATTGTAATTGTGCTCATTCTTAAGTGGGGGAAGCTCGTAATCATTGTTTACAGTATTTCTTCATCCATGTAATTCATGAGCAGGCACTTTGTGTTTTCTGCCACTGTCAGTGGATGGTGAGCAGAAAACAAGGTTTAGCACAAACGGCGTACAATCAGACTGGATTTTGCTCACAATTTTATATTTAATAGCAGCCTTTTTTAATACATAGGGACCATCTGAAATATGATGCTGCAGAGTGCAGATATGTGGGATGTGTTTTAAAAACACTGATACAAACCCTTCATTTAAGAGATTCCTTCCTTTTCTGAAGCATAGGCCAGGCTTTGGTTCTGGTCCTTGAGGTTTAACCTCTGAAAGACTTTGGGATCACTTGATACCACACCTGCCCAAGGACAGAACTCAGATGTCCTATCCTGTATAATTTCCATTCTGTTTCTCCACAGCAAAGCAGGTTAATGAATTCAGTGTGTCAGTCAAGGCCTCCCCACCTGACTGACTCCCCAGAGGCCTGGCTGTTCCCTGCAGGATTACACAGCACAGGCCACCTGCCTGGGAGTCAAATCAAGGGGAGCATCTCACCAGGCTTTCTGCCCTGCAGCAGAGCTCTGCCATGCCAGAAGCTTCTGCAGAAGCCACTGACTCACCTGTGGCTGTTTTGGGCTGCTGTAGAGTGTGAAGGCTCAGTCCACCACACATATTCTGTAGCCCCTTGAAGGCAACACATGATATTCAGCAGCTTAGATGAAGTCTAGAAGTGCCTAATTCTTTCCCTCTGCATCTTCTCCATAACCTGTTAGGACCTGCTCATGGATACTCCTGGACTCTGCTCAGGGATGCCAGACTTGTCTTGCATCTCTGAAATAGGCAGAACGGATCCTAGGGATCTTGCCCTTGTGTTTTTTGGGCATTCCCATAGTGCCTTCTGTATCACCTTTTTTTACCTACTCTTGTTTGTGAGAGGCAGACCTGTCTCCATTTTCCTCCATTATGTGAGGGAGTGCTCAGGAATGGGTTGTTCAGGAGCAGAAGGGAGCGTTCATTGTTTCAGGAGAAAACAGCTTGATTTTGCACAGAATAAGTCAATATTCATTGGGCAATAGAGGGAGAGGCGGATTTGACTGGAAGGAAAAGCTATGGGTAGCCCCTGCTCCAGAGTGTCTCATGGGGAAAGCATAAATGTGTTGGGTTACACTGTGTGTTATAGAAAAGCAGGCCTGCAAGGCCCAGAGCTGAGCCTCTTCCCCAGGCCCAGAGGTGACCAGGAAGCACATCCAGGTCACCAGGGATGGACATGGAAAAAGAGGATCATGGGTTTGTAGCCTTCTGCACCCATTGTGTGAGAGTATTGTAGGTTGTGACCTTATGGGTTATTGTTTATCTTTCCTGTTTATATGATGGCACATCCTGTGTGTGGGATGGGATAAAGGGAATTTTCACTGCGTAGTAAGGTCAGTAGCCATTAGGCAGTAGCCATTAGGCAGTGGCCATGGGGCAGTGGCCATTGGGCAGTAGCCATAAGGGAGTAGCCATGGCAGTGGCCATAGTAGCAGTCATAGGAGTAGTCTTAGCAAGTAGTCATGGAGTGATCTGTAGCAGTCTCAGTCTCTGTCTGTAGAATAAAGAACTTCATGCAACATCAGAGTCTCGGCTGAGAAGTCCTTGACCCTGCGTTGATTACTGCATAGATGTGGTTGGGGGCAGACACTTCAAGGATGGTCCTTGTATTCCTGGAATGCCATGCTTTTGCTGCTTCCCTGTGACAGCAGGCAAGGCACATACTCCATGGTGAGCACCCTCACCTGAGGGTGGGCACTGCAAGCTCAGACCTGCACAGTTGCTTTGCAAAAGCTGTGATAAAGCTTCCCTGGATGCCCCTGAGTGAGGGGGCACAAGGTGCTATGGTGCCAGGGGCTGCTAGCCCTAAGCAGCCTCTGCTGGCTGCTTGCCTTGCATACCTGGGCTGGGCCACATCAAGCGGCCCTTGGCCACCACGCACCGGGGCCTCAACGCCCGCCTGCCTCTGGTGTGAGTGTAAAGGGGTGTGCAGCCAACTCCCTCTGAGGGGCTGGGCAAATGCTTGTTTATCCTTCTTAGTGCATCTGTTCACTCTGGTAGTAAGCTGTTTATAACATTTCAAACGCTTTTCAGGGATTAATTTCCTTCAAGGGGCTGTTCTTTTCCCCTGGTGCTTTGATAGGTGGAGGTAAACATGTTTTTGTCTGCAAGTAGCTTGAGGGAGAGAGTTGTTCTTACAATGTAAGAGCAGAGGCTGGTTTTAAAACAGTCTCCCATCAGATGTGAACTGGTGTCAGCTGGAAGAATCCTGCTACACTGGGGATTATCGCTCAAACCCTACACCTGTGATGTGCTAAACACAGTTCAAGCATTCGGTGTGGTGTGCGTGGAATCAAATACAGCTTGTTTTCATTTGCAGGATGCTTTGCATCAGCTGTATCCTTGCACTTGATGAAAAGGGAATTGAGTTTGCAAAGTGTCCTCTTTTCTGCTGTTGTACAAAACAGGGTTTCCTCTTTCTAGGGTTTACTCAGTGAGTGCTTTCTGCATTGTCTTAAAGCCAGTGTCTAAAACTGAAACACAGGGTGCTGGGATATGGTCAAAGCACGGTGTGGTCCCATCAACCCAGGATGATCAGTCTGTGTTTTCCCAGTATGAAGGATGAAGGGAGAGAGGGATCGAGATCCACTTTGTAGGTGGAGAGTAGAGTCAATGTCTCTCTGAGAAGGGAGGTGATTGATGCTAGGAATTTAGGAGATGCCAGAATCTGAAACCTCATTTTCAGTTTTTAACTGAGATAACAGTGCCTTAGTGTGAGCATATTGTCAAAATTGCAGAGGTCAATGATAATTCCTTTCCGTAATTAAAACATTGATCTTCTCCTGCTGTATATGCTTGGGAAAGGGAAGGATTTCACCAGCCTTCCTCTGACAGACAGTTCAATGTCAGGCAGCTGGATAGAGGAGCATAGCCTTCAATTTAGATGCAAAAGTTTCCATTAAGATTCCAGCATATAGCCTAAGGATTTCTGGCTCCTGTTGAGCAGCTGACCGGCCGCGGCTGGCCAGGGGTGTGCTGAATTCTCCATTAGCCACAGTCACTCCCCAGCCAGAGGCAGCAGGAGCAGCTCAGGGCTGCTCCTGGTATCCACAGCCCCAGAGAGCTGAACCACAAGGCGTGGGAGGAGTGCATCCCAGCAGATGTCTCTGCCATACAGCATTCCTTCCCCAGATCCCTTTCAGTGT
Organism: Drymodes brunneopygia; assembly: GCA_013400955.1. Taxonomy (NCBI): domain Eukaryota; kingdom Metazoa; phylum Chordata; class Aves; order Passeriformes; family Petroicidae; genus Drymodes; species Drymodes brunneopygia. The sequence goes on along the minus strand of VZTZ01015549.1, from coordinate 992,167 downwards.
TTGACAGATACCTGCAGATTCATATAAAGCATATTAACCTTTAGCAATAGTTATCCAAAGTCTTGTAAAGGCGTAAGTCATTGAAATGGTGCCACATTTTTCATTAGATTATTTAATTGCTTTGACATACCCAATTCACCAAACCCTCGTGAAATAATTTTGAGGTTAACAATGAAATTACTATTTCCCCTTTCATGAATACAGTTGCAGTGATACCAGTATAATGTAACCCAGTAGATGTCTAAGAAAAACGATGTGGAAGAGAAAAGAGATTTTCACAGATTTTTTCGCTGTCCTACTTTTCTGTTTGCATTTCAGTTGGTCTGCATGCTGATACAGCTTTCTGTGGTGTGAAAAATATTCATAAAAACCAGAGACATTTTATTGAAGAGGCAAAGCAGTTTGGCACTTACTGGTCTGGTAACTGAGAGTTTCTCTTGCTGCTTGACCATGGTCAGGTGGGCCAGTGTTGTGAGACAGAAAAGTAGCTGTGAGATTGGCTGAATTCTCCCCAGCCACAGCAGCCTGGGGCAGTGGGCCTGAACTGTGGCTTGGCTTGGATTTGTGCTGGTGCCTGGAACACATCATCCACCTTCTGCTCGGCTTGGGTGTCCTGTGTGGGAGCAGGGAGAGTGCTGCTGCACAGGGTGACAGGAAAAGTGACTGCTCACAGCAGTGTTTGCAGCACCTCGCTGTGTGAAGGGCTGCAGAACTCAAGGATGGGATAACTGGGAGGCTCATCATCTGCACCAATCATCATGGTGATAATGATAATGAGCAATAGTCCTAGCAGTTTCCCAAGAGGCCACTTTACCTCATTCCTGTTGTTGCTGTGTATATGAAATCCATACAGATGTCAGTCAGGCTTGTCAGTTTGCTCTATTGTAAATGACAACAAAAGGATAAACACAAGAATGCACTCAAATACAGCAAGCTCCCCAGGCAAAGGGGAAGTTTTGCAATATGTGTGACAGAGAAAAGTCCTGCTGTTCTTTTTTTTTTTTTTGTGGAGTACTGAGGCTGAAGTATCAGAGTATCTGTTTTACATTTGCTCTTTTCCTGGAGGTATCACCTATAGTACTTCAGTGGGTTTGTACATTGGATAAGAACTTTTGGGCCTTTACTGTGTATCTTTTGACTGGCACAGAAGGTCTATTTCAGTCATCACTTAGAAGTAGTGTTATGATACTCCAGGAGTAACTATGCTCTGCCTATTTGCCTAGAGGACCTATTTCTCTGGCCCATATTGTTTCCAATCCAGAAAGAAATAATAGGTAAGAGCATGTATTCCTCTTTACACTGTGTGAAGCAAAGGAGCACTGAAGGTCAGTGACTCAAGAGTAGATAACAAGCCTGGAGGGCCAATACAGTTTGAAAAAAGATGTCTCAAACACTGCTCCAGAGAACTCACAACAACATCAGCCTTCTTCCATTATTTTTAGGAATCTGTATTAAGCAGTGTCATCAAAGGTGGTGATGGCATTTCCTAATGGTCTTTACAGTACACATCTGCCCTGCAGGAACCAGAGTTGCCATAAATGTGTAAATGCCCAGCATACTTCAGTTTAGTGGATACGTGGTTCACATACAACTGAGGTGTGAGCAAGCTCATCCAACATTATACAAAGTCAGTTTGGTGTCATTCCTAAGTGCCATATGTAAAACCAATGGCACTTGACAGCATAGCCCACCATGCTTCTTTCATACTCCAGACCCTCTGAAATAGGGAAAGAAATGTTGAGAACACATAAGAAAACTGTGTCATCAGCCTAAGTCAAGGTCCTTAGTGTTGCTTTGTACCTTCCCAGAACCTCTGGTCAGCTGGCAACCACTTCACATTAGTTGTTCCCTGTGCCAAGGCTTGCAACCTACCTGGAGGGCTCTTAAACCTATTTCTGACAGTATTGATGGAATCATTCCGACATTACTCAGATTACTCTTACAAGAAAAGCAAAGATGTCAGCCACACCATGTCTTCTTTTTTCAGCATCACTCCCCCGTGCACTGTCGTGTGAGTAGCAAGTGTCTGTTTAGCCTGGAGAGAAGTTTGTTGGAAGCAGATACTGTAGAGTTAGAGCTATTCCAGAAGGAGTGTCTACAGCTAGGGAAAACTATCCATCCACAGAAGCAGAGATTAGCCTTTCTGTGCAATCACAATAAAATAAAAGTCCCATGCCAGTTTCCTCTCTATTTCTTGAATGATTGCACTGTGTGTAGGTCTGCTGGACTGTATCAACTCCTTTGTACAGCCCATAATTCATTGCCATGCTTTTGGCTCAGTCGTGCTGCTTAGATATGCAAGTGCTTGAAAAATCAGCTTCTGCTTATGTACACGCAGGCACAGGCAGAGACTTTAAACGATATGCAAAATCTGTGTGCCAGCATTTTTGTGGGCACTGAGCCCTTAAGCTTCAGAATATTTTTACGAAATACAAATGCTGATAAAAATGCAACAGTATGTTTATGTCGTGGTTCTGAGAAACATTTCTGAGTGTGTGCAAACAGTCTCATTGGGCTGGACTGTTTTTTGGGTTTTTTCTGTTTGCAGTACATAGCACAGAGGGCTCTGTGGCTGTCATCATGCTGAGGTGCTCCCACAGCACCCACAGCTGCAATTAAACAGTGTGAGGGAGGGATTTCACTAGCTCAGAAAGAGGTAGTAGAAGTGTATCAATTTGTGCTGAATTGTTGGGACAGAGAATGCATCCCTTCATATGGTCTGGAGAAGCCCCAAATGCTTCCCATCTCAGTATAATGCTCCTCTCTTGCTGTCAGTCAGTCCCAAAGTGTGCAGAGCTGACAGATGTCAATTCTTTCCCATTTTCCCTTTCCTAAGGACCTTGACAGCTGCAGCTGCTGAACCACAACTTACTCCTTTTTCTTTTCTCCTTACCTGTTTAGTACCACTGTAGCTGTCCTCTCTCTCATGAGATGCAGATTCAGTTCACATCATGCAATATCAATACTTAACCCTCAATTTGCTGAAAAGGATCCAAGGAACAATAAAACAAACTACCTGGCCTTCTCTGTCTGCTGTTTATTGCAGTCACCACTGTTGGTGCTTTCATTTCAGAAGCATTTAGGTGTGACAGAAGCACTGTGGGATAGACACAGATATACAGTGCTGTGCCAATCAAAAATATATCGTTAAAAAAACCTGCAATATGCATATCAGCAAAATAAAACAAATGGAAAAGAAAGGCGTTGCAATTTCAGTAGTAATGAATAACCCAAATTGCAAGATCTGTCTGCATCCTTGTTGCTATTACATTTATTTAAAGCAAAACAATAATTGTATATCATGCTCTGTATGGTCACAGTTACTAATACACAGCTTTTTGAAGTTGGATTACACATTCTGGCTCAATATATGGAAAATATGGCATGTCTGGATAGTTCCAAAGTGTATGGGATTGGGAGTCAAATAGTTAAACTCTTTGGTAATTTGATTTTGTACAGTAGATCTTCCATAAAATAACATTGAGTTGTCTGTTATCTGCAATCACTGAGGGTTAGTAATTCACTGCCATTTTGTTTCTTCTTTGTGATTTCTGTGTATGGGTAAGAATTCTATGGATAAGCCTCTTTCTGTGCAACTTTTACATATTTTAGTTTCAGATTTCGTGGCCCTAAAATCTGAGCAGGACAAGCTAAGATTTTTTTTTTTTTAATTATACTAAAAGCTCTACTAGCTGAAACCTTTCCCTAGTTCTCAGAACTCTTTTTTACTTTTTTTTTACTGCAAATTGATAGATTTTAGTTCAAGTGTGTGATAAACAGGAGCAGAGCTCTTCCTGTAAAAGGCGGTCCTAAGAAAAATACAGTTTAGTTTGCAGCCTGTGATAATGAGATAATTCATGGAGGGCCTGTCAGGAAGAGCAGCTTGCCATCTCTATGCCATTTTAAACAGAGTGTATTATCCATCTTTTTTTTCCTTCATTTCTTGATACGAAGCTTTCTCTATCTTATACTGAAAAATGGCAACAGAAATGGAGAAAAAAGGCGCTTTTCTTTTTAAACACAGGCATTTTAATCAACTTGGGTGAAGTGATTTCTGTTGGGTAATGGATCCACCTCTCTGCTCCTCCTGCTGCTGATCCCCATCCAGCTGTGTGCTTTGTAGCCTCCCTTGCACCGAGTGTGGCACCACTGGCTTTTCCAGCTGATGGAGCATCAGCAGAGCCCTGCACACAAACACAGGACTCACATTCCTGCCCCTCTGGGGGGAGTGCAAAGCCCAGTAACGCTGTCTGGTAGCAGAGTCTTCAGGCCTCCTTTTCAGAAATTAACCCAAAAATCCATTGCAAACCCATCTATGCAAAAATATTTGATACTGAAAAAGCCTGAGAAAGTCAGGACTGGAGAGAAAACTGTTCATGATAGAAGAAAAAGCCTGCATTTGTTGGATAGTGCTTTAAGCCAGTGGAATTGTCTGGTTCAACCTGCTCTCTTTGCTGTTATGCCTTTTCCACATCTATTTTCCAGCTCTTATTTTTTTAATATAGAATAAATGTTCTGTCTGTAATTACATTTAAGTTATTCTATGAGATTATAACATTCTGCTTTTCAGTGTGAGCGGGGTCTGTTCCATCTGAATTGCAAAATGGATATAGGATTGCAGTAGTTAGAGAAGGAAAAGCCGTATTAGACCAGAGTCCATCATCCTGTAAGGGTAAGATATCACAGTGTGACAGAGGCCCTATCAGATATTAAATTGCTATAATACAGAAGTGTTTTACACTTTCTGAAATTATAATGAGAAAGAACAGCCCAGGAGCAGATTTCTTATCAGTGCAAGAGCTGGGTTACCATATGAGCAAGAGGTAATGCACAGACTATTAGAAGAAACAGTCTGCCAGGTTGGTTCACATGCTTGAACCTTCTCCAGCCTCAGCCCTGAACATTTGAGACCATAAGATCCCAGGTGACCTGCTCTCATATTTCCAAGCAGAAGGGCCTGGTTCTGTTCTTGGGTCTTGAAATAAAATCTGTGAAAGTCCTGTGGGTCTTGGCCTGTTGTTTTGGAGCAAAGCAATTCCCAGCTCTGCACTTCCCAGAGACAGGAGGGGGCTCTGTGCCATGGTAGATCCACTCTGTTCCCACGCAGCCCCGTGCCCTCACAGGAGGCACTGGGCAGCTGGAGGTGATGGGTTTGTGTTTAGCACCTGAAGGCAACTCTGATACTCTGCTGGGAGGATGAAAAATCCCATGGCATGTTTGCATAGGAAGAGATAAAAACCTTTTGGCATCCTCGCTGGTCCCAAAATTCAACGGCTCAATTCTGCTTAATTTCTCCGGCATTTTAATTGATGCAGCTGTAACTGGTGCCTCGTTTCACCCAGACTGAAGCGACCTTTGGAACACTTTGAATGTATATACACTCACCTTCATCCCCTCAACTGCCAAGTGAAACAGCATTTTAATGCTTCTTGTTAACTGGTACGGCATCTTAATGCAGTTGTGGAAACTGCCACTTTACAAATATCCTCTTTCATAACTATTTTCTGTAGATTTGTTTTCAGCGGAGTATGAAACCATGGAATAGGAATGCTTTTATAGTTTTCTGCTTCTAGACATATTATTAAGAGACAAGGAGTATCTTTAGTTCAGTTCTTTAGCTTTAAACTCTCACAACAGGTTTTTTTTCTCTCAAAACACTTGTAACAAAAATACATTGCACCAGGTGTCCTGGTTTCATTTCTGCATGCTCTCTTCTCAGAGGTTTCACATAACTCAGAAATGGAAAGTCAAACTACACAGCGTGCATTTGCTGCTCATGGGCATATACACAGGAGCAGACTAATAAAAAATACTGTATTTTTTCTCAATACAGTGTACATTTCCAGTTCTGAGTAAATACTAAACACAATGGCTGAAAGATCCTGTTACTAAGGCAACCAACTCCCATGTTATCCTTAAATATATATACATAGTCCGTCTGCTACTTGAAAAGAAAAACTCACAAGATTTGCTGAACTGAATTCTTGATGACATCTGTCTTATAAAAGGCTAAATGTTGTGGGTGCCTCAGACCAGGTTGACAATAAGAGCAAGAAGAGAAGCTGACAGAAAAGATAATCATTTTCAAGTTGCAGAGTTATGACCAACTTGTACAAAATGGTGGTAGGACAAAACTCTTCTAAGGCCCTATGCATGCCATAAGTGACTTCAGAGATTTAATATATGTAAATATTTCATATTTACACCTCCTTCTGAGACAGCTCTTACAGCTTGCTATATTAGGCAGACCAATGTATTTCTATGGTAATTCCTGTAATGAATGGGCCTAAGCAAAGCAATGCCCAGTGGCATGGAGGTGGTGTGCAGCCTATATATTTTGCTGTTACTATGTATTTCCAAATACATATTTTTGATATTAGAGCACATCATATCCTACAGCTCACAGGAGTTCATGATTCAGTGCTCTTCCAAGAGAGTGAAGAGTATAGTTGAGGCACCACATGCACAGTAGATCTTTCCCAGCTTTCTCAGCCTTGACTGACTTTTTTTTTTTTTGCCATAAATGTTGATTTTGAGGACCACTCAGCTGTAGTTTTCACCCAATGTAAAAAAAGAGTTCCCTCACTGAAGGTTTAGTTCTTATGCAGGTACAGTGTCAGTTTACTTCAGGACTGAAAATTAACGCAGGAGCAACACCCGAGTAGAAAGAGAGGCTGAAAGCCCAGAACTTCATGGCCTGACCTAAACCATCCTTGGAGGCACTCTTTGGTTTCATGGCAGGTGGCCTGTGGAGTAAAAATACTTCAGTGGACCTTGGACTGGACAAGTTTACAGCTTCTTGTCCTCATCATGCTTTTAGTGAGAAGCACTACAGGTATTAATAAGTTTTCTATTCAGGCTTTAGGAGTTACCTTAAAAAAATTTAAATAGTTCCAGCTTAGTGCCTTATCCCAGTAGCTTGGGGCACTATATGAAGTTATTTATGATGGTGTTAATTACCCCATGTGTCTCTGAAGACCAGGTATAAAAGCAGATATTAAAGGGGTCACAGAATAAGCTTGAGGAACAGTGAAATGGTATTAGGAGGGACTTTCCCCTCCTAGTGAAGTCTTAACCCCAGTCTGTCTCCCAGGGACATAAGCAGGAGGCAATTCACAAATACTTTTTCCATCTTTTGTGTTAAGTCTAAGAATTTTTTTGTACAGAACTGGGAAAATTCACCTGTGGGGCACAGAGATCTCTCACTACTTTGCCTTTCATTTTTTAAACACTGACAGAAGTGTCTGTGCCTTCTTTCAAATCCTGTAATAAGGCTAGGAGGTCCTTATCCATGTCCCTCAGATGGGTTGCTGTGTCTCCATGGCTTGAGTCCAAGTACTTCTGCTCTTTTCAGCATCTCAGAAGTGACACCATTCTGTTCCCATTTTTAGAAAATACCAGGGATATGCTGAGGCTGAGAAAAATCCTCGCTCCTAAATAAGCTGTTCTGGATAAAACTTTCCTTGTCTCATTACTTTCCCAGTCTTTTCAGAGGCTTCCCTAGTGTGGTCATAAAGGCGGTGCTCGTAATTTAGGAGACTCATCATTCCAAGCACAATTGATGCAGTGCTTTTGTCAGTTATCCCCCAATAGGGATAATAGTATTTTATCCTTAAATCCAGAGGTTAAATGCTTTTTAACCAATGTCCCTAAACCCGATGCTTAACTGCAATGTCTATGAGGTCTGTCCCATACAGTCTTCTGGCTCACCAGCAGATGCTCGAGGAATGCACCCTCCCCTTGGAGACCTCTGTCCATCTGGAGTTCCTGAGCAGCCCTTAGGCTGCACTTCTCCCTTTTCATCCACAATAAGCTCCTTGCTCTCAAAACCTTCAGGGAATGTGGATTACACAGGCATGGAAATGGGATTTTTAGTAACAAGTGGCCAAATGTTCAGACATCTCCTCTAAAGATATTTGTGCTCCTAGTGAAAGAAAAGAGTCTGATCCCAATAAGGAGTCTGTTTCTAAATTAATAATAATTTTTAAACCCCCTCATGTCTGAGATACATTAAAATACAAGGTGACTTTTGAATATATGCTGTGGGTCAGACTGATGCTCTAAGGCACATTGAGTGCTGTTTTACTTGCAAGTAGTTCCATTAATTTCAGTGACCCAGTTAGGGAGTGAGACACCACTCAGCAAGAGAAGAGATGTTAAAAATCTGCCCACAATATTTGATGATAATTTGATTTCTGTACTGCCTTCCAGACCCAGTCACCTCATTCTGCTTTCACCATAGTGCAGCATCTCTTTCACAGATGCTGACATCTCCAGACGGCTGTCAGCCTTTGTGATGAGGAATATTAGAATAACATTGCAGCTGTGTCAATAAAGCAGATACGCCTCCATTCATGAAGAGGATATTTTTGAGCAATTCTTGTAAAATTCTTTGGTTTTTTCTCTTTGAAGTTGATATTCAGGTTTCTGTGACTATGGTAACTTCTGGGCATTTGCATATTGTAGGCTGTGCAGCCACAAAGGGAGATAATTGATTTTCTCCCCGAAGTAATTTGGTGCTCTTCACTTCAGAGATCATCCTTTGGATTATCGACTCCTTATTATTAGTCATTTGCAAAATTATTGCTATAGCTATGAGGTTCATAGCCCTGTCAGACTTTTGGCTTCTTTTCCTCTGGGTTTTCTTCCTGACCAGGAAGGTTTTAATCCTCTTGTACTTGAGGGGAAAAAAAAAAAAAAAAGCAAAAAAAAAAAGCCAGCCAGCTGTACTGGCACCTCCTCCCATAAGGCTGACATTTCAAATCAGTTCTTTATCAGCACATGCTTCTTGCTTGCCTTTACGATAGCCTCAAAAAATGTTGCAAAGAGCTTGGTCTGTAGTGATAACCTCTCCAGAGCACTGACCTACAGCAAGGAGAGAAGTTTTTCTGAGCAGCTACAGTATAGTAGCAAATAAGTAGTTTGTACTTGACTATGCTATCACTCTTTTCAATGTTTCACATTTGGATTAACACTGTTCCTATGCCCATTTTTTTTTTCTGTTTCAAATATATTTATAAAACTTCAGCATAAAGCCTCACTCCAAGCTAAATGGTACATCAACATTAATCATATTATTTAGTCCAAAATTTTCAAAATTCTCAGAATAGCTTTTGAAGACTCTGAGTGGACCTGGTGCGAGAGCCTTTTTGGTTTGGGTTGGACATTCTTTTAATGACAACAGGTGAAGTTAATGTTTTAGAAAAATTTCACCACACGTATGGATAGCACAGTGCTTACTTTCAAGTGTAATGTTCAAAGCATTTAGGACTTCACAGAAGTAGTAGGGATAATATGAATTTAAGGTAATATTTGAGCTTCAGACACAGCAATTTCTCTGTTCACACTCTGTTTTCATAGTGGCATTTCTCAGGCTCTGCACTGTTTTAACACTGCAGGTAGCAGTGGAAGTGACTCAGTGCTTCCATTACCATCTGCGGTTCCCCGCCTGTGCCTTTGTTGATTTCTGGCTTGTAGTTAAGGTAACCATTGAGTAGGAAGGATCTGGTGTTGTGCAGTTGTATCTGAACTAGGCATACAGGCAAAATGATGGAGCTGTCACAGTAAGCCTCCATGGCAGTAGCGTGGTTGGCCATCCATGGCACTTCCACATTGTGTGTTATTTTGGTTGTAAATCAAGCTCTATGAGCTTTCTGACAAGCTCACCATTCTGTGGGAAAAATAATGTAGAACTGGAACCCAAATATGTATGTATGGTTTTACTGATGTCCCAGTCATGACTTCCTCAGTTTTGGAAAAAGACTGATGTGGAGAGATGGTGTTTTGGAACAAAATATGGGGATAACAATAAGGGCTGTGACTACTGATAGCATTTCTTTTGTTGTATAGTGTTAATTTCAGCAGTATTCATAAACACACACATTTGTGTGTGTATACACAAACCCCTCATTTTCCTTTCTGTTTATTAGGACTTATCGCTGTCTGCCTGTGAAGGGCTCAGGATAACCTCAGGAGAAGAGCTCTGTCTGTCCTTAGTTTTAGCCTAGCCCTGACAGACAGGTCTCTCACCTCAGCCATAGATTTCTCTAGTAAAGGTGATTCTGCAAACTTTACGGTAAACTTGTTCCATTGCCTAACTTTTCCAATAGTTATAACATTTGCCTATTATTTAATCTAAATTCCCCCTTGCTGCATTTTAAACCCATTGCTTCTTGTTCTGTTCTTGTTCTCTAATGAGAATAATTGGTCTATGTCGTCTCTGTAACAGCCCTTTGCATATCTGTAGACAGTAATGCTTCCCCTCAGCCCTCTTTCCTCCAGACTGAGCAGCCCCTGCTCTCATAACCTTTTCTCAGAGGTCTTATTTACTAACTCTTAAATCATTTTTGTTGCTCTCATCTGAACTCTCTCTAGTGTCACTGTCTGCTTTAAAATGCAGTGCCCCAAAATGAGCGTTGTTCTCCGAATGAGGCCTAGCTGGTGCTAAGTAGAGCAGAATAATTATCCTGCTTGTTTAACATGAGGTATTCCTCAGCATGGCTCTCGCCTCAGCTGCTAGAGCTTGGTTCCCTGGCCTCCCCAACCATTTGTTATCCTCTGCAACCCTGCAGAAAACAGGAGCTTACTAACACAGTGTTCTTAGGGCAAAAAGAAATAAATTAAATCCTGACGTCTTAATTATTCCCCATTCCAAAGGGGAGGCTCTCCCCTCTTCATCTGCTCACAGCAGGGAGGGGCAGCGTGAGTGTCTCTGCTGTCTCCCCACAGTTGCATGTTGGCTCTGGGATAGATCCAAGCACTGAGCCCGGGCTGGCAGCTGCAGGCCCACGGCACAGAGCCGTGTGTGGGCAGTGCTCACCCAGGGCTCACCTGTGGCTCAGATGCACACCATCATTTTTAGTGTGGATGCACTGTGAACCTCTTGGCCAAGCCCTGCAACTCAGCCATTGCATTTTCCCAGTCCACTGCAGCTCTGGAGACCTGCACAGGAGCCTTGCATAGGTGGGAAGGGACAGGTCTGAGGAGTGGGGGGTGGCTGCCATCAGAAACAGCAGGGTCAGAGATGGAAGAGCTCGTTAATTTTTTCAGTCCCATTCAGTGAGTGGAGGATAACTTTGAAAAAAGTTATCAAAGCAAGGGGGTTTATTTTGTTTTCATGCCTATACCAGGAACAATTTGCTTGAGCATCATTCCTGATATTAGTTTGGGCACTTGGTGTTTAAGGCTGTCCAGCAGCATGGGAACTGCAGGGGCAATGTGGCCTCACAGGGATGGCTCAGTGCTGGTGGCAGGCAGGCACTGATTCAAAGCTCCTTTGCAGATAGAAGTTAATTTCCAATCCTGTGCTGGCTCACACCTGTGAGAGCTGAGGTGCTGGTACCCTCAGAGGAACATCATCCAAGGAGAACATGGACAAACATGGAATATCACCCTTAATATTGGCCACTACCATTTTGTGTAGGAGCCTTTAGCAAAACTTGTGTCACTTTATGTTACAATTTACACCCAAAATACAGGGACAGCGATACTTCCAACAACTGCCATGTGACATACTTAAAATGTTTGACAGACTTTGGAGCTACATCCAGAGCCCTCACTTTCAAACATCCCCTTTGACTTTGCAGAGCTTGGAGTTGGCCCTGGAGACCCTCTGACTGGAAGTGCTGCTGAAGGTGATTACTTCTTTCAGAGAGCAAGACAATACCTGCTGACACACTGTTTTGCCTGCAAAGAATTAAAAACTCAGTGAATGAATTCTGCATAAATGTTCCAGTCAGACTTCAAGAGAGAATGTGAGTGGTAAAAATGCACCTACATCTCAGGCTCTGTGTTCAGCAAAGGCGCTGGGCCAGAGCTTCAGCTTTGCTGAGTCCACATTTGTTGAAGCAGAGTGAGAAACTGGTTACGACTTCCTAACTCTGTGTCTGGCTGCCAGCCCACACCAGGCTGGGGAAGCTGTGGAGCTGCTCTCGTGTAGCATCCAACAGCATGTCCAAGGCCTTAGTCCCAATGTATACAGATGGTACAACCTGGGCACATCCCCTTCCCCTTCTTTCCCTTTCTTGTCTCTGCCTCCCCTGCTGGCACGGCCCTTGGAGCAAAGGTGGCAAAGGAGCAGCAGCGCAGTCTGAGGGAACGTTTCAGTGCTGGCAATCAATCATGCATGCAGGTAGCACAGCTTTTCTCTTTTACCTCAGCACCTCTTAGACGAAGCAGAGAGTGTGCCCAGGATTTACGAGGCTCGTGCTGAATGCAGCCAGCATCACTGCCTGCTACATTTTTCCACCTCGATGCACCAGTATGCTGCTTAATAGACCACTGGCATAATGTGCAACAGTACCCAGCTCTGTACCTGAGAGCTAAAAATGAGGAGACAGGAAGAGATGAACAGCATAGCTGTTTTTCATGCTGCACAAAGGGAAATTACACAGGAAGTAAGTCACCTCCTGAAGAGACTAGACACAAGAGGAGTTATCTTTCTCCGTTAAATTAAAAAGAATGATTAAATGCCAGATAGTTCAAGCACGTCAGGCAGATACTGCACAAGCACTTTTCTTGCTAAGAAAGTAACCACATAAGTTACTGACTGACTTTAAAACGACTGAGAAACTGTAGTTGTAAAAAATCACTATTGCTAATTCACCTTCTGGCAGGTGTAGGAACCAGCTTTGGCTCCAAGTAGTACTTCATGCAGTACTACAATGCTGCAGCTTGTAAAGAGTGCCCGAACATGTGAGGACATGGTGTCTGCGTTGCTCCATGCTTGACTGCTGAACTTGAATGGCCCTCACCAAGGCTTCACATATTGAGCAAAGACTTGTGAAACCCAGCCCCAGCTGAATGCAGTCTGCTATGTCTTTTGGTTTTGCAAAGGTATGCAACACTGGATTCACATAAACTGACTAAAGCTGGGGATGCTGGAGCAAGGTATCCTTGAATCTTTTATCACATCCAGCATCTCTGGCTTTTCTTGTTAGCCAGGGTCAATACACCTGCCAGAGGAAATCCTTTTCTCTTGCTGTCTCAACACAAATCCTGTTCTGTCTCAGTCACAGCAGGTAAACTAAACCAGAATGGTCCCTCCAAAGTGTTAGAGGGTTTTTAGCACAGGCTACGTAGCAAAAATCTCCACATCAGATCTACTACCCCAGGAAAGATTTTTTTTCCGTCTTTCTATTTTTGTCCCTTTTACTTCTCACCAGCTAGCACATTAGTCATATTTAAAGGAAAAGTACAGTTCATTTCAAAGACTGTCCCATCCCAGTCTGTATGAAAGCCTTTCCATTCATCTCAGCAGATTCTGGCAAGTTGTAAACCTGACTACTAAAGGACAGTCCCATAGGGAAAAGATTCATCTAATCTCTAAGCTCTCTGATTCTAGGGTTTAGCAATTTTCTCTTAGTGAAGATTTGCCTCCACCAAGAAATATGTGCACGGGGTTTGTACTGGGGTTTAATTGGAACTCATCTGTACTAAAACTTCCCCTAAAGCCCTAGTTTCCTCATAAGGACGAAAGAATTGCTGCAGCCAAATAAAATTGTCTGCACAGAGACCTGGCACAGTATTGCTACCCCACATTGGCCATTTCATGCAATCAAGCTTTAAGTAACACCTATAGGCCTTTCAGCTCCCCAGGCAGCAGAAAATGTGGAGGAACTTCCTATGAGTCTCCTGCTCTTTCAAACTCCCAGCATTACCAAAAAGTCTCAGAATCAGTGGAATAGTAGCAAAAATAAAATAGGGGTGTGTGAACTTATTCCTCTGGTGTCTCAGGCTGGAGAGAGAGGCAGAAAAACTTTGTAATTCAGATCAGCTGCTTGGTTTCTGCTCTGACTGCAGTCTGAGGGCAGTAGTGGAAGGAGAATAGCACAGCCTATCATTTGCAGTTTGTGTCAAAAGCTGACCAAGCCAACTCAGCCTCTTTCTCCCCCACCCTTATAAATGATAGTGATAACTTTTATGGGACATGATAGGAAGGGATCAAACAGTTGTTATTATACCTTGCTCCTTTGAAAGATATACTTCTAGTCGCCCATATATACTTTGCTACTCAGCTCCTAACAACATGATGGGCTATCTATAGCCCTTTTAAAAAATAGTCTTTGAAGGATGAGTGGGACAGAAAGCCCCCATATCTTTTAGAGACCAGCCCTAAAAGAAAATTCCTTCTAAATCCATCTATTCCAGTTAATAGCGCTTGGCACAGCCACTATGTCTACTATTCTAGACCTTAAAAGATAATTTATAACAGAACTTTGGATGTTTCCTGGCTCAATGCATTTTTTAATATACTGGATCATTTGCATTAGAGTCTCTGTTCACCTTATATTTCATGAGTAAGTAAATTGTGGAAGGTTAACCTCTTCTATAAAAAAACAGGACTTTATGTGGAAGTCAATATTGGCACAGTCTGGAGAAGAACTCTGTCTCAGCTGTCAGGGTGAATGTTTTGTCTGGCCTTCATTGCAATTCTTTTGGTTTTACTTAGTCTTTCTCTCCTTTTACTTTTTTTCTTTCTTTTTTTTTTCCCCCTAAAGCTAAAAAAGAACTTTAATAAACTAACATTAGCATCGAATTCTCTAAATTGCCAAGTCATACTCTGGGTAGCTTTTCCCCCATGCTGTGCACCACAGTGAACATTTATGCTTACAGCACGTCCCTTCCTGAGTAATTTACAGCATTTAAAAGCTCAGTTGATCTTGTGGGCTGCTTGGTTCCTTGGTGTTTAAGTGGACTCTTGGCTCTGAGGCAGTGGCTCCAGGTCTACCAGACAGCAGTGCCCCCTCAGTGTTTGATTGCTCCCCTACTCATCCAAGGACATAACTATTTTTACGAAAGATTTCTCCCAAGACTGATGTACACAATTAACTGAATTACTTCAAAAGGGTGTAGATAGGTTAGATTTAAAGTGGAACCTGTTACTGTGCCAGTGGCTGGATGAGGATCCTGCTGTGCCAGCCACAGGGGAAGAAAATCCTTCTCTGCCAGTTCTCAGCGAAGAAGTTCTTGCTGTGACAGCAGATCCAGCTCACACGCCTGATATAATGCCCTCAATTACCATATCTTTGTAATTATCATCCCTGTCTGATAAGTCTTGTGGAAACTATCAGATCTTGAGTAGAGGATCTAGGAGACTTGTAAGAATATAATGTCTTGAATTGATCTGTCTGTTTAATGTTTCATCACTCTGCCACCGATTGATCATTCTTTGAATAAAATGATAGCAGAGCTGTATGCCAACACTTGTGATTCATTTTCACTTAGCTAATCAAAATGTTGTTTCACAAGACCCTGATGATGTTCAGGATGCCTTTTAGGAGGTATTACCTTACACCAAGCTGGCTGACTCAGGTGGTCTTTTTCTTATAGTGTTACCCATGATTTATGAGGCATGCTTTCCTCTAGCAAGTTCCTACGAGGGTGCAGAACTGTTTGATTAAAAAGTTTTTCAGCTAGAGAGAAATCACAGTAAATATGATTTTTTTTTTTTTTTTGAGTTGAAGGAACTGCAACATCCCCACATATCCTGGATCAATAACTGAACATTTTCTCCTTTTACATGAAACTTAAGGATTATCTGAAGATTTCTGCCAGGTCTGTACAAATCACCCATTCATCATTATCTAGACAAGCCAAGCATCTGTTTTCACTCTATCTGATACTGAAACCATAATGTTAAGATTCAGACACTGGCTTGTTTTTAGGAGGGCTTCTTTTAGCAACGTGAAAAAAATTAAAAGAAAATTCTTGCTGCTTCTGTAGTCATGAGCTGTGTTCCTGTTTGTAACTGAGCTTTTAAAGCATGCACCCATCAGCCAGGGAAGTGACTCCTACTTTTTTATGAATGCTAGTTGTTCTTTTTACTGCTGTAATCCTGATGAGTTAAACAGTGTAATGCAGTTTGATGTTTGCTGTAGCAATGAAGTGGTAAGTAAAAATCACCTCTAGGTTGAATTAAGCACTGAAGTAGAATGAAGCAGTGAGTCAGGATACTCTAATGTAGTTAAGAGACTGTCAGACTACAATTGTAGGCAAGTATTTCATAGGCCTTAGGGACACAGGTGAATTTTACCCAGAAAACAAAGCCTTTCCCCACAGGCTTATGTCTGGTATAATGATGTTCTAAAGCTCTGGCTTTTTTTTTTTTTTTAATATTGCATGAGCCTCAGTAGCAGTAGCATTGGAAACATTGCTCTGTAGCACTGAACACTGTCTGCCTAAAGGAAAGGCAAAGTTCATAAAAGACACAGAAAGCACAGAGCCCCTGTTAACCTTCTGAGAAGGAAGGTATGTTTGAACGTGCCAAGAAAGCAATCTTTTTTTGCCTTAGGTCTTTGTACAGTCTCCTATGATTTCTTTCTAAAGAGAGAAGACATCACTGTAGTCATTTTGTAACTACTATCAGCTTTAAAAAGCCTGTAGAAGCATCTGGCAGGGTCAGAATTGTGATTCATCATGTCAGCCACCACCTTGCTCATTATTTTTTAAGAACTGAGTTAAACAGCTTCTCAAACACTGACAGGTTGGATGGAAGCCTAACTCAATGGCTGGTGGCTGGAACGGCCACTGGAAAATGTCCTGCAAAGTCATCAATAATCTGTGTTAGTTTTTTGGGGTTTGGTTTGGTTTGGTTTTGGGGGTTTATTTTTGTGTGTTGCTTTTCTAGTTTGTTTGCTGCTTTTTTTTTTTTTTTTTTTTTTTTTAAAATTAACAAAGTAGTCATTAACTTCTGAGAAAACCAGCATTTCTCTAAGTCCAGGGATTCACCTGTATTTTCAAATGTGATTTCAAATATTTAATGCCTCTCTCATAGACCAATATGTCAGACTTCTAACCACTTGCCTTTGCTCTCTACAACATTGATGGCCCTTCGAGTTAGTGATGCTTGTGCAATTCCAGATGAGAGCTCCCAGTGCTCACGTGGTACCACTTCTTCCTGATTAAGCAGAACAAGTGAGCACCTGATTGACTTTTACCATAAATGCTGACATTCTGCAGCCAAAGGGGGGGGATGATCTTTTGATAGTGTTTAGAGCACACAGGCCATTTTCAGCAAGGATTTCCATTTCAAGAGATTTGTTAGTGTAGTCTTGGATTAGTGTATGCATCAAAAGCTTTGCTTAGGAAGATTTTCATCCTTTGAGGCACACACATACAAAAGCTCTTTGTTGTTCTGAATCCACGATTATGTGCTGAATAATGAGTATTTTTAAAAGCCTTTTGCAGCCACACTGTGATACCTTGACAATTTCAGCCAATCTCACTCTTTTTTTTTCTTTTTTTTTTTTTTGACATTTGCTAACATAAAACTTCTAGCAAAGACTTTTAGCAATTTAGAAGTTCTTCGGTGCCAGACAACCGAATTGCTGAGATGCTGATTTAAAAAAAAATGAAAGGTATCTTATGTTGATTTTGTTTTAGAACAAGCTGACTAGCTGCAATTGATGTTAATTGACCTTTATAATGGATACACAGGACAGTGCTAAAGCTGTATACATAAACTGCAAGTTTATTTGATAGCAAATTGTGTTAATTGACATTCATTGTGCATCTTTCTGTTGTTTATTGCTAGTTGCTCATGTGAATAGTTTGTTGATATTATAGATAGGACAAACATTTGTTTCAGATAAATAGGATTTTCAGTTGAATAGTTTTTAATTAAATGATCCCCTGTATTCAATTTTAAAACTATGAAGTACTGTACAGTATATACCTAAACCTCTTATCTAGGATCTTATATTGTTGAATCATGTCTCACACAAATTTGTTTATTTTTGTCAAATAATGTCTAATTTTTCTGCCAGTAGGGCAAGATTTAGGTCTTTTGCCAGAGTAAACAACAAAATTACAGTGTTGGAGAGACTGAATTTATGCAAGAATTAAAGGTGACTGGTCTGCATACACTCATGCACAGCTACTGTTCTTCTGGACACCGAGCCATCATTTTCGTTTCACAGACCTCACTATACAACTGTAGGGCTGATCCATTTAGCTACAGTCTTCATGCTTTTCTCAACATACAATGTTTCTGATACCTTAACTGAGTGTTAAATTCAGTCCAAACCCATCAATTTTCCCATTTTTTTTCTCTAACAAAAGGAAACTGTAGCTGACAAAGTCACTGGTCACACAGCCCCTTCCACTGATGATGGCATCTCCTCCACTCTGAAAGCAAAATGAAAAAGCAATCCCTCCAAAGCCTTTTCTGGGTCACAAAGCATGTTTTTCTTAAAAAATAAACAAAGACTTCTATTACATTTTGTCTGAAAAATAAAGCAGAACTAAGACAGGTAGATGTCCTGCAGGCATGTCCATACAATTGAGTGGTGCACAGCTATTAGTTAGCTGTTATGATCTTCTAGCTCCTTCTGATACTTCAGCACTCTTTAAATAGCCATGTAGCTCAAAACATCAATAAGGAAGTATTTGCTGTATATTTTTGCCACATACACATTTAAAGAGAAATAACTGTTCTTGAGTAAGTTACATTTTATTTTAATTTGCCCATGTAAATAATGATAGTCATTCACCCTTATGTTGGAGATGAGAGCAAACTTAGGAGGCAAAGTAGTTAGGTAATATACAGAGAGATTTCTTTAAAAGAGTGTAAGTTCCTTGGTTTTGCTGTATTCATTTTTCTCTAAAGTGTTTTTTTCCCCACATGAGTGGCTTCCTATTTCCACTCCTTTTATATTTTCACTCTCTAAAGTCTAAGGTTATTGCTGGTAGTATTTTGAGAAGTGCCTTCCCTGGAGGATGTTTTTTTGATAGGCAGCAAGGGACTGCTCTCAAATATGATGGTGAACATTTTAGAGAGATTTGTGATATAACATGCATCACAGGCACAAAGACCTTGTTTCTTTTCAAAGAAAGTGACAAAAGGCTGGGGCCTCATTTTTGGCTCTGGCTGAGCTAACCAGCTGCAGGAGCAGTCCCTGAGACCTGCACTGGGTAGTGGGCATCAGAGAAAAGCAGGTCATTCGTGTCCAGGTCAGGTGCTTCAGAAGCTGGGAATAGAGGCAGCACAGGCTGTCTGTCCTGGTGGCACAGTATGCACTGTATGCAAACCCCACGTCTCTGAGTAACCCTCAACACTTGTATGTGTGTTTGCATTCAGGGTAGCTACAATTCACAGTTTGGTTCCTTCTGCAGGAAAGCTGAGGCTTGGGAATGATTCAGGTTGAAGCCCTCCCATGCCCTCCCTCCCTCAGCCATATGGACATGACTGGTAGCCAAGGGGTGTCAGCCAGTCTGGCCACAGTCTGCCAAAATTACCTGGTGGCCCTGCACACTCCTGACCTGTCTCCATGTCCTGATGCTGAGTTGCACAACATGGCTGCACCTTTGATGTTCCACCCTAAAAACCTGTGTGTGGCAAACAGCAGGAGAGCTCCTCCAGAAACCATGATTGAGGAAAGCAGAGAAGTATTCTGGATTGGCATGGGGGAAGGGCCTTAGGAGCTGAGGATATGTGTGCTCTGCCCAGGGAACACACACACTGTGGGACACTGGCCAGGCTTAAATTAAGCAGCCAAGGTATGAGAACTGTTAAGGAACACCACTTGCCCTGCAGCCCTCTTGTCCCTCATTTGTGTATGACTTCTTGGCACAGGCAGATTTTCTGTGCTCTTGCTGTCAACAGACAGTTCTCATGCCTAGCAGAGATTTCTGGGTGTGTCAGACCTAATTCTGCCTAGCCTCAAAAAGTAAAATGACCATCTCAGACCCTCAAAGCCTATCATGGACCTCCTCCCACCTGTGTCATCCTTCTAGAGAATATGTTTCCCTGAATACATAATTCATATTCATTGCAAGGACTGGTGTTTATGCATACATGATGCAACTCTGTAGATTCAACAGCTGTGTTTCCCTGAATTTATTACTGTTCTCCAGCCCCTTTTGCCCATGTGTTTGTAGTGGCATTTGTTGGCCTTTCCTAGACAACAAAAAATAGAAGGTTTGAAACCAATTTTATTCGTTTTGCAGTGAATAGACCAGCCCTCCCTCTAGGA
This sequence comes from Drymodes brunneopygia, assembly GCA_013400955.1. Classification (NCBI taxonomy): domain Eukaryota; kingdom Metazoa; phylum Chordata; class Aves; order Passeriformes; family Petroicidae; genus Drymodes; species Drymodes brunneopygia. The sequence goes on along the minus strand of VZTZ01015549.1, from coordinate 972,194 downwards.
TTGTAGAATCATAGAATTATAGAACCATAGAATGCTTTGGGTTGAAAGGAACCTTACAGATCATCTATTCTAACCCCCCTACCATGGGCAGGGACACCTTCCAGTGGACCAGGTTTCTCCATCCAGCCTGGCCTTAAACACTTCCAGGGATGGGGCATCCTCAACCTCTTTAAGCAACCTGTTCCAGTGCCTCACTATCCTCATAGCAAATATTTTTTTTCCTAATCTCTAATCTAAACCTGCTTTCTGTCAGTTTGAAGCCATTCCCCTGGCCCTTGTACACAGTCCTTCTCCATCCTTCCTGTGGGCTCCCTTCAGGTACTGGGAGGCCATAGTTAGGTTACCCCAGAGACTTCAATCCCAATTCTCCCAGCCTTTTCTCATAGCAGAGGTGCTCCATCTCTCTGATCATCTTGGTGGCTTCCTCTGGACTGGCTCCAACAGGTCCTTCCTGTGCTGGGAACCTCAAAGCTGGGTTCAGTTTAAGGGTTGTCAACCTGTAGCAAGAATTCCAGCCTGTGCCAGTCCTCTGGCCAATCCTCAGGAGATCAGAGGCAGATGAGGAGCTGCAGGCTGGTGGGTTCATCAGGTAGTACTGGGGACATACAGATTGAATGCTTCATATGGCCATATAATAGCCTCTTCCATGTTCTCCTCAACTGTAGGCAAAAATCTGCTCATTGCCCACCAGGAACTGAGGATCAGGGACACAAATTAATATCTCATGCAGGAGCTCTTAAACCAAAGGGGTATACTTGTGCCATCCTATGTCACCTATTCCCAGAACTGCACAAAGAGCATCACTGCGCAAAGCAGTACCACAACATAATCAGCCAGCAGACGTCAGAGCATGATGCAAATAATCTCTTCCAAGGATAACATAGCCCAAGACCTGGTCTTTGAGCTGTGAAAAAGACTCAGAGTGCTTGCCATGCTGTTACATGTTGAGACTACTTCTCTCTGACGTGAGAAAAGGCTCAGGCATCTGCAATGCTGTGACTCAGTTGCACAACTACCATCGAAACTGTCTTAGGACAGATACCAAGCTGGCAGTGTGACCCAAGGCACGGGGTCAGTCTGTGGCACGTCTTCCTGTACCTGTTGACCACAGATCTGTGCATGTTTGTGTGGGCAGAAGAATTGTACTGACTTTGACTTGATGGAAAAGCTGATTTCCAGACAAGGGGCAGTTTTTACTCATCCTGTGAACACAGTGGCATCTAGAAACTGGCCTTTCTGTTTCACAGCACCCTTTTATCCTTTTATTCTTTCACTATTGCCATGTTATCTCTGCACCAGCCTTCTTTACAAATGGGTCTACTAGTGTGATGCAGCTCCATGACAATGCCAGAAATTATTTCAATTGCCACTATGTGGGAGAAAGGGCTACGATATAAAGGCGCCCTTTATATCACAGCTGATGAGCTGTGGGCTTCCTCAGATCACAGACTAGACACTCAGTGGTAAAACTGGTGATGTAAGGGATGGAAAATTGAGTGGTGAGGTGGGTGGAAAATTGTCTGGAATGCTGGGCTCAGGTTTGTATGAGTGCTGCAAAGTCCAGGTGGCAGCCTCTAGTTGGCTGCGTCCCTCCAGAATTTCCACAAACTGCCCACATTCTGCCTTGCGTTTCCTGTGCTGATGGGCACCCTCAGCAAAATGAAAGCAAGCCCTTCCTACGTTGGTAGCCCCTACATTGCTGCATTCGTGCACTCTGACTTTCAGAGGTGTTGTTACAAACTCTGGAGAGCAGGATGCTGCCTCCCAGGGTCTGCGTGCTAGTCCACATGGATCCTAGGGCTGTGGCCTGGCACTCAGCTCCTCTCGTTGATGGTAGAGCAGCCCTCCTTTAATGGGATGCCAGCTGTGGATGGCAGTCAAATGGGGCTGAGCATGGGGCAGGTGTTAAACACTGCTAACTTTGGCCAGAGATGGCTGTGCTTTGGGGAGGAGGAGGCCTGCCACCACCTGAATTTTTGTGGGGGTCACCACAGTCGTTCGGAGTTGTGGCTTTCTGCTGTGGGCAGCAGCAGCACACATGTCAGTAGTCAGCCCTGGGGGAGTCTGCTGCACCTGCACCAGAGCCCTGTGCAGCCAGGAAATCCCCAGTGCATAAAGGCTGCAAGGGCTGCCCTCGTTAGCTCTGCTGTTACTGACTGCTTTTGCATCTCTTTGTAACTGCAGAGAACAGGCTGCACGTAAGAGACTTGCAAACGTTTTAGTCCTCCTTAAATATAGAGGAAGGTTAGTAAAAATGAAAAGGGACATGACAGTCTTGAGCAAGTGACAGAGACGAATAAAACCTCTACTGCTTTCTTCTCTTCCCTATCTCAGGGACGTTTTAAAGATTTGAATGTTGCTCAGATCTCCACCAGACTTTTTCCAGGAGTTCCTAGAATAACATTTCATTCGGATTACCCAGCACTTAAACCAGTTGGAGAAATTCTTCCCCTATTCCAAAAAGTTTAATCCGTGATCAATGTGGTTACCAAGACAACTAAGCAAGGAAAGAAAGTTGGGTCCGCTTCTTGTAGGAAACACATTTTTTTGCTTTGTGGCACAAAATTTCCTCATTCTTTTTCTCAGAACAGTGTGAGAGAGCGGAAGTATTTCAGTTCGAGATCTAATCTGCTCTGCCTTTGCAGGAAGCTACAAAAGTCTCAAACAAGCTTTCAGATTATATATTTTTCTAAATAAGAAGCTCTTTGGACAAAGACCTGCTAATTAGAGACCAGAGCAGTTACAGCTCATGCCCTTCATTCCCAAATACTTAATCTTACACCTATATCCCCCTGCCATCAGCCCAACAGGTAGAGTTTAATTCCTGTAAAATATAGCTGTTGGGTATTTTGCTCTGTTGAAAGCTTTGCGTGTCTCACTAGAACTAGCTAGGGAACCCTATTTTCTTTTGCAAACCTGTGTAATTTAACATTTCTCAGAGTATTTATATCAGGGTACAGCTCTGGTCTCTGTGGTTGTTAGTCCTTGACCCAGCTAACTTAGCTGCTTCTTGACAGTCACAATCATATTTAAGTTCACCTCAACAATCTTTTACAGGTTCAGCAATTTTGCAGATGTCTAGGTAGAACCTGAAGACTAAGTGCCTCTGTCACAAAAGCCAGAAGATAAGCCCCTTTGAGAGGAATTCAAGCTGAATTTAGTCCTTCTCTAGAATGAGGAGATGATAGAAGCCAATCCAAAGCCATTATTTCAGAAGTCATATTAAGTAATGTCAGTACTGCATGTCATGATACACTCCTGGCTGGAAAAGCATTAAGAAACAAATATAGCTGCTGGATAAAAGCTCTCACATCCTTCATCCCACCAAGAGTTCTGCATCCCCACCACACCTGGCAGTATGGGGTCATGGCTGCTAAATGATGACATTTGTTGCTGGTATGAAAAGTAAGTTAAAACCAGAAATAAATCATAGTAGCTCCCTTTCTGGTGTATTTTTCTAAACAGAGTTTATTTACTCCAAATCTTTGAACCCTTGTTAATGCAATTTTTTAAAATTGCAATTTTTATCCTGCAGCCTTCAAAGCAGATCTGTGTATTAGGAGTCTGACAGCAGTAGTCTTTTGAGAAGTCATGAAAAGTACAGAAAACACTTACATTGGGGAAAAGAAAAAGAAAGGGAGAAAAGCTTTCCATTTGTTTATAGCTTCTTCAGAAACACTTTTTGGGGCGGAACTTTCTGCGTTTCATCTCTTCTGAAGGTGATTTTCTTTCAAGCTGTCAGCAATATGTGGAAACTTTTAAACATAAATGCAAAATGCCTTAAATTATGAAAATTGTGTGACTAATGACTGAGCAAAAAGTCTCTCTACTGATTTGATACACAGATTATTATGCATGATAAAAATGCTCAGTGGAATTACTATTTACTGTGTTAGTCTTAGAAGAGAGCAGTCTTTGAAATGTAGTGACCACATTAAAAGTCAAGTATTTTTAAAGGGCTTAAACACATGATTCTGTTTATTATTGAAGGAAGTACTCTAAAAGAAGACAGGCAGTTAAAGTGTGTATTCCAGTGTGAAATATACTGGGAAAAGACAATAAAATCTCATATGAAAGAAAATCATGCACAATAACCATGTTAGCTTCCGAGTTTTGTATACAAACAAATAATGTATTAACAAACTTCACACCACACACAAGAGGCAACATCTTCACAAAACATTATCATAATAGCATAACATTGATCCTGATGGGTTTTTTCATGATTTTTCTGTATAATGCTTGGGACAAATGCGAACAGGTGTGAAAAGAACCATAAAAAAATTGCCACTGCATAAGCCACTTGGATGTCTCTGCTCTTCCACAAGATAAGGAGCACAGAGAGCTGGATTCAGATTCACCCTACAGTTCTCTCATGCCTCCAGGAAAAAGTACAGGAAATGAGAGTCTACTTTAGAGCTCATTTTGGAGAAAAGTGGTGTGAAACAGCTTTAATATTAACGAGAATTGGCTTGGTACTTTTCAAAGTAGGGTGTGACTGTATCCACCTTTTTATTATGATGATATATCAATGAAAATACATTCTGTACACAAATCAGAAAAACGCAGCTGAACACAGCGTGATTAATCCATATATTTTTAAAATAAATATGTACAGTATTTACATTTTGGACAGTTCCAGAAATTAACATCTCCAGATTATGAACTACGACCTAAAAAAATTCTCTACTATTATAGAAAATGCATTTGCTGTACAAATATTTATAAATACTTTTGTATAAACCTTTTCTGGGAAATACCTGTGGAATCCTTGAAAAGCAAAACATGAGAAACTCTAATTATCAACTAACGTTCAGCTATCAAGTGTCCACATATGAAACCATTTAAAGCATCATGAATCAGAAAAAAGTAGATTTTCAGTGTTGAGCATATTTTGTGTTCTGCTTCTGTGCCATCATACTGGCATATGTGATTGTCTTTTCTGAAAATCTGCAGAAAAGCAGCAGGACCAAATCAGTTTGACTCACTGATTGTTATTGACTGCACCATGTCAGACAGGGCTTCTGGGTCTGCTTCTTCTTTACCATTATCTGAATTTTCTGATGAGATGTAACAGCCAGAATCTCTTGGACAGTCATTTAACTGTGATTTGTCAAAACTCTGGTGAGGGCTTAAGTTCTGCGTCTCCTGACCACCTTCATCTTTCTGCTGTTGTTCAACTAGAAAGAACAGAAAAAGAAAGAAAAAATTGTCAGAATAAGTACCTTGGGAAAGAGTTGAGATAGCAGCATGACTGATCTTGAAGAACTTTGGAAACAGAGCTGGTAATCTACACACGACTACATCAGTATCTTTTGTCCATCAGAAACAGAAACCTCAGCATCAGAGAATTAAAAGCATGATCACACGAATGTAACAACATCTGAGCTGACATTGAGGTTGGTCTTTTCCCTTCTGGATGTTTCTCAGAGGTGAATGCTGGAGGCTTTGGCCTGATCCATTCTGCTGAGGTCCTTCAGGCTGTGCACAGGTGCAGCAGTCACCGTGCTCACAGCAGAGATGGAGCCTTTCCCCCTCCTGCTCTTATGTGCACCAGAGCCTGCTCCCTGAGTTAACCATGGAGCCCACTGTGCCTTGTTTGTGACACCCTGCACTACAGATCTGTGTCTTTTGAGTGCAGCCCCCGGCACCTGATGTGCTCTCTGCAGGGAGAGAGAACGCGCTGGCCTTCAGAAGTGCTCGGCACAAAGAGCACTTACCAACTTTTCTAAAGCACTGAGCTTTTCAGCAGGAGTGGGTGGCTGGTGGAAACTTCCTAAGCTTAGCTTGATGTCCAGAAGGTTATTTTCCAAAACACCAAGACCTCAGAGGAAGCTAAGAGGCCTAATTTCTGCAGTGTGGTTTTTGAATACTGTTCCAAAACTAAGTAGAGGCAAATTATCTTGCAAATAATTTGCCCTTGTTTAGCTGCTGTATGACTAATCTGTTCAAATTCAAAAATCTGTAACTCAGTGGTGGAATCAACAGACCTCTCAAGAAAAGCTCAACAAGACAGGACATACATGTCTGTCGTGACTCTAATATGTACTGGTTTTAAATTTCCTCTTCCTCTTCTCTGGCTCTGAAGTACATGTTTACTCACAGTAAATTTCTTAAGAAAATAAACTATAAAATATAAATATTTCCCTTTTCTACTTCTTTTCTTGTGCTGTTATCAACCTCCTGTAGCTGTAGTTTTACTTCCAACTGTGCCTGGCTTTCTCCACAAAGTATAGGGAACACATCTGAGAGGAAACAGATGGTTTTGCTCCAGATTTTTAGCCCTTCAGAAAAATGGTAACTTTTTGCTATTGCAAAGAAAGTTCCCCTCTTTCACTTGATTTGTTACTCCTTGGTTAAACAGTCAGCTCTGGATCTCTAGTCATATTTAAACTGTCTCAATTCAAGCTCAGGCAGAATGGAAGTCCTAAGATATGAAGGATTAAATGCTGTGTCAAAATCTAAATCTATTTTAGTTCCTAGAATTTTAAAATTTCCACAAAGAAGATTCATACCAACTTTTATTTCAGTTGTTGGAAATTATAAAATTTGGTAAAGTGGGAAATATTTTAATTTTTTTAAATCTTGTATTGAATAATGAAGAATAAATTAAAAATGAAAAACTGAAATGTTTCACTCTTAGAGTGAAATGGAACAGCAGAAGAGTTTCTTCAGAGACTTTTTTCATTGTGTGAGAGTTCAACACGCTTATTTCACAAAGCATTTTGATATATTGAGAAACATTTTGAGGTCCTGATGGAAGTCTTGTAGATTTGTTTGGCCTCATTAAATCTGCTTAATATCTTCTAACATCCAATTGCCTGAATAAATTGAAAAACTAAGCTGATTTTTTAAAGAAAAAAATTCAAAGTCTCAACTTAGTTATTTTTTGAATAACATCTGAGAGTCTAGGCATAACCAGATGTATTTAGAAGAATAATTTAAAAAATTAGTTTAAATATTTTCCAAGGAATAAAAGTTCCACCTTGTTCCCAAATAAATTAATGGTTAATTGCACTTGCGTGAAAGAGTCCACGTTGCAGCAGATTTAATTGATATCTGTAACTGTTTGATCTCCTTCTCACTTTACAGAACACAGTTTGTCATGTCAAGTGTTATCTCTCTCTTTGCAGAGAAAATATTTGATCATGTAGGGTCCAATTGATTTCTGATGAAGTCAGGAAGGAATTACAAAGGCATCACACCAGTGAAGGTGCTCCCGCTGTATCCCGGTACTGTTGGCAGTGACAGAAGCAGTTCAGCACAAATAACAGCCCTGCCCCAGCAAAGCCTTGTCCTGAGTGTGTCTCAGCTCCTCGCAGCCCCATCCCACCAGGGCAAAGGGAACCAGGTCTGGTGCAGCACTGGGAGAACTCCTGCCCTGCTGCCTCCCCCTAATCCCCTCAGCCGCCTAATGCCGCTCGCTGCCTTTTCATCTGCTGCTCCAGCATCATCTGCTGTCCTGGCAAGCAGTGACCTAAAAAGTGCTAATCCTGTTTACATTCTCAAGGTCAGAGAGGAGCCTCCATCCACTTTGTTTGTTTAACGATGGGAAGAAGGCCGAGTAACCAGTGGATTAAAAGGAAAATGCGGTCTCAGTCACTGTATTAGTGCCTTGTAACTGATTGTCTGGATAATCTGAGCAGTTCTTATGTGAACAACAGATACTAAATATTTTTTATCAATGTCTCCCTAGTGTGTTTCAGGGAAAAATGCACAGACAAGCCTGGAACTGAGATTTCTTTTTTTTAATTCGAATTTAGGTCAGTTAGGAAAATAAGACATTTCTGTTTAGAAGACATACATATATTTAAAACTTCCTGTAAAACTAGTTGAATTTTCTTACATGAAAAATTGAAAACCGGAAGTATTCAGGTGTTTGAGAGAGTAAAAATGTTATATTTTCAAGTTTTCATTCTAAGCAGAAAAAGTTGGAAGAACTCCCCTCCCCCTCCATTTTTATGAAGAAAATATTGAAAACAAACTTTGGTGCCCTTTTTTTCTCTTTAAAGCAGCCTTAAATATTATGGAGTAACTACTAAACCACTTGAACAGGATGCTGAGTATTATAAATATACATAGCATGCAATTTTAGAAGTTTGCTCTTCATGAGAAGAGCAAAGCAACTTTTGCTCTTTTTTTTTTTTTTTTTTTTTTAAACTTTTGGCTCGTCTATTCCATTCTACTGAAGTCCTTTCTTTAACACGTACATGCTCAAGTTCCACATTAGGAAAGGTAGGTTTGCTGCCTTAATCTTTTGGACATCAGAAGAAAGCTACGCTGCACAGAAAACAGGAACTGATAAAATTAAACTGCCGTTAGATGTTGCGGAATCATCAGAAATAACTATCTTATCAACAAATGGAAGTCCTATCATTTTTCTACAGTAAAGCAGTTTCACAGAAGATAAATGGCTCTCAGTCACTGTTGTCTATGATATGGCCAGAAGAGCCCAAGATATGCATCATTTTGACACATATATTCCAGTACTCCTTTAGACAGTAGATTATATTCAGACTTCTGAAAAAAATTTGAGGCCTTTAGCCTTGGTAAGAGATGTGTGATGCATCTCTTATCTTCCTCACTATTTAGACCTTTAAAATGAGTTTTTGTTATTCAATGACTTAGATGTGCATGACACGTGCAAGGATAGATTTCTTTTTTCCTTCACCAGCGCTTTTCCCCTTTCTAATAAGGTTAAAGTCCTGATTAGGGAAGCATTTTAAGCTTGAGTTTAAGGGAATTCAACTCAAGAATGCACAGAGGTCACACTGACTCCTGTGTGGTTATGTCAGCTTAAACCAGGTAAGTGGCAGGAGGCTTGGATTTTGTCTTGGACAAAAAGAAGGTCACCCAAGAGCAAACCAAACTTCGTGAGTGTGCCCTCTGAGAGTTTGCCTTTGTGAGTTTTGTCCAGGAGAATGGGGCTAGGAGCACTGTGCTTTAGGCTGAGTCACTTGCCCGCCCTCCTGGGAGGTGCAGTGAGCACCACCTTTCTGAGCAGCCCCTTTCAATAACTAAAGAGAATCAAAATCACAGAACCACAGGACACTTGGAACAGACCTCTGGAGATCATCTGGTCCAATCCCCCCTGCCAAGGCACGGTCACCTAGAGCAGGTGACACAGGAGTGGGTTTGCAATGTCTCCAAAGCAGGAGATTCCACACCCTCCCTGGGCAGCTGTTCCAAGGATCTGTCTCCCTCAGTGTAAAGAAGTTCTTCCTCATGTTGAGATGAAACTTCATGTTTTAGTTTATGGCCACTGCTCCTTGCCCTGTCACTGGGCCCCACTGAACAAAGTGAGTTTTGGAGGATGAAGCCAGGCCTCCTATGGATGTACACAGGCCTTGCATCACCTGTACCAGTTAGAGCATCTAAGTGTGAAAGTGAAATGAGAACTGACAAAGCATCAAACTCAAAAAGGATCATTTTGAAGCAGTAAAGGGTGGTAATTCTTGAAAAAGATGCAGAGAAATCTGAAGTGGTTTGTGCAATACTTTGGGCATTCAAAAGACTAAATATTTTTTGGATATTTACAGATATGCAACTTAAAGTATTGCACTCACTGAAATCAGTGGCATAGCTTTTGTGGGAGGGAAAAGTTATTGAACTGATGTGAGAACTTGTGGTGAAAACAGAAATGAGAAGCTTCTTTTTTTTTCTAAAATCTGGAAGCAAACAGATGTTCCTGAAAAAAGGTGAAAAATACTAATACTCATGGAAGGATGAGCTTCCTCGGGAAATCTGGCAGTGTGTCCAGGCCAATGAGTTGTACCACAGTACAGAGGGGGATATTGTCTTTGAGCACTAGTTGACCTTGACAAGATACTGTGTGATCCCATGTATTGAAAGAGTTCCAGTGTAAAACGGAACTCTTGGTGCCTCATTCTCACATGAGGAATGGGACTGAGAACTGAAAGTTGTGGTCTTATCTACCTTCTATCTTGCTGTCTAAGAACAATAAATAAAGAACCTTTTCTGGTATTAGTAGTGGAATTTAGAGTATTAATCTACACTTAAACATGAAAAGTAAGCTAAGGAAATGGATTTGGGGAGATAAGTCATATAATAATATAAAAATAATCATATCCCAAATTGCACATATTCACCTTTTGGGTTTTTTTTTCCATAAAATGAACTTCACATATCCAGTGAAGTCTAATTTTTCTTTAGCTCAGAATACCTTCAGACTAGTGTAACCCACTGGACTTCAGGGATGAACCTCTTGATTTAAGTCATCTGTGTGAGAAGAGAATCAAGCCTATTTTGCACACACAAAAACATGTGTCCTGGGAAGCAGTCAAGAGAAGTTCCAAACTTCTTTTATTACTTTATTCATTAACCATCCAGCAACTGCTTCACTTTAAAAATAGCATCCTACAAAAGCACAGACATCCATCTCCTGTCTAGAAGCCATCTGGGAGAAGAATGGAAAGCTATTAAGAAATACTTTATGAAAAAGCCTTTCTTTTTTTTTTTCCTCACAGCCATGAATTCATGGAAACCAAGAATTTTGCCCCAAATATATAGGTCTGAGCAACTTATAGAAAATCTAAAAGTATATCTGAGAAGGAGGGGGAAGGTAATGAGGAGCTTACAAATCCTTGCAGTCCTAGGATAGCCTTGCTACATTAAGTACCTGAAGATGAATTTGGGCCTGGACTCCCAGGAAAGGGAGAAAGAAGATACTGCAGTAATAGGAAAAAAAATCTGCTCCAAAAACACTATGTGGTAGCATTTGCTAAATAAAACTCACTTTTCTTAATTCATGGTATAAGATGGGTAAAATTTATTCTTTCAAATTCATTTAGGTCTAAATCAAACGTAAGATTAAAAAATGTCACTGCTAAAAATCCTATATTTTGCATGGCTTTAAGTAGCATCTAATGTGGAAACTACTGCTGCAGGTCTTTTGGTTAGAAAATTTAACAGATGCTTATTCTGCAAAATGAATTATACACTACCAGTATATGTCATGAAGAAATTACTTAGCATAACATACAATAAATGTCTAGAAAAAGCCAAGGAATGACAAAGAAATTTAAAAGCCTTGTAAAAACTTCTGGACATCTCACAAGATCAAATTTCACATTAAAGAAATATGAAATCCTGTTTTACTACATTTATAGGAGGATCTGGTAAAATGAGGTTATGTTCCAGCACACTTGGCTGTTCTGAATAATAGCAGAGTCACAAAAACTCAGAAATCCTTGTATTTCAACTCTGGGCCATACCTGACTCTCCATCCATTAATCAAACACGTGCTTCATGGAAGCCTGAATGGAATGCAGAGACATGGAAGTCATCCAAGCTCTGTGAGAAAGATGGGCCTAGAACAGTAAATACAGTTTGTGGCCTTAGCTTATTTTTTCATAAAGCCTATTAAAAAAAAGTGAACTTTTTACCTGGAAACTAGAATACTCTTGGCCAGTAAACAGATTACTTTGTAGCTGTGGGTAATTATGCAGCTCACTTCTAAGCAATGCACAAAATCAATTTTAATTAAAAAATCATTTATGCTGGGCTGAGCCAGGCCCATTTAGGAAAAAAAAAATATTGACCCAGGAAAGTTCAGTCCAGATGCAGAATTCACTTTCATAGTAGCACCCAGCTCTTTCAACCCAATTTTCCAATCTGATTGACAGAAGGACAAAGAGGTCAAATGATTTGTACAACGTCAGACTCATGTGGAGCTTATCCCCAAGATCATCTTGACGCCCTGTCTTTTGTTATAACAACTTAACAGATAGCTTCTATCCATTTTGGTCTTTAGTATTCTCCTTTCTAGAATGGGTTGTTCAATTCTGTCCCTACCAGTCACGTGAAAAATGCTCTGATCCTTTCACAACCAGACAAGACAAGCATTTAAGAACCAAACTTGGACAGTATTTACTCATGGCTTACCTTAAAGTATACACGAGTCTTACAAAACTCAACTGGACTTAAATGAATGCTTATAACTAGCATGACACAAAAAGGTGTTGTGGTTCTGGTCCCAGTGAGCATTCGTAAGTTCTGGGAAAATTACTTGATTGAATTTGAATACTGGAAGGATTTGCTGTACCTATCTAAGGTGCATGTCAAACAAATTTCATCTCCTGAAATAAGACTACAGTGTCGTCACTGATTCTGAAGCATGGACCACTTTATAAGATTTAATGTTATTATTCCCAGAACTGTTACAAGATTTTGAACTATTAGGCTAGCAAGCAGATAACACCAGGGACACCATTTTGCTTGGAGAAGTGACTTAATCCTATGCTGCCAATGTAGGAAGAACCCAATTTGGATTATAAAGGTGAATTTATTCATTTTCAGTGTTTGGGACATGTAAGGACCTTGTTAGGTTTGATTCTTGCACAGGTGCATGTAGAACATAAAGTGTTAAGACACCTTCAGTATCGAAAGCTGCTTGCTCTGCTTTTTTTTGCCCAGCAAATATAAATAACAAACCATACTCTTACCACCACAGAATAGTTTGGCTCTCGTGTGGTCTATTAGAAACTGTTATGTTTCAGTTTGGCTTTCACACAGATGCAAAACTGCAAAATTACAATCTAGCATTTTTCTTTGCTATTTTTCTGGTGTTAAATATGGAGAAACATTAACAATAAAAGGTGCAGAATGAGCAGCAAGGCTGGTTCCCACAAAAAACACACTATACTCCGTATCTACATTTTCAGATGACTTCCTGGCAGATCCCTGTGATAAAACTTCTGCAAACTGTAACCCTTTTTCTTCTGGATTCACTCTTTCAATCGTTGCTTCTACATGGACAGCCCTTCAAGAGTTCTTTTCAAACCTGTCATCTCACGAAGTTATAGACCAGAAAGAACTTCTGAACCTGGAGGGCAAAGAAAACCTTTCTAATGCCACTCCAACACGTTTGCAAGAGCCTTACCTTTATCTGGAAACTGAATAAGAACAGGAACAACTGAATGTACAAATGGGGTTCCAAAAAAAGCCCAAACATTCAGCAAAAAACTGGAAAGCTGCCTACATACTGAGGAGATAATATGTGGGTGCCTCACAAAAAATTGATATTAAAATATGCCAGGAAGACACTGTTTTTCCTTCTCTCTCTCAATTTGAAGTACACATTTGATGACATGACTCCTCAGCATAGGGGGAGTATGCACAAATAATAATGAAGATGAAAACACCTCCTGTTTTGACTGAGTGTCTAATAAGTAGATGCTTACCTGTAGTTTGTACAAAATTGGCATTTATTATTTACATCTCAAAGTCAGAATGGAAATATAGTTAAAATATCATAGAAAAGCTTTTTCTGTTCTGTAGCCTAGCTTTTCCATTCCTCACGAAAGGAACAAGTGAAGAAAACAAAATGGTGATCAATACATGTGCATATAAACACCCCCTACGTTCAGCTCTTGTAAGCTCATCAGAAACACGTTAGATTCATTTTGAGAGAAGAATCCAAACCAGCTATTAGTGTATATATATTTTCCTACCAAAAAAAAAGCTAATTTGCATAAGAATTTAAGAGTGGGATGAAGTGAGGGAAGAAAAAACTCTGTAATTATCTGCAGAATGTTGTTTGAAAAAATTAAAGAAAATTCTTTACTGGAGCTGTGTGAAATAAGATCTGCTTTGGTTAAGATACTAGTGCATACGACTCTTAACAAATCTTAAACACTTACTGTCACAGTCCTGGAGATTTTCAACTGCTGATAACAATCTTGCCCTGTCCTCTGGGTTTGAAATATTTAATTCAATCAGGTGGCTTTCCTGTAGATCCTTTAAGTCCTCTAGAGTTTCATAGCCATTTAGCAGGAGGGTTGAGGCATATTCCTACAAAAAGAAACAAACAAATCCTCTCATGGAAACAAGCACTGTGTTTAGTAGAGGAATAGGCACAATTTCACTTTTACTTTTTGGCCAGATTGAAATGGGCTCCGTTCTCCAGTCCAGTTGACTCCAGCAGCTAACAGGACCAGGGCTGAACTCTGTCAGAAATTATTTAAGTTGCTGAGTGTCAGGACTTTCATGGTCACTCCATGAGAACTGAGCCCAGGAGAGCTCTGAGGAAAGGAGTGCTCTGCCTTTGCACAGGATGAGCCCCTTGATACAAGCAGGGAAGAAGCTGAGGGAGTCCTTGGCCCTGTTGTGTCACACGTGGTCCCCTTGAGCTCTGTGTTGACTCAGTACAAAACTCTGTGCGTGCTCCAGGGAAAGGAGTGTTTGCATCAGCAGCAAAGCAATTACCCTTATTAAAAATGTTACTTCTAAATCATGACCTCATTACACTTTGACACTCAGTCAAGATCTAGGGTTGCAGAGAGGGAGAGAGGTGCAACATGAGCATAGTGCAAATCCACTATTGCTCCCTAAAGATCACAAGAAATTAGAAACACAAATTCTCAGTGTTGGCACTGGAGTCAGACTGCAGCCCTGTCCCTGAAGTGTCCACAGCCACACATCTCCTATACTTAGGCACACGACTGCAGTCAGGCTGACCTGACAAGTCACCAGCGTCCCTCCCTGAGTGGAGTCTCCTAGCCCAGGCACATGATGAAGTAAAATACAGTTCTGTAAGCCACTCCCATCAGATGAAAGACAGACACGAGGTTGCTTTGCTTTGCTTTGCTGACACCAAAACTGCTGAAACCTGCCTTTCTCCTCCTGCCTGTAAATGACATTCAGACCCGAGTGCACAGAAAGGGAATGTTTCAAGTAGAGCTGGGAAATGCACTGGCTGACCTGCAGGTGGACACATTCCAGGAGCTCTTGCAATGTTTTGGGCTCGGTTCTTTTGCTTCCTCTGTGTGGGTTTATCTTTCTGGGTGCAGCTTCTTCTTCCAAGATAATATCCACGTAAATGAACTTGAAATTTCCTACTTTGTTGTTCAGCATGCCTGTCCATATGCCCATAGGAGTTTTGCAGATGATATCTATGATGTCTCCTTTCTGGAACAACAGAAAAAGCACACCACTTCTTACACCTCTGGTTTGTTATATGTAGCTTTTCCTCTATAGATCAAAACCAGCACTAGTCAGTGCAAAATAACTTTTTTTAATTACCTATATTTAGTGCCTTTGCTTTTTTAACATTCCAGGAAAATAATTACAGAAAATGGAACTACTCCTTATCTCCAAACCTTTGCGAAGGAGAGGTGAGCATAAGCAGCCCCTCTCACTATTTTTGTGCTCCACTTGGTCCCTGAAAAGGGACAGGGTTGCATCAGCAATTAACTTTTGTCATGGGCAGTTGGCATAGATTTGGCAAAAAGCAATGGATTACTGTAAGGTTATTTGCAAAATATGTGCCATAGCATCTACAATATAATCTTATTATCTAGCCTCTCAAGGATCTTTAAAAAACAGATAGCTGATCTATGTGAAAGGTGGACTCTTACCCATTTTACAGTGAAAAACACTGGTTACAATTCTCAAAGGTAATAAAGAACATTCAACTTCCTTAACAAATATGAGTGCTAAAAAGGGTGACAACACAGCTACTTCAAGACGGCTTTTTCGTAAAGGTGTTCACAGCCACACTGTGGGAACCAAGGTCTCAGCTGAGGAAAACGAGCATTCTGAGTAATTCTCATAGTAAAAAGGCTCTTACAAAGCCATGCACCCCACACAACTTGCTCCCAGGACCTCAAAAATGAGCTCTCTCTTCTTGGCATGTATCAAAGAAAAATGCTGAAAGCCTTTGAAGAGTTATCCAACAAATGCCTGATTTATTTGGGCTTCTGTTACAAAGTTAGAAATCAAACTCAGGTTGTTAAGATGTGTTCACAGCTCCAAGACTTACATCTTTTCTGGTCTGGTCATGGAACAGGAAGTCAAGTGGTCACCCTAGTTTTGCTACAAACCCAAGTACAAAATTGACTGTGAGCTGGTGACCTGGTTTAGAATATGGGGCTCAGAGATGTAGGCACGTTTGAAATGAAAACTAAACAAACATTTGTTTAAAGCTCCATAAGCACATGTTATTCTACACACTCATGCAGGCTCAGGAGCTTCAGATGTGGGTGCAGATCAGGATTAGGCAGTGGCTCCAAGCCAAGCTGCAGATGCACTTTGAATTCAGATTCAGGGTACTGAAATTTTGTGTGATAAATATAGGGGATTTCAACCCTAAGTATTAGTTTATAATTCCAAAATACACCACCCTAGTTACTAAAAAAGAAACTTACATGAGCCAGCAGATACTTGCTATTTAATGACGAGTTAAATAGTTAAAACACTTAAACTGTATTAAAAGATGTGGGTGGAAGTGGAGAGCAATTGCTGAAGACTGCAAGTACCAGCAGAGCAACAACTCTCATGTAGGCCAGAGAGGAGAAAAGGGAGTCTGTTCTCCTGTATCTCATACAGATGAGATACAGGATTTGGCAAAAAGAAGAAGCTATGAGGAAGAAAAGAAGGGCCAGGTTTTTTCAGTAATGTTCAACTGGGCTTATGTTTGCTGTTCCTCTTCCTCACTCACACAGCCCAGACACCCCTGCAATGTATGGGATGAAGAAAGTTCATAGTTCAAAGGGAGGCTTAAAGAAACATTTTATGTAAAGCAAGCTATTTTTATTAAAGGCAATGGGTGCCACTTGAGCTTTGGATATATCCTAATTGTGCCTTTCAAAGCTGGGGAGACAACTTCACATCCCATGAGACCTTACTCTTTCTTACTCCAGACCATGTATGTGGGAAGCAACACATATTTTACTCTGAGGAAGGCTGGGGTATGTAGGAAGAACCATGAAGAGGTTCCTACCTGGAATCTGTGCCTTAAAAAGCCTGTAGCAGCATTTGGTTTTGCAGCCTTGTCTGAACTAAGTCCTTATGGAAGTACTGCAAAACCAGATCAGCCTTGCCTTTAGAGTGCTCCACACGCTTCAGCAGTTAAAAATTCATTATTAAATGTATTATTTATATGTAGAAAAAGGTCCCCCTGGCATTGTTAGTGGGAAAGAGGGGATGCTAGTGGTTGTCTCACCTTGATTTTCAGCGAGTCGGTGTCATAGGGGCTGGGTGTGAAGTCGGTGTGGACCTTGGCGCGGCCGCAGAAGGGGCCGCTGTAGGGCACCTCGTCGTCCAGGCGCAGGCTGTCCCTGTTGCTGGTGCCGTCCGAGCAGCTGGTCACCCCACCTGCGAGACAGGCAGCTTGAGACAGCCCTGCACCAAACGCCCAGACATGCAGCTCTGCACCAAATGCCCAGAGGAAAGTGCTCCAAACCACAGAGTCAGAGACAGAGCGTGTTCTGTGTGGGTTTGGCATGTTCCAGGATAACTATATTCAATAAAAATCATGCTACAAGAGGCGGAAGAAAATGGGTAGGAGATCTTTCATTAATATATTCCCTACAGTAATCTTTTCCTGGTGATGATACTAATAGACTACACATTTCACTTACAGACTTTTTGAAACATTGCCTCTGCAGATTAATAAAATGTACCCTAAAAGTGCAATTTAGGGAATTAATTCTGCTGAACTTCTCCTGTTTATTCAGAGAAATGAAAACAAGTATTGTAGAAGTTATTTTATTTCATTCCAGAGCTAGCTGAAACATCAAAGAAACCTGCATTGCAGAGGGAAATTTTAATCTTATCAACATTTCTGCCTGTCATTTTATCCAAGTTGAGCAATAAAATATCAGCAGAGTAATTCAAGCAAATTTGAGCAAGCTCTGCAATATCCCATCCAAATATGTTTTTAGATAAGAGCAGCAGTGTGTTGGAAGTAAACTCCCATATACGATTTTCACAAATCACGTCACAGAAAATGATCATAAAAATGGTTTTGTTTGAGGTGATTGCTTAAATGCACAGTTCCATCTCAGGGCCAGATTAACTCTAAGTGCAAATGGTCTGGACTGCAGCTCCAGGCTGCACTCAGGGCTCAGGCAGTGCCTGCAGGGTGGCACAGCAGTGTCACCTGGGATAGCTGTGGCCTGCCACTTAGCAAATATCCACAGGGAGAGGTGGAGGCACATTTCTCATCAGACTCCTCTGCCCCCTGACCGAGACCACCATGATGGGTGAGGGCTTTCAGTGGGTTTCAGGCAGGCTGTGTCTCTCTGCATCATGTCCCAAAGCTGCCAGGTTAGAGCCACATCCCCCACCTTCTCAGAGAGGTCGGCCTCGCATCTGCAGGGCAAAGGATGAGCTCACAGCCAGGCTGCCAGGAGAGGATGCTTGTGTGGCTGCACCCAGTGATTGCAAACCCAGCACTATACCAGTGATAACCCCACAAAAATTTATGGCATATATACCACCAATATCCCCTATAGTCCATGCTAATTTTTTTATTCAGTTAGTATTTTCAATCTTAAAAACACCCATTTCTGGATAGATGTATATCTACCCTAGCTGCTACCCATTTAACCAAATTACAGTTTTGTCTGCCAGAATGAAGAGCTCTCTACCATCACATTTTTGATCACCAGCTCTGATTCCACAGACATAAGCAATAACTATATTGATCCAGTATAAGTAAGGTGTCTTGTACTTACTAGATGAGCTCTGGCCACTGTTCAGACTATAGAGACTTTCCAAAGAGTCGCTGGTTTTTAGGGAGACCTTCTCAGTGTGTGTTCCACCACCAGGATCACTGTCATCTTTTCCCTCTTCATTCTATAACACAAAAATCAAATGTTAACCCGCAAGAAATTTATTTCAGAGAAACATTTTTTTGTTTGTTTGTTTTAAAGCATCATTGGAGATCAGCTCATCGTTGCATTCTATTAAAAATTACTTTTTGAGAGAAAGCATTTTAGAAGTTGATGCCTGTCACTAACTGTACCCAAATATGACCTCCTAGTATTTTATGATTCTGGAGAAATTCCCTGTCTTGTTTCTGTCCCACACTCACTTCATCCCACCCCTGCTCAAACCCCTGAGCTGGGAGGACTGCAACACACCATGGCAGAGCTGAAAGCTTGTAACGGGAAATTTGTGGGCAGCCTGATAAAATTTGGTCTGCTTGTCTCAGAGAAGGAAATACAAAGCTCAATTCTGAAAGCAGGTGGTGAAGAGCTGGCTGACACAGCTGTATTTTACACTGGACTTGTGAAGGTGGTGGTTGCTTGGTGGCAGGCTGGGGACAGCTTGCACATGTGTAGGGCACTGGTGTGTTCCAGCACCGTGCTCACCACACTGCCCAGCATTCAGCCTGGCCTCGAAATCCAGTGCATTTCAGAATTAGCAGGTGCATGTTTCTCTCACAAAGTCTAATGGTGTATGAAATTGGCCCCTTGAGTTTATACCAATAAATCACACCTCAGGAATCACAGCCTGTTCAAAACAACAAGATCCATATTTCAGACACAGGTAAGTTAGAGATGATGTAACAGATAAATGGAATAGGGGTGATCTTTCAAAGGGAGGGATTTTCCAGCAGAATTCGTCCTGTTGCCAGTGCATGTGATATCCTGATGCAGCTGAAACTTCCTTCAGCACATTGTATTTGGGGAAAAATTAGTTATTCACCAGCTAGATGATGAAGTGAAGCAAAGATGACAGTGCATGTATGAAATAGAGACCCATACAGGAACATATCAGGCAGAGCACTGAAATGAAGAACTCTACTGGTTTTCAGCAAGCACTGTGCTTGTAACTCCAGCCAGCAGCATAAACCACAGATTAATCAGGAGGCTGGTATTGATTGTCATCATCTCCTGCAGGAATGAAGATCATGCTACATGTGTGCCCAACCAGATAATCCATTGAATTTCTGTCATGGGAATTGTTGCTTTAAATGTGCAGAAAGTAAATAGGAAAATATAATATAAAGATCATGAATTGCATTTTAGAAAAAAAAAAAGAAAACTAAATCAATGAAATAAGAATAGTTGTCTTGGTCCTCCAAAAACTATTTAAAGGTATCCTGTGAAACATTATTTTCTACTTGTGAGGTTCCTTATTTATTTTCCTTACTTACTTGATATTGACACATGTGAGATAGGATGCAGACTAGCTAGATTTTTTTAGGATTGTTAAGTGTGACAAACTTTTTCCATATGTTTTTAAAATTTGGGACTTACTGAAAAGGTACTGAGAAAACAGGGTTTGCAGATGAGCAAGATTATGTTTTTTATGTTTAATAAAGATAGTTTCACTAAGATTAGATAAGGTAAAAGGAGATAAGGCAGATGAGTTGGAATTCTCTAGGATGCTGGCTGACCTTTTCAAAATGGACTTCAGAAATAATTCCTGTATTGGAAGATAAATTCTTCTAATGAAGATTTTTGTAAAAACTGATAATCAGACTGATGATGGAGTTCAACCCGTACTCCCCTGTGTCCACATGACGAGGTTTTTTTGTGCTCATACATACATGCTCATACAAATTCCTTGATGAAAAAGCAAGATTAAATGATGTAAAACTCCTATGACTCTCTTGGGCCCTCACTATGTGATTTGTGTGTACACTATCTGTGTGTACACTGTGTGTACACTGCGTGATATGTGTGTGCACCTAAAAGAACAGGTACATACCAAAAGCTGGTTTAATTCATTATGTGTTATTACCCTGGTTTTATGGTTTGTCACAGCTGAGGGCATTTGAAGCATGAACAGAAAAAACACACACAATATTTTTACTTCACACGTATTTCCAACAAACATGAAACAGGCTCTTAGGCTGTATTTACCATCTCCTCAGACAGTGCCTTGATGTATTTTTTACCCATCTTTTTCTTCATGGTAAGTGAAATGGCTCTCATCTTCTTACTCAGACTTCCTCCATTGTTTGCTGCTTTGACTTGAACTGCTTCCCCAATGTCACTTATAGTCTCCAGCTCAGATATCTGTTTTGAAATCAAAAAGTAAGCAATAACTCATCACGAAAATAAAATGCAGCATAGTGAAGCAGGAATTACAGGGAAATATTAAGGACTCTAACACAGTTAGCACGACAAAATTCAGTCATGGCCATTTTCCTTGGAAACTGTGTACCTAAACAGGTTTGCAGCACAATACTCTTTGTATGAATGATGGAAAGAAAATATATTTGATGGAAAGAATATATATTTGATGGTAGGAAATTATGTTTCCCATTTTTTATTGTCCCTAGTATCAATAAGAATTGAGGGAATTTTTGCAGAGGTCTTGAAAACAAAAGTGAGATATCTGTGGGTTACTTGTAAAGTGCTGGTTACTTCGGGCATGCACGAATGTGAAGTGCACTTTTTTTTAAAAATTGTTTCTGTTTTCACATCAAAGTGCCAAAGTTTAGGTGTGATTCTCTTGTTTGGTTTGGCAAGGCCTCGATCACCCAGACAGATCCAGGTACACAAGCAAAGACCTTATCACTGCAAAATTCACACAATAGCTTCCCTGAGTGTTTTTGCATAACTGTCATGGGAAAAAAAATTAAACTTTGTGTTCTACAGACCTCAGCTGAATCATCTGTCTTTGATACCGAGTGATGCCTGAAACGGTCAAAGACTCCAAAGCTGCTCGTGCGCTGAAAGAGAAGAGAAGAGAAGACAAACCTTGACTCACTGGTGGTGTTTTGCATTGTTCTGTTTTTAAGACTTAAATAAAGCTGTCAAGCTACCCGTTGGTGTTAAAAATCCCTCCCATATCAGTGGGACATGAACTGCTACATCCAGCTAGAAACAAACTATGAGGTGACTATAGGGGAAAACTATTGTGACTATACAATCAGTAGTAGAAAAATAAGTAAGAGAAACAACACTGCTTCAAATAGTGATTAGGTAACGGATATGATTATGAGTTCTTCTACATCTGTTTCACATTATTTATGTAATAGGTATGTAAATAACCATGCATTATTTGCAGGCAAGAAAGACTTGTTTATGAGTTTCGGAAAAAAGGTGTTTTCATAAATATGATACAAGCAATAGACTTGGCTTTGGTGGTGTAAATTGTGGCAATTTATACAATGTACTTTTGCAGCAGAGGAGACAATTTATGGTTCTTTATCATCAGGAATGGGCAAGGACTGCTGAGGATTATGAATACGTCTTGCCCAAAATGTACACATTGCAGAGGGAATAAGTAACAGAATAATCAGGCAGGCCTTGTGCTGTTGTTCCCAATTTTCCAATTAGAAATTCTGATTTTTAAACATAAATGGATACAATTTTGTGCCATGCCACAGCTTTACTTGGCTTAGCAAACTTGCATCACTTGAGCTGTGCATTAAGAGACAGTGAACGGATTGCTTTGACTTCTTTCTAGTTTTCACTCCTTCTGCATGTGGATAAATGACATGGAAAGGAGGGAAGTGGCACAGCAGATTTTGAGGAGTGAGGTCCTACAGAAATAGCTGTCAGGCAGAGCTGCCTGACACTGCACTGCCCATGGGTGCAAAATTGCCATTGATGACAAGTCAGGAGTGCCTTTAAGTGTGGCCCCAGAAACAGCCAGACTTTGGACATCTATCCACTCCACAATGTCTTTAAGAGCTTGTTTTTATGTCTTCACAATACTCACAGCTAAATCCAGAACTACTCAGGTTTTTTTAAGTACTTCCCTCTTCCATACTAAATGAAAATCTTTAATGCACTATGAGAGTTCTTGAGCAGAGTTCACTATCATATATGAGGCCATATAATCTCAATCTGTTTTTGAGTATTCAAAATCCCCTCTGGTGGAAAAAAACACTGAACTAAAATAGCAAACCACAAAATAAATGCGTTCTGTCTGATTTAATAAGTGATTTCAAACTATCTGTGTTACAGCTTTTCCTGTACTTATTCATCCTTTTGCCTTGCCCATGTGATATCAGGCAAACTAGTTCCTTGTTCCATTGCTTTCTTCCCCCACCCCCAGCCACGAGTCATCTTTTCATCTCACCCAGGTTTCTAAAGCACCCACTGTGCACTCTTCACCTGGCATCTCCAGCTCCCTCCCTTTGCTGTCCATGCAGGAACTCCACAAGCCTCAGAAGGCTTGTGAGCTTCTGGTTTTCCTGTGACAGAGTTCCAATCTTCTCCACCAGGCAAGAATCGTCATGGGGCAGTCTCAGAAGCCATAAGATGAGGTAGAACATCATATGGGCAGCAAAAGAGGAGGAACAAAGGACTGGTTTGGGAGGCAGTGCCTTTGCCTGCCTTCACACTGCAGACACACTTAATGCTGGCATGGACCTGCTTCCAGAGAAGTCAAGGAGAAATCCCTCCTTGATAGATTTCCCTGTTTTCCCAAACTTAGTTATTAACCAGCTCTGCCACCTCCCCCAAAAAAGAAATGTGGACATAGCAGTGGGAGAGGCCTGAGGACAGTCAGATGGAAGAGGAAAGTGTACCCGTATTTTGGTTCCATATTCTAAGCAGTATGGCTTAAAAGAAAAATAACAGCTTTTTTTCCCTCTCTCCTATATTTCTGGGCACATCTAACCTGAAAAATATTTCCAGCCAAAGGTTATTTGAAGAAACTGACCCAGATTTGTGAATATTTTTGGACAACTATAATGACTATTCACTGAGGGGAAAAGAAAAAAAAAGAAATCACTCAGCTCTCCTCTTAATTGATTGTAAAATCTCTGTTGGCTAAACATTGTGGTTTATTTGTTTATTCTTACATTGCGAAATTGAAAATGACAATTTGAATTGTACACTTAATTTTATCTAAAATTCCCATAAAGAACTTTGCTATTAAGTAGATGAAGAGCATCCTGTGACAAGGGGTTAGCTCAATAGTATGATATAAAAACACAGCCCTGAGGATTATGGTTCTATTAGATGGGATTAACACCTTTCACTAGCTTGTCAGCCCAGCCAAATGTGCCCTGCAGCATAAAACGGGAGAGAGAAGGGAGCCTGGGATTCACAGCAATACTGGGAAAGTATAAAATTGTCTCAGCAATCTCTAAACATACACTGACCTTTCTCTTGCATTCCAACACTTCAATATGTCTATTAGGAATAAGTGTATATTAAAGTGCAGATGTGCTGGAAATAGTTTAAAGAGAACAAGAGGGAAAACATTGTCTAGTGTCGGTCTTACCTATAAACAGCTCGAGTGCAGGGAAATCAGTTATTCTTTTTTGACCCTTGAAACAACCTTATATGCTACATGTGCAGGAGCCTTGGGCTATTTTTTAGTGTACTTCAATATTGCTTCATCCTTATTAAATATTAATAAGGGTTACAGGATGATTTCCACTGTTCTAGATAATGGTCTTGCTGCACTGGAGAGCACTGAATAGGGCTGCTTCAGCAGTTCTCTATACTAACTTTTTCCATTAAGTAATCAATAGGCACCACCTTTTAAAAATGTATCCAACCCCATTATACTGATAACGAAAAGCAGATTTAGGAGCTCCTGGCTGCAAAGGGAATGGGACTATTACTTTCAGTAGTGTCAGTCACTGCATTAGTGTCAGGGAACACCTACTTTGTGAAGATATGGACAGGCCTTATTTCCAGGTGAAGGGAAGCTTTTAAAGTAAATGCAAAGCTACTAAGAGAAAATACGCTATTGACTTTTGATACCAGGATTCAGCATCCTATAAAGTTAAGTGGTTTTTCTGGCTCAATTCATGCAAGAGCTACCCAGGGATATGTTAAGGAAATACAAATTTGCTCAGTAAAATCTAATGGAGGCATGGGCAGAGGGAGAAACAACTGTGTTTTCCCACACAAGGACTGATCAAATAATTTCTGTAAATCAATGCATTACCTTTCATCTCTTCCCCTTAAGTATTCCAAACTAGCATAATAGAAAATATCAAACATACTTTTTAGTATTTGAAAATCTTCTTCCATCATCTCCTATATCATTTAATCCCTGAAATCCAGGAACTTTAAATTATCATTTTAAAGGGATAAGTGCTATGTAATTGTTGTTTATTTTAATTTGGACAGCCTGCAGTTCATTGTCTGGTTTGTCTGCAAACAGCCTATCATTTTCCCTAGAAAAATGGCATGGCATGGCATGGCATGGCATGGCATGGCATGGCATGGCATGCAAATAGTAAGACAACAACAATCTATATCTTCCTGTTATAAAACACCCTTTCCTTGTAGGACATATCATAGGAGAAGTAAGTTCTTGTCTGTGACAAACTAGTCAGAGCTTCCCTGTGTCTAAAGGCAACCTTTGAGCCAAAAATGACTGCAGTTATCCCGATAAATAATCATTATGGGAGATATTCATCCCATATTTTTCTTTAGACAATTCACACTTCTCAGCAATCTGGTTGCCTACTGTCAGAAATTCTGGCCCATTATATTTTGCTTCAAGTCCTATTCAAAATATCTTTTAAGTCCCTCATGATGCAAAGGCTTTGTACTGACCCTCTCAGACAAGTAAATCTCTTCAAATTCCTCCATGCATTTTGATTTTTAGCTTCCATTCATCCTTAGACTACTCAAATAATGTAAGCTGTATAGGGGCAAACGTGGTCACTGGAAATCATAAAAAGGGAACTCAGCATGTTGCTCAATTTCCTTGCCTGCCACAGACACTTGTCTTCTTCCTTCTTTTTAGAAAGCAGACACAGCAGCCCTCAAGAGAACAGCCTGTTCTTGCTGCTCTGATTGATGGAGATAAGTGGAGATCAGGATTTGATTCATTTCTTATTCTCTGGTGGTTCTAGTCCCTTCAGAAGGGGCAGACCACTCTGAGAATGAAAGAGTTACCAAGTAGGGATGAATATCTAGCTTATCTTCTTGCATAGATAATCAGAAGAATTATCTCCTGCTTTCCCAGATGGCAAGATAGCAATTTATAGCTTTTGGGATGTTCTGGGAAAGAAAATCCCACAAACCAAGCACCACCCAAAAAAACCCTCACTTCCGTATAAAGAATGAGAATTTGCATAAAAGATTAAGCAACTCTCCAAAGGGTAAGGGAAGGAACAAAAGAGAAGACATCATGACCTCTCTATCACAGGGAATTTTTCCTATTTACACATTAGTTACACATACAGAACTTCTAACCAACACATTAATATAACTTTATAGCCCACATGAAACACGGCCTAAACCTTGCACTTCACCAGTCAAAAGCAATAAAAAAGATACAGCTTGTTCCTGCTAACTCAAATAGAGCAATCTACTGAAATGGCATTTTTAACTGGCTTAAAAATGACTCTATAAAAGACTGGTTGTTATCATGGTCTGGTGTTCAGTAGCTGCATGGAGGTGGGGAGAGAGGAGAGCAAAGTGGACTTTGAACAGAACTGCCATTGGAAAGCCTCAGATCAAACACCCTAATTTTAAACCTGGAAAAGGACTGGAAAAGCAAAGGCGAATTAAAAGAATGAGTTAATCATACCTAACACTCCTCCAGGTGAACAAACTGCCCTCTCCAAAGTAAACACTAAGCAGCTGTTTTATCAGCTCCTCTATCTGGTACCAGCCTCGGGCTCTCAAGCCCAAATCCCTGCTGACACGGGGCACATAGTTCCCAATAACCCAGCGACAGTTAGCACTAGAAACCCAGTCTCCAGTGCTTGCCAGGGCCACCATGCCCTGGGCGGGTGCTGGGGCAGCTGAGAGCAAGGGCAGAGCTGCTGCTCCTGAAGTGAAATGAGGGTGGGATTGTTTGCAAGGTCTGTAAGTCTTCCTCTGGAAGGCAGCAGCCATGTAGGACGTCTGAGCAAAGAGGCAGTTTTGTCTGGCACGCAATGTGCTGTGTTGATTAAACAATTTGTGAGGGACTAAATAAGGAAGCAATTTAGGAAACGCCAGTCTTAACACTCGGAAAGTTTTGTGCAAGGGAGTATTGCAAAATGTGCAAGGGGGGAAGGGATCTGACTCCACTTTCTTTAAATGCACATTGACCCTGAATTTTGAGCACCGTTATTCCTGCCCAGTTGCTGCAGAGCACTCTCAGTTCCCGGTGAGAAAAGTCACTCCAAGCGCTCTCCTGGCAGTCTGTCCAATTCTGGGAGTGTGCACACAGGTATTTGCAATAATTATGTAATTAAGACTTTATTATTTATATGACATTTAATTAAAAGTGACTTTCAGTGGCACACAAAACCATGAAAAGAAAATGACTTTAAAGGAAGGTTAAGGATGTGTGACAAACTCAGAGGAGCTATGAAAATGACAGTTAAGGATTTGGCATGATGTGCACTTCCACCTCCCTGCTATCCTTTTTTTACCCTTCATTTACACATGGGCAGAAACACCAAGGGATGAGCCTTAAAATCCACCCTCCACAAAACCATCACTGCAGCAGAGGGGAGCGCTGCCTGAGTAAGGGCTGGTTAAACACTACGTAAGCATTGCAGGCTTTGATCTTTAATCCCTTAAATACCAACATCTTTCCTCTCCTGAAACTTCCTCCTCTTCAAACTAGCTGAATTCACAGATGGATTCTCACATTTTAAAACCAAATCACCTAGTAGCTTCAATTAAAGTTCTTTCCCTGCTTACTTAAACAGCATGGTTTTAATAATGCTGTGTGTTATCTAGGTCCTGACCTTGCAGGGTTTTGCTGGATTTCTTGTGTGAGAGAAATTACTCACAAGCATGTTTGCTTTAAGTGAAGACAAAAATACATATGCCCAAAGAGAAGGTGAGAAGAATACAGCCCTAAGGGCCCCCACGCCTGTCCAGCACAACCACAGTGGGGCAAGCAGCATGCTCTGGCAGAGGAGGTGGGAATGTGGCTGTTCAGAGGAAGGTGTTCCTTCAAATGACCTTCCAGAGGAAAACAAGATTAAAAAAATAACCTCTAAGTCACGGTCAAGTCTGACTGTCCCAAAAGCTCATTTGTTCTTTTTCTGAAGAGTAAGCAAACTCCAGAAAGCCCTTACACGAGTTTTACTGCCCTACTGCAGTCTTACCCTTGACAACAGGTAATGACCAACAATAAGCTAATTCTAAGAAACTTGGGGGAGGGGGGCAGAAAGAGAGTTAGTTTTTATTACTTTTAAATGAGTGTTTGATACATCATCTTGGTTCCCCTGATTAATGTTCGCAGCAAACTCAGCCACTGGAGTTGTAATGTTTCTGCAAGCTTCCCTACAGCAAAGCCTAGCCATTAATTCAGTGGCATATGTCAGCTCAGCAGAGCAAGGTCACTCTTCTCTTTCAAGGGGAACCTTTTTAGAAATAATAAAACTGACAGAAAGTTCTTTTTTGCATGCTTTATGTCACCTGAGGTTGAGTGCTGCAGTTAATATCACAGAGCTTATAAACATTCCCATCTTCAGCAGTCTCCAAACCCACCCGGCTCTTAGAACCTCGACATTTTTTTTTTTTTTTTAAGTAATATAGTGACAGCTTTATGTGGGGCAGATATACAATATGTAATCCTAAATTAGTAAAAAGTATGTAAAAAATGAACAAATCTTTTCTTGGGCATTTTAGAGGAGAAATTTTGGAAGACACTAAGGATTGCTGATACTGCAGGATGTTAGTGCTTAGAGAAAAAGATGTAGGATTAGGGACTTTATCTCCATGGACGTTTGCATCTTTGGATAAAGGGAGGAAATTTTAAAAGGCACTGGTCCACCTCGTTTCCATTTCACTGCTAACTGATACTGGATAGGCTGGTAATGTATAGATGACACAAAGTTAACTGATCTATTTATGGAATGATTTTGAATTTGTAAGTAAAGATGTCCTAGTCATCTGTTATGAATACTAATTGCACCCGGAACTTATTTATCAGGGTACAAATATTATGGAACATGATAAACAAAATAACTAGCTGAAGAATAAGATCCAAACAATAGGCCATTTTTTCCCCCTCATTATCTCCCTTCAGACATCCTGACTACACTTGATTAATGAATCCATAGTGAGATTAGCTGAAATTACCTTAATGGAGATGCACTACAGTAGAGAAGCAAAATTCAGTGCTGTATCTATCATCAGTCACTGTGATTTTGAGTGCTTCATCAGATCTATATGTCCATTTATTTAAATTATTTTTATCTTGGAGAACAAAGCCAAAAAAAACCAAGAAATAAAATACTATACTCATTAGAATGGGTTAACGTTTGATTCTCTTGAAATGTAGACCAGGGTCACCATTTTTTCTCCTTCTTGTGTCCTCCCTTGTCAATTAGCTGTGTTCCAGTGTTGGCTTATTGCTGTCCACAGGCCAAAATTATCCTTGTTGCCCAGTTGAAGAAGGCACACATGGCACTTCATTGCAGCTTCTCAGGCTTCACAAACTGGAGATGCTCGCACAATTTATGCCTGGGAATCCTAAATATGCTCCTTGGAATTTTGAACTCATAAAATAAGTTCAGCAAGCTTTTGGTTTTGTAAGGAAGCTGAAAGAAGGTTGCCAGCTCAGGGTTTCCTCATGGTTTGGGAGTGTGTAAGAATCCTTCTTAGTTCACACATTATAATGTATTAAATGCCACATTTTCTTTGTAGAGTAAGCTCTATAATTGCAAACCTAGGAAAAAAGAAATATCTAGAAATCTGAAGATATCATCCTGATTCTGTTCAGGTCACTCCAGAAAAGGAATTAATGCAATCAACAGCTCACCGGGTACCAGTAAGGGCACATCAATTCCCCTCTCTCCATTTGATTATCTCTGTGCCATGGGTTGTTGTAATCACAGCTCAGTGGAAAACTACAGCTTCATTTCATGAAAAACAAATGTACCAGGTGCATGAAGTGTGTTTTCATTCTGACACGTGAGAAAAGTGAGACTGAGCTTCCCCCACTCCCCGCTCCAGCACCCTCCACAAGAACCACATGTAAGTGGAGGGACACTCACCTGTGAGGTGATGAGGCAGTGACACCAGTGAGGGCTTTGAGGTGTTCTTTGAACCCCAGATTTAAGGACATGCTCCAAATCCTACTGAAATCAGCCCTATCACTGCAAAGGGAACTGTGCCAGCTACAAGATTCTAAGATTTCACAAAGGGATAGGAAGATGTTGGCTCTCCCCATTCCTCCAGCTACTGGCTAACATCCCAAATACAAAGACATTTTCAAACATTTTACCACAATTACCAAGATATCTTAGTCAAGCAAATATAAACTCCATTACTGAGACAGGAAGAAAATAATGCAAATATGCCAGTAGCCAACATCAGAAGAGCTCTGCCACGTGCTTGTGCTAGAGCTGAATGCCTGCTCTACCATCATGATTTATTTCATACATCCTCTGCACAGGTTCTGAGCTGCTCATCCATCAGTGAACCATGATCCCTTTGCAGATTTTTGAAGTGGTTTTTGAACTTAACATCTGATCTTAAAGAAGGAGGCAGAGAGACAGAAGTGTAAGAGCAAAACAGCACAGCTGTGGCAAGTGAAAAAGTTCAGTAATGGTAGAGCCCAGCATCCCCTTTGCACAGGTGGAGGTGGCAGAGAAGCCACGTGAGCTCACTCAGCTGTCTCAGCCACTGTGTCATCTCCTCTTCACACATCTGCTTTTGGCTGTGCTGTCCCTAAGTGAAGCTGATTTCTTTATCTCAGGGCTGCAGCCTGTCAGTGACACGGCTCCATCTCTGTCTCAAATGCCAGGATGGAGGGAAGACATGAAACTGCACCATGTTTTCTGGTTGAGCAGAGCTCCTCTAATGTTGATCTCCTCCCTGAAGAATAAATGAGGAACACTGCAGAACAAACCTAAAGCCAAGTACTCAAGTATTCAGGGACTCATGCCCCACTTGTCCTTCAACACGTCTGGAAGAACAGCAAACCTACCTCACCTTCTGATGAGGTCAGCATGGACAAGTAGAGAAACTTTCACTTCTTATAGTTCTCAAGGAAGTGGGACCACTCAGCCCCTCATGGAAATCAAGTTCAGCAGTGTTAGGTTATATGATTGTTCTTGTGAAGATGATAAAATAGATGAAGACATACAAGGGTAGGAAAAGAAGACATAATGGTGCAAAACAGCAGATCACTAGAGCTTCATCCCAGAGAAAACCTGTCAGCTTCAGTGCTGGGTGATGATTAGAGATAAAAGACCCTTTGCTCTTGACATTCAACTTTCCAGAAAGGGGCCAGAGGATGTTATGACTAGCAATTAGGCAGCCAAAACACTGCATACATGAGTGAAGTCTGTGTGTCCATGGAATAAACCAAAGAAAGGAAAAGTGGCAGTATGGTATATATTGTGCATAGTAAAAGTAGCTTCCCTGAAGCAGTCTCCAAACTTTTCCCCAGGCTGGAATTTCACTCTCAAGTTTCAGAAGAAGAAAAATAGTAAGAACATGCTCTTGGGTGCTCGGTAAGTGGAATAAGATTTTTTAAAAGCCACAAGGATAAGAATAACTGTGAATATGAAAGAGATTTCATTTGGGGAAAAAAATAGGTGGTCATTCATCTTCCTGTGGAATAACAACACACATTAGGATGGTTTAAGGGATATATGATTTGCTAAATATTCAAAGCATATATAATTTGTAGCCTATATAATCAAGCAGCAAATGCTGAGCAAAACCACTGGCACTGCCAATTTGTGGAACAGAGTATAACTGTTTCTATCAACGGGAGTAACTCCGCTCTCTTTGTTGCAGCCTTTCAGAAGAGAAAGCTTAAGGGATATTGTGCTTAGAGACCCAGAAGACTTTTTTTCCCTTCTCAGGAGTGGGTATTCCCAGTGGGTTCTGCCCGCAGAGCAAGGGGTTGATTCTTCTGGCTGAAGTGTTTGTAGCCACCCAGAATGTGCTTTTACAGCTGCCAAGTGATGGCTTTCTAAGAGCTTTTGTCTGAGTTTATGCTGTGACACAGATCACTTGATGAATATTGA
The DNA here is from genome assembly GCA_013400955.1 of Drymodes brunneopygia. NCBI lineage: Eukaryota > Metazoa > Chordata > Aves > Passeriformes > Petroicidae > Drymodes > Drymodes brunneopygia. The sequence goes on along the minus strand of VZTZ01015549.1, from coordinate 940,573 downwards.
GGCCCAGGAAACTGCAGGCCACATCCTCTGCCACTTCTGCCCATACATAATTACTGCTGTTTTCCCAGCAGTGACAGATAGCCTGACCAATGTTTACTTTGGGGTATTTTCGTTTTCCTAGAAACACAGTATTGAAGTAACTCAACTGCTCTTAAACCACTCTTAAAGAATTAGGAGGCAAGTAATGCTGATTTATGTCACCTTGGTAATTGTGCTATGTGATTTATCAGAGAGCACAGTTATAAATGCTATGGCTGTTGTCTGGTTTCTAAAAATGGCTGGATAAGGTGGTTCAGGCAGACTTCTTGAAATGCTCCTACTTGCTTAAGAAAACAAACAAAAAACTGGATTTGTTACTCTAAGCAAAATTAATATTAATGTGTAAATATTCCCTTCAGAAGATTGCTCTAACCTGTTTTAAAATATTCTCTTAAGGACCTAAGGCTGACTAGTGAAGGAAACTAAGACAGGGAAGAAACAAGAAATTAAATTAGTATTGTGCATAGTTGACAAAAATTTAAAAGATGCTGTAATCAAGGGAACACACAAAATACATCAGTACTGGAACAGGTCACAGATATAATTTTTCCTGTGAAACAAAAGCTAGCCAAGAGCTGTGTGAGCCCTCAATGAGACTATGTGAGCATCAAAATGGGGAGTCCTAATCAGCCTCCTGCCAAGGGGCATGTGAGAGATGGTTGTTGTTTCCTTACAAACACTCTGGACCTTTACTTTTTGCTGAGAAAACAAAATTCCTCAAATTTCAAGACCTTACTAGAAGAGGTATATTAACAGATAAGACAGCTTCCTGAAGCTGCTCTTGAAAAAAAAGAATAATTAGCTGAGGATTGAGAAGCATGATGATGATAATATAAATGAAGAAAAAATAGCAGAGATAAGAGGAGCAGTAATATGATTGTAGAACCATCCAGTCACACAAGGAAAATAACCCAAGGTTCACTCTAACCTTGTTCCACTATTTTATGAAGCCTAGGGGAGACAGAAAACACCTTCTGAAGTGTCACCTGCAATCCCTCCTTTCCCCATCTACACACACATGGTTTTTACAAGAATCATTATTTCTTTCTCTGAACACCCCCACTAAAGGCCCACAGGTATTTATACCCTAAACCAGGTTCTTAAAAATACATCCCAGACATTGTCATCTGTTCCTGCTTATTTACCAGAGTTCAAATGGATTTTGACAAACAGTCTTTCTTCAAGAAGCAATACAGGAAAGACCTTTAATGACAGAACTATGTGTCATCTTTGCCTATAAGCATAAATTTGCACAGCGGGCAGTACGGTGAGAACAGCTTATCATCAACTCATCACCTCTCATCATTGTTAGAATGAAATGCAAATGGAAATGAACATCACTCCAGTCATGGTTGTGAAAATTAGCATCTGTGACATTAGCAGTGGCTCATTTATTATGCACTCGAAATTTCAGGGGGGAAAGAAAAGAATATAAAACTTTTTAACTCTACTGGTCTTTACCTTTGAAATAAAATTAAAACCTTCAGCTTTCCCCACTCAAGGATAAATCCTAGTTAATATTTATTAACTCCAAGCAATCTCTTCACTGCAGATCTTGTCCTACAGAAGATCTAATTATGTCTTGAATTATTTTTGGTGTTTAGGTTTGCTGTACCTATTTCCTATTTTCTTTTCTTTAATAAGTATTCCCCATTGGAGAGGTATGAGCCACCGACTGAGAAAAATTCATCACCAAAAACTTGCTTATAGCATCTGTCTGCATTACAGGCTCCAAACACTTAGGCAAGCAATAAACTTCACTCAGATAATCCTGCTGAAATCAATGGGATCACAGCTAATTTATTCATTTAAGCCAGAATCAGGATCAGGCCTTCTGTGAAGAATATATAAAAAGGTGACATTCTGGCCTCAAGTCTATGGCAAAAATGTGCATTGATTTCTGCAATGTCAGGGTTTAATTTTAAGTTTATAAAAAGTAAAATTACTGGTATGAAATTGTACTAGGGAATAAATTTGCATATGAAAATGTTTCCTCCCGTTGGATTTGCCACTCTTTTCTCATAACCCTGAAAACAAATAATGGTTTATCACCTAAGTAAGTAAATATTGATTTAATTGGAAGCTTGGACGTATTTTTGCCTAAACAAAATGCCGAGGCATTGACCCTGAGTTGTCTTACACACCAGAAGAAAGCTGAGTTTAAAGCACTAAGTGCATTTGGAAGCAGAATAAGGAAACAAAAATGTCTCAAACCTTTAGCATAAACATAGATCAACTGTCATGTAGAATAATGACACAAGACTTTCTTCAGTCAAGCCAGAAAAAATGGCACAAAGTCGTCTTTGCTCCATGTTGAAGCAAAGCCAAGAGTCATCAGGCAGTTCTCAAGTTTGCTGTGTCCAGGGGAATGGGAGAGAGAGAGAGAAAGGAGAAGGTTCTGCCCAACACATAACATCTGCTGGCAAGTGGGAAAGACAATGCAGGGATATTTTACAGATTATTTGCACCTGGACAAATGTGTAAAACAGTGCAAAGTGGAATGCAGAACAGCTGTGAATTGCTTTAATGGGGTTTGATGTGTATGGTGCTGCCAGAAAGGTGTACAAAAGAGAAGACCAGAACCTGTATAATTTCTCAGAGTGCTTTTTTTGACCATCATTCTAAATCTACTTCATTCCACCCCCCGGACACACTGACATCTGTAACATCATAAGGCTCAAACAGGCTGAAATCCAGATCATTTCAGGGCTCTTTCCTTCATCCTCCAAGTCAACTGCTCTCCTCCTCCCCAGCTCTCTGAAGGGTAGTGGGACAGCCTGCACAGACCCATAGCTGAAACACATCCAGGGCAAGTGTCCTTTCCCAACTTGCTTTCCTGCTCTGCAGTGCTCCAGGAATGCAGGAGCCACACGCTGTCCCTGCAGTGAGCCTCTGCAGCCACCAGCATGACCAGGGACCTCAGGGCTTTGTGCAAGACCTACTTTGTCTGACCTCACCTGCCCACAAATCATTCTGCAGCTCTGAGCAGCTACACACTGTAAACCAAGCTGTGTATCATCTGGCAGAGACAAAAGGAGGGCAGATAAGGACTCCCTAAAGGAAGGGATGGGAGATGCACAAGTTCTGTTGTGATAGAAAGTCATTTAAGGTTCTGGATAGACACATGGGTTAGATTAGATAGGCTTGAAATAGAGAGCTTAGCCCTTCAATTGGATGAATTTCTTCAACATTAACCAGGGTATTTTTAACCCTTAGGACTTTTCCTTTATGATTCAGCTACCTGAGATCCTCAGCTGTTATGCAAGGTATAAATGTACACTAGTACGTGCAGCTACAATGATAAACATTTGTAAAGTACCAGAATCCTTCCAGAATCACTTTTGAATGCATTTGGCTCTCATTTCTCTCCCAGTTTTCTCTGGGATGACACTGGGTTTAGATGTCTTTTTGCCTTACAATGAATCTTTATTTATATAAATGCATTCAGTAGTTATATGCATATCCATGAATACACAAAAGCTGCCAGACATTCAAAGAAGTTATTAGCAGGGCTGCAGCACTACTGAAATCTTGCTTCATGACAAAAAAACCCTGCAACACTATTCTTTCGTGGCATAGATCAACTTTCTCATAGTGTACACTGAGAGTGTTAAAATAGATTTTTGTCTATGCAGCCTCTAACACATCTGCAGAAGTCCCTTAAGCACCACAATAATAAATAAGGTAAATGCATTGCACATAGTGAACAGTGAGATACTGAACCTGTATTACTCTTGCATTGGTCATTGAATTGCCCACCGCCATGAGGGGTCTTATACAGGGACAGCAAATTGCTTTGAGAAAGGCTTTAACAGCAGCCTTATGTGATATTCACTCATCTTTATCAAAAGGCATCCATCCCTGCCAGTATTCCTCACATTAGCAAGTAATAAAACCAAAAGGATTAAAAAGAAAATATTGGTGAAACACTCTAACTAATGCACAGAAATTTGTACAGTTGCGATAAAGACAAGGAGTCATCATGGTTCAGATCCAGTTACCAAAATAGATCTTTTTGGTGTCTAAGGCTGCAAACCTGATTTTCATTTAAAATGAAAAACAGGCCTTATGGCTCTCCCATAGGTCTGTGGGGATGTGTTAGAGACACTGGAATGCTTAAGTGGCCTGAAGGCAAGGTGAGGGAGCCCAAGACCTGCCCAATGGCAACGGTATCGTGCCCTGTGAGCATGAAGAGGCACCAAATGATGCCAGCACAAAGCAGGGCCAGCCAGGACGTGACCTACAGAGGTCACTTGTGAAATCCTGTAACTTCTCCAAGAGGTCAGGACCTGTGTCCCACCTTACCCAACTCAGCATTAAGCAACTCGAGTCTTTACGTTGCTTCCCTGGGACAAGTTTTGAAATGTCCCACACAGCAAACCAAGATTCCTGTCCTATGCAACGTGGGGCTGTCTGCTGCCCTGCCCTGCCCTGCCTGTCAGCAGCACACTCAGCAAAGGCGTTCTCCTTGGGGAAAGTTTACACAGTTCTGTGCAAAAGGGGGCCTTTAAAAAAAAAAATCAGACTATTGTTAAGAAGCACCTTATTCTGGAAGAAGAGAGTGGCCAAAACTGGGTTTTGAAAATATTTTACAGACAGAGAAACAAAGCCCATCCACAGAGTCTTCCATGCACAGGTCATTTCTCATTTAATCGATAATGTAATTAGATATTAATTATAATTCTTCCCTGCCATTAAAACACAGTATAATGATTGAGCAGAAAATAATGCATACCACACCAACCAGTGCAATGCTTACAAAAATAGTAAAATGTGGGGGAAAATGGTATCCAAATCACTTCAAATCCATGAAAAAAGCCATGAATTTTAACTGTTAATGAGTCATAGTCTAAAATTGCAAGCACAATCCACAAAAGCCAATGCTGTGTAAAACCAGAAGTCATCCTTGCTGAAAAAGTGTCTGCAGTAATCCCTTAAGACACAGAAGTCACTAAGGAAGGTCTATTCCCAAACAATGAGAAGGTGGAGCTGTAAATTGGGAGACACCGATTGTGGAGAGCAGAGAGATACCAAAAGGCTTTTCTAGTGTCTTTGTTCAATTTTTGGCATGGATAAACTGAGGCAGAAATGGAGACTGAAGTGCTCAGGTTGAGCATTAGCTGTTGGACTGCAGCCTCATAATCCACTTGTAGAATACAAAGCACAGAGGTCATTTTGCACTCAGCCCAGGGACTGAAAAGATATTTCGAGCATTGGACACATCCTTATGCCTCTTGCAAAACTCTCACTTCCTTTCTGATAATTCCAGGTTGTGGAAAGTGTCCAGTGTAGCACATACTGAATTTGTTTAGAGTATTTCTTTCAGGCTGGTATTTTAATAATTCCCAGAAAAATTAAGATGACAAACACTGACTGCCAAATATCCTCTTCTCCTGTGGTTTATGGTGACGCAAAAGCAAATTTGTTAAAATAAAGAACAAATTTAATCGCTTTTCTAATTCTTCACTGATTCTTACATTCCTTTCTGGGACATCATTGGTTTATCGTAGATGAAAGGGAGAAAGGGGATTTTGTGTGCCCATCTGCTAAAAGACTGATGCAGAGCATAAAACAATTTACAAAGTCTACACCAAAATTCTTTAGCACAGTTATAGCAGCTTCATAGTGATGATTCCTTGAATTGGATCTTCAGTATTATAAAGTGAGTATATACAAGCAGATTCCTGAGATTATAGCACTGAGGTACTTGCAAGCACATAAGAAAATCCTGAAGCTAGGATTTAAGAGGAAACCCTCGCATTAAAATTTTTTAAGAATTCCTGTTATTATTAATTGATGACAAAAACAAGACATTCTTACCTTTGGCTTTTGACTTTTCTCCTTATCAGATGCATTAGATGGTTTTCTCTTCAACATGTTTAACTAAGTTTAATCCACTGGATGTGCAACTGCTCTGAGTTTGTAACCAAACTGAGTGCAAGGGGGGGCACTCCGGATGTCTACATGGGTTATGCAGTTCCTTATTCTATCAGGATGTGACTTCACACGACTGCCTTGCTGCATGGGGAGAAAACGGAATTCTTCCTTTGGGGAGGGGGTGAGGAAGGAGGGGAGGAAGTGACGGGGCCAAGAAAGACAGAGGTGCACCAAGGAGATGAGTTGAAAATTAGGGCAGGGGTCAAAGTGAGAAAGGCTTTAAAATCTATCTGCTGCTGTGTCACTATCAGGCCTCAGTAAGACTTTGGCCAACCTCAAGAAAATCATTCTCTTTTCTCTCTCAATTTTTCCCTGTCAGCCTTATGGCACTAAGTGCACCTTTATTTCCACCTGTGCTGGGACCTGTGTGTGTGAGGAAGGTGTGCTGATATTCAGAGTACCAAGAGATATTGTTGATATCAAATGTGAGCTACACTGTGTAACTGGCCTCTAACTCCAGGAATGGAGGTTCCTCTCTTGGCTCTCCAGCAATGCAATAAGAGCAATGAGATTAAAGGTTCCAGTTTGGTAGAGAAGGGAATTATCTAAAGCCGTCTTTTTCTCTTGCATGGTTAAATAATTGTTTTGCCATTCATCCCAGAACTGGGACTCCCTGAAACAGCACTTTTCAGTCCTCCATTTTCCTTGATTTGCTGACAAAGTCACAGGGAGAAAAGGCACATCTTACAGAAGACTTTAAACAAAGAGGCAGAGGGAAATGGCAGAGGTCCTCTACAACCTCTTGAAAACCAACCCAAAAGCTAAAAGAAAGTGGAGCTATTAAAATAGCTTGAATTCCTGCTTCGTTTTGCTTGAAATTTTTTATCTTAGAGAAACAAACAAAAGTCTTGAGCATCTTAAGTAAAAATTATTTGTTGTGAATCATGGGCCACAAACCCTGAAACTATGAAATATTCCAAACTTTTTGCTGAGCAATGGAGGCAAAAATCTCATTTTCAAACCATGAACTTTTGGGCTCCCCACAGAGCTTCAATTAAATCTTAATTTTATATTACTAAAAATGGAAAAGAAATAAACTAGTAAGTTGCAAGAAAAAGGTTCGGGAGTAGCTGTCAAGAAAAAACTTTGGTAAGTTTTTTTTCAAAATGTTGTTCTTTTTTCAAAATTATTTTTTTCCAAGCAAATGGTTTTTAAGCAGACTTTACTCATAATTTTGGCATAAATAAAAGCTCTTTTAAAAATACTCTTCTTCCTGTTCTACCATATGAATATTCCAAGGAGGAATAAGACAAGCTCATCAGATGAATTCCCATTTTGGTTTGCTATTTGGACTTCTCTTTAAAGGTTTAAGAAATGTTTTGGAGGGTTTTTTGGGTTCTGATGGATGGGCAACTGAATGGACTAACTGATGAAGGAATAATTGTTATACACTAATGGTATTATGATGTTTTCCTTTCCAGGCCATCTAAGAAGGGGGTTGGTAAGAAGGGGAGGAGGAACTGGGGTTAAGGTACCAAAATTCTGACAGATAAGCCCAAAACTCTCTTGGTTAGTGGGCGGCAGTGGAGTATGTTTGGAATCTCCACCCAGGATGCTTCACTTCACATTTTAATCAGAACAACACTAATTGGAAACAAAGTCGAATGTGGGGGTTTTATTACTGAAAATAACATATACATCAGAGTTCCTAATAATTGATGTTATTAATAATAAGTAATTAATAATAATGGTGACCTCAGAGATAATGGGGTTTTTTATATTTGAAAACACCACCTGAGACATCAGTTTAAATTTCTAAGCAAAAAGAGGTTTTACCATGGATATTCAACAAGTCCTGGTAATTCAGTAGGGTTACAGTTGTTACAAAAGCTGTATGTATGCTTAATAGTAATTAAACTTTATTATTATCTACATAGATTTACATTGCAGTATATTGGTTTTCTTCTTGGTCTGATACAAATGTGAGGATTAAATCAGACTCTGCTGATCATTAGACTGTGATTTCCTGTCTCAGGCCACTGTTAAAATCTTCATGACTAATAAAATGGGAACTCGACTGAAGAGCAATATATGAGCTTCCTTTCTGTACAATATTTATTGTTAAACAGGAGGAAAGAGGCTATTTCAAGAGATATAGTACCCACCCATATCTATTTCCTTTCCTCATCCACGTATCAGAAAAATTATAGCAGTTTGAAGGCTGACCTGATTATGTTCTTGCCCTTGGAAGGTTGACCCACTAGTTTTAAAAAGTAACAAAGTGAAGAAAATCAAACATACATAGCATTAAGTTCATTTAATTTAGTTAACCATTACATTTCTAAAGGAACTCTTTTGAATTAAAAATTGATAATAAGCTTGGTGCTTATATCCTCTGCATTTGAAGCTAATTTTTCCAAAAGAGAATGAGTGTGTAAAATTAAAAGAAAAATTCTTATACTTCGTTTTCTGTTGGACATGACTGTGTGTAACTTATTCCATTTCCTTGCTGGACTTTGAATCTGATCCAAATCCCAGTGAAATCAATAGAAGTTTTTCAGGTGAATTTTATGGGGCTTGGACTGACTCCTCCATCCTGAGACAACCAGACAATGTCACTCTTTCATCTGGAAAGTCTTATGGGCAAAAAGGCTATTCACTTAAAAATAATTAAGATGACCCCATAAGAATGATTCCCACTGTCATTATATTTATAAAAGGCAACATCCCTTACAGCTTATTATTATCATTACTCACTTTTAATGAATGGACTGTGATGAATGGTCCTGGATATTCAAGTGCTTTATGTGCCTCCCTCCCACATGGTATCATATTCCCTCAGGGGCTCCACCAGCTACCTTCCCTGAGAGGAGAGATCACTTCCAGACTAATCTGCAAGAGCAAACTTACCCTTTCAATACTTGATTATTCTGATCAAACTAGAAAGTAGGGTATGAAGTAGATGGAAGGGTTTAGCACACTGGGCACCTGTCAAGAAGCAAATGAAATGAGACTTTCTCTGTATTTGCGACTCGTTTTTCATTGTCCATCAGACAACACTGGTCCAAATTTCACTGGAGACTCCAAGATACCTTGGAGCTCTACATTGCTTTTCCTAATGCTAAGCAAGCCCAGAGTGTCTTAGTCTGTTTATTTTAATTAAAAGAAGACATATTTTGAACAAGAAAGGAATCCTGCCTTCAGCCTGTGATTTTATGACCGTGCCTCTTCCCTGTGCCATCTAACACACTTAGATATTGCAGAAATCTCAGAATAGCATGTGAAGCTGAGTGAATAATTTGCAGTGAATAATTTACTCAACAATTTAATCTTTATTTCCTCAAGGAATGTTCACGAGCAGAACACAATTTCCTCAAATGTATTAATTATGGGCCAGAATTTAGCTAGATACTTCCCTCTCCTGGTCTGATTTGAGCCAGCCACAGTTACAGTCACTGCTAATCCTCAGCAGAGCTCTCTCCATAAACTATCACAGCAAAGACTCTTCAGAAACTAAAAGGAGTAAGTGTGGAAAAGTGAAGCCAAGCCCTCCCTGCCCTGACAACAACCCATGAAAGAAGACAGAGGTTGCAGGCTGGCCTGTAATTATTTAAACAACACACACTCTAATTTTAACACCAAAGACCGAGGCTGTGATTTTCCACTGAGATGCTGGGAAATGGAACTGGGTGCTTAAAGCCCCATCTTTAAGACTCCCACACTCTGTGAAAACTCCTCATCCAGAACGTAGTGTGGAAAATTAGTCCAAAATACTTAGGGACTTCAGGCAACAAGGTGTATGATTTCCCTGTTGAATAGGCTCCTTTCTCATCAGAAATAGAAAATGGAGTAGCTACAGAACCTCAGAGTCTTAGAGAGACAAGACATAATTAAAGACTCTTTTAACCTTACAGTTTTGATTTGTGGTGTGTTGACTCTATATCAAGAAGACTCCTATCCCATACAAAGTATAATACTTATGAAACCTGGCTATGCAGCAAAGTGAATAACTAACACCTGAATTGTGTGCTGAAAACTTAATTTTTGCTAAATAATTTACATTGGGTGGATTTTTAATGACATACATAAAATGAAAAGGCAGAAGACACCACAAAGAGTGGGAGTCTAAGCTCGTTTAAGCAACCATCAGGGTGCAGAGCAGCAGGAATACCCTCATCATGCCAGGTCCCAGGAAATGTGATTTTGGCCTCTCAGATTATTTGGCTTTCTTCTCTTCCTGAAAAAATGTTAATGTGATTCTTCTTTCTTTTATGCTAATCCTTTGGCTTTAAGGTCAATGGAGTCGTGAAGAATTATGGCAGGGCCAGGCTGTAGAACACCACTACCAGAGTTTAAAGAGGTGTCTGGTCCAAAAGGGTGGTTGATGCTCTGTGAGTAAGAAAAAGTGTCTCATTGCCAGGCCCTCAGACTGTGTCCTTGGCACGTTCCCAACACCACCTGGCCTAAAGGGAAATTGAAGCACCAGGAACTTATCTCAGGCTTTGATCCCAACACATTCTCTTCCATTAGCAGTAGATGAACAGATCAGTCATACCTACATTATGCCAGGCTAGCACTAACACTAATAAAAATCTATACTACTGTGACATAAGGATTCTCAAGGAGATTGGCTTCCACCTATTGAAAAAATCCCTTTCTTACTAGCTTGCAGAGTAAGAGCCAAAGTTGTGTCTGTATCTTCTAGTTGTTCCTGTTGAGAAAACTCAAAGTCAGCAAGGTTAGTGTCTTGTAAAACAGAAGCCACAGTGTCATGCAGCATCTGTGTAATGATTTCTACAGAATGTGCGTCACTGGTGGTTTTCCTGTACAATTCCTGTGCTCTGCAAGCAGAGTACACTTTACAGCCTGTGATGAACAACAGAAAGCAACTGGCTGGATGCTGCTACTGTGAGCTCAGACGTGCAGGGGAACCAGCCACACTGTTTCTCAGAGTGAATGTTAAAATCAAGGCTACACTGCAGTGTTCATACCTAGAATATCTCAGTGGAATTCGTAAGTGAATGCTGTGATTACTAATCAGCTACAAGGGCATTTTATCCCATAGAATTTGCAAGTTTGTGTAACTTGTTTTACAGTCATTCAGCTGAAGCTCAGCCTCCCAGAAATGCATTTACAGATAACGAGTGATGGTTGCCTTGTACATATATTTTAAAAGCTCATATATGAGATTTTCAATAAAGGAAACGGATATAAAAATAAATTTAGGCTCTCTGTTTTAATCTCTTACACAAAACTTGACATGCTTCATTTGGTATTTAGAGGACCAGCTTAACACAGGAGCACTGACAGTGCAGCAGGAGATTTTTTCAAGGTATGAACATGATGTCTGCCAGCCTATCTCTGATTAGAATCAAGATCAACAGAAGTAAATTCTGATTAACTCCAATGCTGTCAGAAAACTCTGCAGATTGAACCATCTTTTCCCAGTAAACATCTCCTGCTGAATTTCTTTACTGGTGTTAGTGTCACATTGCTGTGCCATCACAGCATTAGGACTGCTGTGCAAAGGCTAACAGGAAAAGGAATAACACAGCACACTGCACATCCATTCCCTTGCAGGGCTTGGATTCTAGAGGAAAATGTTGTTCTCCCTTTTTCCTTTAACGTGGTTTAAAGATGTGACGCCTGATTGATAGCCAGCAGAAACACAAAGAGTCTTCATCATTGAGAAAGGGTGATTATTTGTAACCTTAATCTTCCCTTCCCTCCTCTCCTCCCTACACTCTGTACCAGAGCTGTGGGCTGTTGGCTTACTGTAGCAAAACTTAATTCAGGTGCTAACATTAATGGCAATACCTTCAAAATCTGACAGGATGTGGGTCAAACTAGCTCCATCAGCAGACCTGCCAAGTCACACACACTGAGAATGAGACTTGAGAGGTTGATTTTCTCTCACTTCCAGGTCTGAACCTCAGTGTGGCGGGGCCTGGCTCATGCTCTGTGTATGTCTGGCAGGTGCAGGTGTTTGCCTGGATCCATCAGCAGCTTGCTCCAGGGCAGGGGTGAGGGAGGGTGGGCAAGCTGCAGCCGTGCTGAGCTCCCTGACAAAAAAGAGGAGATGCTTTTTCTGCTCAATTTTGGCGCCGAGGACTGGCAAGGTGATTGCTGCACCCTGTGCTGGTCATGGCTAGTGCCCCTCTTGCTTCATTCAGGATTTCATGGGGCGCTTCAGTGGCTGAATGGTCACAACCAACTAAACTGCCCCAGGGCAGCTGAGCCTCACTAACAGGGTGGGGACTTGCTCTCAGCCCTTCAACAAGATGAAGTGAAGCACAGTCACGCAAATTTATTTCATTAAGGGTTTAAGATAACGTGCTTTATCTCGGCCTGTAGGCTAAAGGCACTCACAGGGACAGTCACAGTGCAGTATGCTTAAGGTAATTACTTATGTGTCAGTAACTTGTCTTTGGGGAGACAAGGGAATGGAAATGGAAGGCTGTCTCCAAAACTGAGCTCTGTAGAAAGAGATTAATGCTTTGCCTCTTTGCAATCATCCTACTTTTTTCCACATTCCTTCCACTAATCTTTACCCTTTTTCAGTCTATTTTCAAACTCCTTTCGCTCTCACTTCCTACAAAGTGTATGAGCTTTTGACTCACACCTTGCATACCTCTTTTCTAAAGGATGGTTTTTTTACCAGCTATTCTCACCTGTAAGATACTTTTTTCATCTATCACATGTATTTTTGTGTGTGGTTTCTATCTCCTTTTCCTTGCTGCTGCCACAGAAAGCAGAAACTGATGAAAAGGCAACAGAACTTTTCCCACAAACAGCTCCATGATTTGCTGAAAGTTCTACTGAGCTACAGACAGCGAACTGGAGAGGATCCTCACTCCAGGAGCAGCAAAACTCTGAAAGCTAATTTAGGCCTCCTAATTTACAACAAGTTGTTTGTTTTTTTGGTTTTTTTTAATATATGCACAAACTGGTGGAGAGAAATATTAATATTATGCTCCTCTGATTTGAGAGAGGAAAGTTCACAAGAATCTTTGAAATATCTTTGGGTTCAAACACCCCTAGAAGTGGAAAGAATAATACCTAAATCCCTAAAAAATCAGCACTCTTCTGTACCATACACACTCAAACCCATTAGATGAAGAAAACAAAGTTTTGAAGCCAAGGGAAGGCAGAATTATTGCTATCTGACAGCTGATTCTCACCTCTATACATGTGTGTTTCATGGTGTAGTTTTAATCAGACAGCTTTAACGTTTACCACCTTTTCTCTACTGAGTGTCTGTCTAATTTAGTGCAAACAATGAGTCTGAATGAAAGTGTCAGAGCCTGTAAATAAACTGCTTGAACTGCTGCCCTTCTGGGGCACAAGTTGGAATGCGTATCCTTGCTCGTGCAACAACCATCTGATGTGTACAGGAACACACCAAGCCATTTTGCAAATGAAGCCTGAGGCAGACAAGTGAAGTGATTGGTCTGATTTCACACAAGAGGTCTGTAGGAGTGCAGGGAATTGAATCTGCATTATCTACATCCTTAATCACTGGATCATGATTCATGGGTTTAAAGAAGCTATGCTGCTATAAGAAACTGGAATAAGGATTTATTTTGTCATTCTAGTTCAGGGGAGCACTAGGAAATTGTGTTAAAAGTTATTTACTTTGTAATTGATCGTTGACTGCATGTAATTCTCAGGGTGTGCCCCTGGGGTTAGATGTGCAGAAAATTTGAGCAAATAGAGCTGCAAGCAGAGTTTGGGGAGTTTGGGTTCATGCCTTTCAGGCTGGAAAATCTGAATGCTATCCTGCCATAATTTTTAGGGGAATTATGCCAAAGCATAAATGTGAAGAAGGAAATCTAGGTAATTAAAACACTTACACAATCTAGAACTAAATATAGAAACCCTCAAGATATCTGCAAAAGTTTCACTCTCATGATCTTAAACTATCTGAACTCTTGATTTTCCTACTTCCCACACAGTTTGTCATCATTTCTTGTGCTATTATATCAAAGATAAGTTGTAAGCAGAAGTGAACAAGAAGTTTCATGTCATTTAACCTAATTAATTTGGTCCTTTTGCAAAAATTATTCTGCTAGATTTCTTCAAAGGAATTGGAATGTAAGCACTTCCAGCGAGAATGATGTTATGTTCAAGTTTCCAATTTGCTTTCCTTATGTATTAGGGGAGGTGAACTTCAATCAATTAAATGTCTACAGAAAAACAGGCCAGAAATTTCATCACCACAGGTGAATTCCTTTCAAAATAAAAGTGAATACTCAGATACAAATCACTGTCCATTTTTTTTCTGAAAAGCCCTGGTCTTTGTCTTCCGTTGGTCTGTCCATATACCTGAAAGTATTTAAATAGCAGAATTGCAGGTGTGTCCACTCTGTGTTCATTTTTTCATTTCCAGCCTTATTTTTCAGGCCCTATTCTTGTTCATTTCACCCACCAGTATTTTTTTCCAAGCTGGATGAACACACAGTTTTCACATTAAATTTTCAGTTTCTAAAAACAAGTTTGGAATTATGCAAGACATGCCCTGCTTTTGGAGAATGTCACAACAGAAGTGCTTCCTTTAAAGGGCTTTGAAACACATTCATTATAATAATGCTGCAGCCCTGGAAACCTTAATACCTTGCTGGCACTGAAAATCCTCACTCTGCCATTTGTGCCATTGCTGAGCACTGGTATTATGTGACTTTCCCTTCACTTCTGTGTGAGGGAGATGAAAACAGAGCTAATTTCTTCTGATTTATGAAACGCTTATTTCACAAAGAAGCTTTAGGGAGCACTGTAAAGCATACAAAAGTTAGAGAACAACAAGCTCAGTCTACACTCACAAAAGAAGCAAGCAAACGTAACCAGGTTCTGAGCCATCACAGAACTTCCAGAAAATTGATGTCCGTAAAAGAAGAGCCATTTGAATCAGCTAGAGGAGAAGTCAAGGGGTATCAGGTATGCACTTATAGCCATTCTTAGCTATTCTTGTAACTTAAGGTCAGTAAGGATTCTTGAGTCATCTTCAGCCGTGGCTTCCTTACCAAAGCCTCAAAATCCTTACCTAATTAGCCACGTGGGCAGCACTTTAATTTCAGCTTCATCAGGGACTCTGAGGAGATCTGAGGCTAAGCTTGCTTTTCTCCTGCATGAAGATGAGCATACACAAAGGGTGCCCTGAGTTAATGCAAGCATAGTGAAGATTAAACATTTTGGCTACAAATGGGAAGCTCATCACCAACTGAACAAGCACAAGATCCAGAAAATGTTTAGGTTTCAAAAGTCAATCTATGCAGAAGTAAAACTGCATTACTTTGTGTGAGGAGATAAATTGCACCTTAAAGTTTTAAAAGTTGCCTGATGGCTTCATTGGTCAAGGTGTCCCTGCCAGGACCAGGAGCTAATGCATTAGCACAACACAGCATGAAAACACAGCCTGTATTTGCTGATTCATTCGGCAGGATCACTGATCAAGCAGAGTAATCTCTATCTATATATATATTTTTTTTTTTCTTTGTGTTTTTGTGTATGGGATGAAATTATAGCCTTAAATAATTTTTTTTAAATTAAAAAAAACCAAGAAAAATATCTTATATACGGGACTGACAGCAGATCCACATAAGGATGATATTGTCACAGAGTAGGTAAATAAAGCAGCAGACAGGCAATGCAATCTATTTCTTTCAGTATGCAAAAGTGCATCATTTTGGCAATTCTAAAGCAGGCTAGCAGGAAGTCATCCTTTCATCAGACAGTTTGTTACCAACTTTACTTAGCTTAATTATATTTTGACTCTTCATCATGTTCCATGAAGCAGGTAGCAGTCTTCTTTTTCTATTGAGATTTCATATGCCATTTACAAAGTATAACTCTATGAAATGCAGTTTTCCCCACAATTTCAACAATCATATTGCCCTTCATACTACATTCATGACAGTAATCCAAAATCTTTCATTTCTCTCTCTAGCTGTAGCTCTGCAGGACCTAGCAGCTATGTCAGAAGAAAACCCATGAAATCTGCTGAGGTGAATTGCAATGTTCTCCTGCAGTTATCTGTAATGATATTAAAAATGTTGTGGTATTCTAAAATACCTTTTAGTGCAAATAAATTCACTTCATTATCATTCTGCCTCATATATACTAGCAAGTACTAGCAATCCAACTTGACAGAAAAGCCCAGAAGTTTGTGGCTGAAAAAGTTTGGGTTGCTTTTTGGTAGAGTTAGGTATATATGCCTCTAAGATTAATGGAAAATATGATATCATTCCCTACATAGCTGTGAAAATTCTAGTCAGGTATTAAAAATAAAAAAACAGGACAAGAGTTACTATAGTGAAGAATAACAGCAGCAGATTTTTCACATTTTTTAAAACCTGCTTTAAGACTGCATGGTCAAAGTCATCACAGATGAGGATACAGAATTTTTCACATTACTGTGCAGGAAACACCAAAATCACTGTAGGGAGTGGAATGGTAGTGGCAGATATTTGCTATCAGCACAGTGCAATGGTGCAGTTTCAGAGGGGCTGGACACCCTCCCAGGTTCCTCTCTTCCCAGCACAAAGCCTGAGAGAAGACTTGCACTTAGGGAGGTGATTTTCTCTCACTTTTTGCATTTAGCTGAAGCAAGCCCTATAATATTTACCAACTTGATGCTGTAATCGTTTCTTGAATAAAGGTCCCTGTGACAGTAGAAAAAGTAAAACTCTGAAGCATCAAGAACATGAGTGTCCTTAAGTTCACTGGCATTTGTGTCTTTTTGTCTGACTCCATATTTTTCTTGGTATTTCCAGGAAAAGTAAACACTGAAAATTTAATTGTGGCTCTTGGCTTTTCACCACTCTAAAAAACAAAATCATTCAAATGTCACCAGCACTTTAATGCAACAGATTTGCATAAATATATCTTAATCCCTATCCACTCACAAATCTTAAAATTCAACATAAGTTTTCACAAGGTTCTGGAACAGGGTTTGAACGGGGAAAAAATGAGTGCCTTTGTATCATCATTCCTTTTTGTTTATCAGTTCCTGTCTGTCTGATGTCTGCAGTCTGGGGAACATGGGGGTGTTTCTGGATGTCTCTTTACCTTGCAGCAGAGGTGCTGAATACAGAGGGAGAAAAGCCTGAGCTGGTGGCCCAGTGGGGAGAGCAGCGTAACTGCTGAAATTAGCTAGAATGTTATAAAAAGCAACAGGAAACTTGTCGAGGGCCTTGTAAATGAAGATATGACAAGATGAAAGAGAAGCAGCTGGGGACAGTTTCATATCTTAGAAAACAAATCCTATTTTCGTGTCTTAGCCACAGCTTGTCACCTGAACACACATATCATGGCCTTGATTGGTTTTGTTTGCTGCCTGTCAGCTGCCCTTTTTCTCTTCCCTGGGCAAAGACCTTGGGCTACAACTGAGCAGGACTGTCTAACACCCGTGGAAAATAGATTTACACTTGGTGAGGATCTGGCTTCCTACCTTGTCACTGAAATAGGAACAAGAGCTATAGCTTTTTAAAGGACCACTTATTACTGACACTGAAGCAGCCAGAGAGACCGGAGCAGTTGAAAGTTAGTGTCTCAGAAAAGCAATTTGGGGATTTACAGGCATTCTTTTTAGTGCTGTATTTGTGCCAAATGAGGATTCAAAATGCAATTGAGAAAGCTCTTCTAAGGCATGTTCAGGTGTCTCACAACAGAAAGACATTAGCTGAAGAAAGGAAAAACTGCAGAAAACAGTCAAAATGCTTAAGAAAATTGAGTAGTCAGAAAGTCCATGAAAGTCCACAGCTTTCTGGTGTGCAGCAGAAACTGCTGGCTGAAATGGAGCAGAAATCTTCCCACAGCAATTTTCTGGGCAGTGCAAACACAGCTTTCAGCTTGGGAGCATATTTTGCTGGAGAAGAACACTCTGCCCTGTTTGTTCATTCCTGGCTGTCTGTACCCTTCCTCCCCACTCCACCAACCCAGGGAGAGGTGATCAGTCACTGGCATCACAGATCCCCAACACCTGCATAAACCTCCAGGCAACATGCAGCACATTTTTGAGAACCCAAATGATCAGGAGTAGCAGGGGGGGTGCAGAGGGCAGGGTAAGAACAACCACAGCAAGGAAGCAAGGCTGTCATGGGGCAACTGGGAACCAGAACCTGTTATGTACAATGTGTCAGGAAAAGTTAGGGTAAGAAAATGCCCAAAACCAGGGTTGACAATTAGAGTGTTCCTTCAACAAAAAAAAAATGAGTGTCAAACTCGCCACGTCTCCTAGGGGTCAAAGGAAGATGCTGAGAAGTGGCTTGTCTGACTAGGAACTAAGCCAGACCAGGAGGAAAGGAAAAAGCCACAAGGTCACTGAAATGGCAGAAAACCATGGCCAGCAGCAGCAGGGCAAACATAATCATGATAAGACTGTAACACTTTCCTGAGAGGAATATGGAGAGGATAAACACAGGAACTGGCATAAAGTCTTATGCAGTTTTCCCAAACTTATTGTTCTTTCCACCACAATGTAATACATTCATATCAGATAGAAATCAATCTTTCAGAGCTTTCTAATCTCCTCTTAACTTGAAAATGTGACAGAAAATGTATCTTCCTCTGCAGTATCTTTAGATTTTTTTCTTTCTCCTCATCAAAATCCCAGATCTTTTTAGTCTTAGGAAATGTCCCTCATATTTCATTCTCACTGAATGCCAAACACAGGTTGCACCAGACAAATATTCTTATGGTATGAATGACTAAATCCTTCTTCTGTAAAACCTAACCATGCTGCTAAGATGTGTGAAGAAGAGAAACCCACTTCCAGTAACTCTCTGCTGATCTGTCTCCAACAGAGGATGTTTCCTCCTCTCTCTTTCCTGTAAAGGAGGCCTGTGTGATTCTACAAACACATCTTCCATATTTCACAGACACTGGGAGAGTGGATGGGTCAGCCAGTGACATAACATGTTGAAGTATTGAGAGTGAGAGGAGAAAAGGACTCATCTGCTTTTTTTTCTCTTTGTCTCAGACTGTTCAGGACAGCCTGGGAACCCTTTTGTGGAGAGCACTTCAGCTGTGACCTCACTGTGCCTTTCAGGCCTGTTCAAGCCTAGCCAGCTCCTGTAGTTGACAACCTTCTGATTAGATTTTTCCTGCCTTATGAGGCTGCAAAAGCCTTGTGCAATTGCACAGGTTGAGAAAAAGCAACAGAAGGCTGAAATAGCTTGTATAGAAGTCAAATGGACACGGCACTTCTAAGTATACTATTTTGTTAGGGTAGTGACAAATAGTCGTACAAATGACAGAAGAGAAGTGTTTAGTAAATATAAAAAAAAGAGAAAAAAGTAGTCTGAGACAGCTTAACTGTTTTCTGCAGGGTTAAGCCTGAGGAATAAAAAGAAGTATAAAAACCCAATAACCTTTCTCCCATTGGGGTCAAGTGGTTGTTAAAGTAGTGTCTGGACTATCTTTTCTTCCATCCTCTGCCTGCTTTTCAGCTGATTCATAACATCACAAACACCAGCCCAGATCTCCCCAATATACTTGGAGGTAATAGAAAAATATGCAGCATAGTAGTTACTTCATCCAAGCATACAAGTATATTTTTCCTTTTTTTCGCCTCAAGTATTCTGTACTTTTTAAAATATACTCTTCAACTTTCTAAGGAAAAACTATTTATAAATTACATCTCTCTGGAAAGACTACCAGTAACAATAATTTCACATGGCAAGCTTGACACACCAAAAAAAAGCAATGCTCTATGTTGTCCCTTAGGAAAATTTTGACCAACCACTAACTATATTTTAAAAGCTGAATGATAACAAAAAAATATATAAAAAAAGACCCATGGCTAAGTTAACTCTGCACAAAGGATCTAATGGTGGCATCATGGCAGGATGGGTGAAATGTGTGTGGTCTGCAATGACCCTCTGCCAGAGGCAGTCCAGCTAATGCAGATGGTTGCTGAGGGCTTAACTGGGGGAGACAGAAGGAAGAGTAGCCAGAGAAGCCTGTTGGAGCTGAGGATGGACATGGTTTTTGGAGTCTGTTCTCTCAGTCCTTGCCTAGATGACCTCTGTCAGTCTTGTCATTGGTTAAGGTGACAAAAAATGGCAATATGAAGCACTGTAAGGGAGTCTGTGTAAAGTGCTAAGGCAGAAGAAAGGAAGAGGAAGAAAGGAGTCAAGGGAAGAAATTAGAGGAATGGAATTAGGAATACTCATATTTTGACTCTCTAAACAGCAATCTGTCAATAAGAGGTCCATGTCTTTCCTTGTGATTATAGGAGAGCACAACTAAATTCACTGTCTGCCATTCAAGCTTTAATAAAGGCCAGGCTCGATCAGCTTTGTGTGTGTTATTGAGATGCATCTGGATAATATTTGTCTGATCTAGATATTTGTCTGTCCCCCAAGCCAGATCAGCAGAAGTTTGCTGATGGAATAGCAGAGTCTTGGGTCTTTGTCTTGCATCTAGCAGTTTAGCCTCAACTCAGGACGTACCAACAAGCATTTTGATAGTTCATCTCCAGCTGTCTCCTCCAGAATATGCTGCAGCAGACACAACAAAGGAATTCCCTAGCCAAGAAAATTAAACCATACCTTCTTTCTCACAGGATTAGGAAGAATATTATGGAATATATTGGTTTTACTCTAATAAGTAAATCAACATCAGAAAGAACATCTGCACCATCCTCTCTGTCTGATTCTCTCATAGCAGAACCAACAGTGTCCTCTTTTTGATCCTTAAACAGCAAAACTGAAAATCCAGCCTTTGTAATCTTCAATTCAGCCAGTTGGTAGAATGCAAATGCAAAGATTGAGATGTCTTGCCATTGGCTGCAATCTAAATCTAAAGACACTAAGCCCACAGAGATACATTAAAGTCAGAGAGCCCATCAGGAAGGCAGATGGCAAAATAAACAATTCAGAAAAAAATCCCCACTGAACCCCTTGCTGGCACTTAATAGTAACATGGGTAGGACAAATCTCACCAGGGTAGGGAACGTTAACAGCCTGTTTGTGACAAAATGAAATAAAATTATTTGAATTGACACTTATGTCCTCATAAATCTGACCGACACCTCTATTTCTGTTTTGACCTGGGACCTCAGCCTTCTCTGGGGATGCTGAAAGCTGCTTGCACTGAGGAGCCAGGCATATGATGGAGCCCAGCATCCCTGACACAATTCACCTTCTGCAGAGACTCCTATTTCCTGGCAGGCAAGGGGACTCCCCTGACAGAGCACAGCCTTTGTTCACAGCTTCCAGCCCATTTCTGCCAACGCTCAGTCCCACAGTTCTGTCTGCAGGTGCTCTCCCTAGGAGTGTGCAGGGCCAAGGCTGTCCAGGGTTTTATTGCTGCTTTTTTTAGGGATAGTTTCCTTTATTTCTTTTTCTAATTATCCATCAGTCAAAGTTTTAGACTCTGTTTTCTGCATCAAGTCCCAGGAAAATCTGCAGCTAGATAAATCCTGTGTTTCAGGTGCTGCCTGGTATGTCAGCTACTGTGTCATTGGAAAGGACCTGAATTACCACCTCCATGAATTCAGAGTTATGGCTGCTCCACAGACCCACATCTATTACCTCTCTAATGCTATTTGGGCACATGTTACAGATCATGCTGTTCTCAGCAGGACACTCTGATCTAAGGCTGTGGCTGCTCAGGCCTCCATTTGAACACTCAGCTGGCTCAGGTTTCAGCAGCTGTCTCACCTCCTGTGGTTCAGGTGCACTTCCCTGGGAGCTGGTCTTATTTCACAGTGAGAGACAGCTCTGTCCCTGGAGCACTGTAGAGGGAACAGGCATAAAGGGAAAGGTGGCCACTTTTTACTGTTTCCCTGATATGTTTCACTCAACCAGTCACCCTCCATGGGCTCAACACTATGTGGAGTGCCAGAACACCTGCTGTGCCCAGGGAGGAGAGGGAGAAAAGCCTTGTTGCAGTGTCTACATTTTGTATATCTCAAAAAAAAGTTTCTCCTGGTTTTGTTCTTCTAGTTTAAAAAAAAAAAGCCAGCAATTAAAATACAAAAACCTCCCCCAGAGAGCTATCCAGGAAGATAATTTCAGATCAAGATTAAACTCTGATTCTTTGTTTCTGTCCCTAAAATCTTCTTGCTGCCACGCAGGTATTTGCAAAAATAGGCTCCACCAGCTAAGCTGATCAAGAAGGCAGAAACACAGATACTTCTGCAACCTCTGACATTTGCCTAAATAACTCTAGTGTCCTTTACTAGTATTGGCACTGACCTCTAGGAGCCTGCTCCAAGTCCACTCGCTTCCTTATCCCTTACTGACTTAGCCCAGACTTAAAGAAAGTTTTCTAAGTCTGGAAGGATGAGCATAGTACAGATGAAAAAACCAAAAAAACCATGAGTGTGCTGATGAGAAACAGAATAGCCTAGAGCTTCCATCTCTATGCTGCTGATATCTGCATAGTTAAAAATGAACTACCTAGGGCTATATGAACCCCTGGTGTTAGCCTGAACAATGCATTCACATCCATTTACCTGAAACCTAAATTTGGTTTATTGCATTTCATAACCACACAGAATATGACAGCATCTCTTTAATGCTGAATCAGAGCAAAAAGTTTCCAATTTTTATGCATATCAGCACAAAAGAAACCACTTCCACTTACCCAGGAGTACTGTAGATCCATGTCAGTTAG
Source organism: Drymodes brunneopygia (assembly GCA_013400955.1). Lineage (NCBI taxonomy): Eukaryota > Metazoa > Chordata > Aves > Passeriformes > Petroicidae > Drymodes > Drymodes brunneopygia. The sequence goes on along the minus strand of VZTZ01015549.1, from coordinate 918,037 downwards.
GGAATATGTAAGATGTGGCTGATGAGATGAGCAGGTACAGTTTTCCCATTCTTCTATTTTTGAAATTAAGAAGTCACAAGGATAGAGCTGGTTGTCAGGAAATGGTTTCCAGTCACTCCACAAGTGAAATTCTGTTTCGGAATGAATTGAAATAGTTCCTAAGTTGTTAAGTCTGGAAGTGTATGAGCGGCCCAGAGATGCAGAAATAAAATCCGTCCTGGTCTCAGTCTCTTCTTTTCTCCTTGTGCTATCTTTCCATGTCTTCTTTTCCTGAGGTTTTGTCAGCTTCATGCAAGAAGTTAGCGCTTCTTCATCCTCTTCAGAGAGATAAGCACCTTCTAAGGTATCTTTAAAAATGCAAATACTTGTTACAATATGTTGCAATTCATAGAGAAAGCAGCACACTCTTTTTTTAATGCTGTCTTTTGCTCTATTATAATGAAAAAGCCAAGGACTCCAATAAAAAAATTAACAACAGCAAAAAAATTCCACAAACAAAACGAACAAGCCCCCAGCAAAACCAAATAATTATCAGAATTAGGGAGATGGAAAGGATTTTGTACTGTGTTAGGCATCTGAGCCAAAATTGAGATTTATTCTCCATTTGCTATATTTGTCTTGTTCCCTCAAAGGTATGGAAATTCTTTTTAGTTCTGCCCATGTAAATTTGCTAACTGAATGTCATATTGCTGATAGCTGCACAGAGCATGAACTTAGCTGGAAAAGTTCAGGAAGCTTTTTGGACTATTGCTCTCCCACCCCTTGTATATTTGTTGTAGTTACAAAGGAGTTGGTAAAATCCTTATTTCCTCAGGTGTTTCAGCCCAAGCAGTAATTTGGCTGGAGCAGTTGTTCACCAGATAGTTTAAACTCGTTTTGCTAATACTGGATTATAATAATCATACAAATATATGCATTGTATAACAAATGTATGCACTGTTAAAATAATGTTGGCAAAACAAGTTCAGAGGAAGAACTGTTGCACTGTCAGAGATCTATAGGAGACTCTGGAAAATCAGCTGGGGCCAGAACCAGCTCAGAATTCCTGGGTCTAACAGCCCTGGGCACTTAGGTATGATGGGAAACCAACATGCTTTTCATACCACAGACCTCCCTGCACTCACAGACATTACTGACCCATAGATTAGTGCTGAAAGTTATCTTCCCGTTGGTGATTTTTGCCTTTCTGACCTGAAATATGATACAAAACTAGGAAACCCGAAGTGTCCCCAGCGCGGAGGCCCCACTGTTATACAATTCTATTTATCTGGACCCCCCACTTGCAAGATATACTGTTACAAAACTCCAGCTAGTGTGACAGGAAACAGGTTTTCACACTGAGGGGAAGTCAGTGCTGCAGCGGTATCACGGTAACATCTCAGCCGGGGGTTGAAAATCGTGGGTGGTGAATGACAGAGCAGGACAGGATTGTTTACAGTTATGTTCAATCCAGTGTCATTTGCCAAATGTTGGAAGGAATGCTGATGTGATGCCATACTTACTGAGGGGAACCAGAACGTGCTTGACATCTTCCAAGCTCTGTGTGCTTGTTTTCTTTGTTCGGACCAATTTCTGCAATCGTTTTAATGTTCCCCTGGACTCGGCTTTATTGTCTGGTTCTGTACCCTACCAAAAAAAAAAAAAACAACTCAACAAAATAAGAAAGACATTAAAATCATTCAAACCCTAAAAATAAAACTAAGGGTAGAGTGGTGTTAATCTTGAAAATGACAGTGCTGAATTTAAAGAATTGATCATTGACACAGTGCTTTAAAAGTTAGGCTCTTCCTTGCTTTGGACTAACAGGTAAAAATAGGGAAAAAGCAACTCAGAAGAGACATCAAGCCTAGGCCAGTGTCCGTATTGCTTTTTACACATTACTTTACTTGAATAACTGAGCATTACTGAATACAAGCAGGACCTAGTGAAATAAACATATACCCACACCCCAAAAAATCTGAAACTGCTTTACTCTTTCAGGCACTCTTACAATAAAATACTCTTTGTTACGTAAAACATCGTGTGTCTAAATACACCTTTAAGGGCTTCCTTCACGGGTGACATGAATCACACTGATGCTGATGGAGCCTATCCTGACTTCTTTCCTTGAGGACAGGACCTTAGGAGTGCTCCTTCTTTAACTCTAGTAAGTTCCCACAGTGGATAGCACTTGGCTTTCTGCTCCCTCCTTCTCAGCAGCATGTTACATTCCTTGAAATCTGCAGTGTTCTGGAATCAGCCTCAGGAACAGAGCAAAAAGCTAGAGAGTTAACACCTTTCCATGACTCCAGTGCCTCTTGGAAGTCACGGCTTCGTGAGTGGCTTGGTTTTGCAGTGAATTTCACAGCTATCACTGAAAGCTGGACCTCAGTCTCAAAGTGCCACCAGCTGAACTCATTGCAGGTGAAATTAAGATGAAAGACATTTTCCAGAAGTTCAGCTGATGAGGTCCAGCTACTGGTTGGTGTCCAACAGAGAGGAGGGGAACACAGGTAGGCCCCCCATAAGACACAGTGTGGACATCAGCTCACCAGCACCAACTCTTCTGCTGTACTTTTTCTGTCTTTCATCTGTGTGCAGATTTCTTTTCTCTTCCAAATTCAAGATAGCAGGAATGCACTTTTACCTTAGCTAAGGAGAGAAACTGAGGTGCAATTTTTCAGTCTCTCATTGTGAGATGTCTTTGCAAAATAAATCGCAGTGGTTTAAAATGCTAATATTGCTCTCATATTAGATCTCTTGTAGCAATAATAATTTGTTCACTTATAAGTAACGACACAAAAGCAACGTGATGACTTTGATTTAAGATCTGGGATTTCCATCATGGAGACATCAAGATAAATGAAAGATAATCTATTCAGATAATTTCATTAATGGCAAACACTAATCCTCTTTTCCTTAAAAGCACTCATTTCATAGAGTCTATTGTTAGGGAAAAGTCGTAAGTGCTTAAATAATAAATGCAGTAACCCCCTTTTATAGAGGAAAAAGCTCATGAAGTATCAGCTGGTAGTGAGACAGCTTTTAAATTTACAGTATTTTATTTTGGCTTACCTAAGCATTCAAATATGGAATTTTATCTGCCTATCCAAACATGCTTTGATGTAGAAACCAGACAATCAGGTGAACTGTGCTTTTCCCCAATCTATAAGCAAAGTTATCTGTAAGGAAAGAATTCCTGCATAAACAAGAACCAAGAATATTATTGATTTCCCTACTTAATGGGTTTTAGTGATGAAAAATCATGTCACATCACAAATCAAAATGAATTGTGTAAAAAAATAAATCACACGCTGCCCTTTAGTTACAAGTAATTTGCATGAAGTGTGCAGGAATACTTAAGTACAAAAAATACACATTTTAAAAAAGCACTTCTGAAATGCATTACAGAAAAAAGACCTCAATTGTGTCTGATAAACCGTTTCCAGTTTATCCAAAGGTATTTTAAATACCTTAGAAATCTTTGCACAGTGAGATGTTATGAGGATTAACCTGGTGACAGAAATACAGGAATTTGGAAGCTAAGTGTAAAACACTGCTGGTCAGATTCCAGCAATCTCGGTCCTGTTAGCACTCTCTTTCCTGGGTGTAACTGCATTAATTTCAATAAAACTATTTGCACAGCATGTCACTTCTCAGCATATAGAATTTAGTCATGGCACAGTCTAATCTCTGTGATTTTTCTTCAGCTGCTTTGCCTTTCCCAATGAAATGCAATTATTTTAGCCATGACTACCAATGCACTTAAATTCAGAGTACAGTGGAATAGTGTGAAGACAGAAGTTAGTATGTGTTTACTGTGTCCATGGTGCTAATTGTCAGGGTACCATAAAAATGTTTGGAAAGTTTCAGTAATAACATGGCTGCATGTAATTAATATTAAAATAGGATATGATGGTAGACAACTTCTTTGCTCTGTTTAAAAGAGTTCTGTAAAATGCACCAAATTTGGATAAATTTTCTGTTAAAACATGCCAGTAAAGCCATTGTCAACCAGTGCATAGAGAGGCACTGTGCAGACTTCTTTCATCTGCTCCTACCCATGTATATCTGACCTTTAAATATTCCCATGATCTTGGTCTGGTACTCCAACTAGTTTAAAATGAGTACAGAGTCAGACTAAGCAGCCTGAGATAATGGGCAGATTCTGTCCTGGGAATCACAGAAATAATACAATATTCTATAAATGATAAAAAGATATCATGATTAATAGAAGAGCAAAAATAAGGTATTCTACAGAAGACAAAAAGGAAACCATGACTAATAACAGGGATATGGATAAAGATCTTTCAGCTTTTGGAGAAGGAACATATAGCACAGGAAAAACCAGCCTGTTCCTCCCAGCTGCTGGTGGAAAGAAATAAACAATTTTCATGGCAACTCACCATTTCACTGTTACCAGGCACACCTGGATCGTGGACTCGTGGTGGGATCCACTGCTCATAGTTTATCACCTAGATAGCAAGAAAAGTAAAATAATAATAATAATAATAAAATACAACTTACATAAGATGAATAAGCATAATTGGCATCACGTAATTAAATAGAGATGAGAGTTCAGCAGTTTTTCAGCCCAGCACTGTGTGGATATGAAATTAAAAGACTGACACACACCAATTGCCACCCACTGAAATAATTTTGGTATTGAGTTGTCTTGATTTCCTCAGTGGTCTGGGAGTCAGTAATATCTTGGAGACATTACAGTGAAAGTGGTACCATGGCAGAGTTGTACATTATAGTATGGGATCCCTGGATCTCATCCTAGCCCTTGGTTTTCCTTGCTCAATGAGCAGGAAAGCCAGAGAAGATTTCCCTCAGCAGCAACCACCCAGCGAGGAGCATCACTGATGCCGTTCTAAAAAGGGTCTTGCTTAGTTCACCTCATTTTCCCTGGGATGTTGAGCCCCAGGGGTGTGAGTTTGAACTGGATTAACAATGTGGAGAAAATAGGATGATCCTCAGAACTAAGACAAGACTATTCACACTTTCATCATCTGCCCATAAGCCATTTGTTGGCCACACTGTCCTCAGGAGTGGAATACCATGGGAATGCACCTTCCCTGGGGCACTGCTGCAGCTCCTAGGGCAAGCCTGACAGTGCCTACAGCTCAACAGGAAAGTGATGAACACTGGCCTTTGCTCATCATGAATATGAATGACACGTTGGAGGCTGAATGCGACCCAAGAATTTACGTGAGAAATGAGGCATGAAACATTTTTGAAAATGTATTATCCCAAAGACTGCATTACTTGATATTTTATGTCCTTCCCAATATGCTACAAATGCTTTGAGCCATCAAGGGTGCCCTGCTAGACATGGGTAAATAAGAAGAAAGGTATGAAAAATAAGTGCAGAAAGTAAAATTACTTTTTATGGTAAGGTACAATTATTGCAGTGGTGCTCATGCTATATTCCCTCAACCTGTCCTTCTGTTTCAAGCCCCATTTTCCAGCACTTACAGAATGAATGGAATGAATGAATGTCAGTTTAGGAAATGGAGAAGGATTAAAGCTTTTGTGAAGCACTCAGGGAGACTTACTTGCTTTCTCTTTCTTTATTTATTTCTTTTTTGTTTCTTCAACAAGAGGAAAAAAACTCTAGGTGTTCATCTGTGCTATTTACTCCTGCTTGTAAATTTGCCTCTTCCATGTTCCATAGAATCACAAACTCCCACAGACCGGCTGAGGTAGGAATGCACTTTTCGGGATTGTCTAGTTTAAGTCCCTGCTCAGAGCTGTTCACCAGAGCAGGTTGCATAGGTCCATCTCCTGACAGGAGCATCTCCAAAGATGAACTTCTCATCCCTTCTCGAGGAAGCTTGGTCAGTGTCTGACCTGCCCTTATACTAAAAGAGTGCTTTCTTTATGTTAAGTGAAATTTCCTGTATCTCAGTTTGTGCCCATTGCTCCATCACATTCCTGGGAGTAGCAGCCTCTAATTCCCTGGACTTTCTGGGGCAGCTCAGTCGTGTGAGTTATCGCACCCAGTTCTGTGATCCTGAGTTCTGCAACTGCATGCAGACTACTAATTCCTTCTGTCTGTTCCCCATGCTGTGTGCATCAGCAGATAGGCACTTTGTAAGGACTTTCATTTGTGCTAATTTTGCAGAAAAAGAGCTTCCCCCATAATGCTGTTCTCTCAGCATTTCCTTGTTTGTGTGCATAATGTAGTGCAGCAAATGAATACAGATATAATCAGGCTATTTTGGAAGCTTAAAAGGGAATTATATCAATGTTACCTTGATGATAATGAAGATGAGTGGTAACAATCACTAAAATTCAAAATAATTAAACCTGAAATTTTTTGAAAAGCAAGTGCAATAGGTCTTAAACTGATACCAAAGTTTGGAGGGATCCAAGTCCCTACAGTTCATCATTCATGCACCCCAAAAAGCATCTTCAAATGCTTTGAGAAGCCAAAAGTAGAACTTTGCTTCTAAAATGGGGCAAATGGTTCACGGGGAAAAGTTGTAAGGGATTTCATGGGAACTTAAAGCAAACATTGGCCTTATTCCCTTTTTCCCTCCATAGTCTGTCATGCCTGAGGAATGACCTCTGGGATCTTTACCAGGTGCCAGTCCAAAAGCTGCCATGGCAGGATATGGGCAGAGCCAGAGATCCCTCACACTAAGGGAAGAACTATTGTAGGAAATCAAAGAATAATCTTTCTCAGCAATGCTTAGAAAATGAGCGGAAGAAATGAGGGAAAGAGAAATGCAAAGGCAAAAGAGTTCTTTTCTCCCTTCCTTCCTCCTCAGCTACTGTTCCGGCAGCTGGGAGAGGAGATAATCATGGGAACAAACCAACAATGCAGAGACAGATAAAACCCTGAGGGAAAGCAGGACGAACCTGGGACACATTGACTTCCAAGGCACCGGTTTCCAATATGTTTGTCTGTCCCCTGATATGCAGATCACTTGACTCTTTTTTTTTTTAACCCAGATCTTGACTTTGACCTACACTGGAGCTGCCATAACACTGGGTCTTCACAGTACTCTGTCTTATCTCAGATGTCTTCAGGGTGATGAACGTACATTTTTTTTCCTGGTTTTAACCTAAACATCCAAAAGGACTCCTGACATTGTACAGAAACAACACCGGAAGCTCAGCTCTGAGCAGTTCCTAAAGTTTAATGCTCATCTTGAATTTAAAACTTTTCTGCAAAGTAAAATTTAATAGATTTTCAGCTTCTAAATAATTTTATTGTATTAATTACTCATTTAGAACACACATATATACAGGTGTGTATGCACATTTTTAATCCCAAAGCTACAAGTCTTTCTCCTAACCTCTGCTGCTCACCAGTTACCTACTTTAATGTTGTTGTTATGATTATGCAAACCCAGCGGTCAGAATTCATTAGTTGCCCATGCCAGTGGGATGACTAGTACTGGTTTAGGAAGAGGAGAGATGGTAGATGTTTGCAGAAACTCAGAAAGCATTAGGATACTTATGCCAATATGGATCATGCAAGACAGATCTAAACACTTCGTACAGATCTCGCCAGACACAGTTCTAGCACATCAGTTTAGCAGAAATGTATTCACTCAGGGAAGGAAAAGGTTTTCTAGTCAATGAAAACCAAATGGCCTGCATAAGAAAAATCATGAACAACTTTGAAGTCCCCAGAGTCTTCTTTTAAAGTCAGCTTCTAAAATACAGAGGCATATTGAGTATGAAGTTTAGGCTAGGCAATGCTGAATGGAAACAAGAAATGAAATTGTATTTGAATGAAAATTTAGATTCTGAAAAAGAAGAGTAGTTGTTTCACCTGACATGTTGTTTCTTCTATCTTCTTTCCTTGGAGCAAATGTATTCCATCAGCAATAATATTATCTTCTGTGAATTATGACCAAAAAAGAGAAAACATGCTTTAAAATGTCCTGCTTTATGTTTTCATGAGGAATATCATTTGAATTGCACTTCATGTTTTGAGCTGACACTTTGGCTCTCTGAAGTTTATTTTATATCATTTAAGCATACATTTTATCTTAAACTGCTTTGAAGTGAGACTGCAGAACAAATTGGCAAACTGACTCACAGAAAGCTCATTCATGCTTATTTCTTCTTCTGTTCTTAGTCCTCAGTTTACTAACCCAGAACCCTCCTGAGGCTTTCCTCTTGCCCTGCTAATTTAAAGCAGCAAAGTCTAAAATATTCATATGAAAAATGAAGGGCAAAAATGGGCTTTTCAACTGAGATCTGTTTAGCTTAGATTAGATTAGATATTGCTTTCAAAGGGTGAAAGTCCTCCCATCTCTTGCAATAAATGAATGTTTGGATGAGAAAAGTATTAACCTTCACTACAACAATGAGCAACAATAGGTCAAACAAGTCTGAAAAAATTATTTTAAGCAAGCCTACTTTGAAAGATCTACTTTTACTGCCTATCTTAAGGCAAAGCAGCCACCACTATACAACTGTAGGACAGCCCTAGGGACTAGATTCCGTCAGGACAGACATCAGGATCACTCAGATATTTTGCAGGGAGAAAAAAAACATGAAGAAAAATATCTGCAAATCACACCACATTTTCTGAAGTCACTAGAAAACAGCAGGAATGTGTTGGGGTATTTTTTCTCATTAATCCTAATTTGACATCCCTATTGCTTCTGTGGAATACCTTACAGCATCAGTAGTTCTCCTGGTTGCAAAAGGACAGCTTAATTTAATATACAGATCCACAAAAACTAACTGTAGGCAGGTGAGACTGATTGCATTGTATTCCCTATAATTAACAGGAAAAGAAAGAGTAAATCAGGGAATAAATTGGTGTGACTTAGGTTCTTTAGTTATCACATGGAAAAGTGTCTGAATGTGATCATTAAAATATATATTCAAAGCAGCACATAAGATCCCGGTCCAGATTTTGTCTTAAGCACTTACAAATCTATTTTGTTTCCTGAAGTCACTGAGGGCCTGCTGTCTGACAATCTGGTTGTTTATTTTGTTATATACCTAGCTGGACTTCCAGGAGCACCATAACTCATGTTAAGCAGTGCTCATGCAACTGCACATTAACATAACTGGGTTCTTTCTGGTCCTCAGGATAACCTGTTTTCACCTCCTGCAGGCATCTCTGTACACTGCATCCCTGTGCTTTATGAGTTTACTCTGGAAATCAAATCTTGAAGTGTTCAGCACTTTGCCCCAAAGTCCTTCAACAGTCTAATGCAAAATACTTTTACTGAGTAGCTGTGTGCAAATGAACCACAAAAAATTGTGGGGCAAGATATAATGCCCTTATTAGCCTGAAAGACTACGTACAGTGACACTGCTTTGGACATAATATTGGTCAAATTAAAACAGTAAATTTTAAAGCAAATCTTAGTGGTCCCCCCCAACCATGATGTCTTTTGATAGGCATAATAACCTGCACCCACAGTGCTCTTACATCTTGCTTAGATCAGCTCTCCAGCCCATGGATTTATGGAATAAGGTATTTGTGTAAAAAAACAACCAAACTACAAAAAACCCCAGGCAAAAGATACAGGCAAACTACAGAGAGAGCTACAGTGTTCTTTGTCTTCCTAGTCTGGCAGTGGGTACCAGACATCCTCCTGTGGAATGTGTTAGGAGCAGTGGCGCCTCTGAGAGGTGTCAATTCTTTCCTGTTTGTCTCCATAATCTCTCATGGGAGCCCAAATACTGTGACTTCCACAGTTCAGTTTTCAATGATCATGCTTTCAAGCTGGCAGATCTCAGGCTGGTGATTTGAGTTTGGCCTTCTGAGCAAAGCCAGGTGTTCCCACTGTTGTGTCTGTGGGATATACATGTGTTCACTTCATTTTCAGCCTGGAAATCTTAGGTTTGTAGATGTAATAATACACATGCTGTCATCAAGGGCTTCATCCAAAGGCTGCCAGTGTCTGTGGATGTCTCTACAATAATTTCAGTGAGATTTGAGATAGGTCTGCGGATACAGCTCAGAAGCAAGCAGAGAAATCTATGTCGACCACCATAAATGGCTTTTTAAATCCAACAGAAATTCCTATTATGCAATAGACTTGCAGACCTTGAAGGATTATCTCTGCTAAGAGAAAAGTTTGATCAATAGTGATGAATTCTCTTGATCAATAGTGATTAACTGTAAATCTCCTTGCAAAGGTTTCCACCACTGTGTGAAGGGGATGTCCCTTGAAATAATTTTACTGCAGTAGGAGAAAGGGAGATTTTTATTTAGCTGCCAGCTTTGCTTCCTGTTCCCTGTGGGACCCTGCCCTTCAATTACAACACTTGTCAGCTTTTAAAATGTGTACTGCTTCTTTTGCATGCTTTGGATATTTAAAAGGGTAAAAAATGCCAGGAGTAGAAAATACTTTGGAGGAAGGTCAAAAAGTTCTGCTTTCTCATTCAGCCTCTCCCCACTTCCAATCTGGCAACCTCTGGAGTATCATTGGAAGAATCATTCTGAAATGCTTTTGGTTAAAAGTGAGACTTGTCTGAAGAGAAAAGCCTAATATTTCTTTCACTTAACATTAGAACCTGTTCCTTACAAGCCAATGACACTTCCTGAAGGTCCCTTTTCCCCTCTCTAGTTCAGTACAAGAGCAGAATTCCTCTAAGTCTTCCTGTTATCTCTTATTTCTGGTTCTGGTTCAAGAAACTGAATTTGCCATAGATGGTCAAATGCAATAGGTGTTGCAATTTCAGATCCATTTCCAAACATTTAAGAGTTTAACTTCAAGTGGCGAACAGAACAAAGTTCAGAAGGAAAGTTAGCGCCCTGTCCTTTGTTTCCTCTGACATATCCAGGAAATAGTGGAGTCTCCTATCAGTGGATGATCTCTAGACCATTTGTGCAGGAGATATTCCCACTTTTTTTGGTTTGAGTTGAGAACAAAACTTAGATCCACTTTAATCTCACGTATCTTGGTTTCTGCTTCTGCTGAGCCTTGTCTGGTTTGGTCTGATTAAGCAACAGCAAAAGATCTACCTTAACTTTGAAAAGTACAAATATAAATGCCATTACTGGAAGCAACATCAAGCAGATTATCAAAGCATTTTGATTTTTAAAGTCAAGTTTGTGTTTAAATAGGTGAAGTGACTGCTCACTTGTTAATACTTTATGTTATTTTAATGAATTTATATTGGTGCACTCTGTAGCAGTTTCATTAACAACTTCCCATGTGTTAGCTGTAAGGTTGTTCTAATAAAGTTGGACAGAGCAGGTTTAGAAAGAGAATCAGACAAAGTACTTGCATCTAAAATTTTGCCAACTCTCTTTTACATCTGCCACAAAAGGTTTTCTTCTGAGAAAAGTTACACTCTTTCCCTGTTGGATATCAGGAGCAATGTAAAATATTCTGGAAACATGGATTACTACAGCTGGCAAGCCCTATAGAACACAGCTATGGCAATTTACTGTAGGGAAAGTCTCCTTTGGCCCATGGACTACAGAGTGAATTGGTCACAGAGTGTGTTCTTAGCTTCCCAGTTTCAAGATAAGCTTTATTTTAACTACTTTTTTCCCCCTTGAGGACAAAATAAATCTCTAAAAGGCCTGACAAATTATTTAGCTGGATTATTGGTGAAAAATGAGAAATTTTCCTAGGTGCCCTTTTAAATACTTTGTGGAAAATGCAAAATCAGCTGAAAAATGTTTAGCAATTACCTTCAAGCTGACAGTGCCTTCTGATGTACGAATCATTCTCCGACCTCCTGGAACCCTGCCAAAGTGTGCCATTCACATTTTTCCTGTCTAAAGTAAAAGCACAGAGAGCAGTCACCTGAACTCATAGCAAACCTGTGAAAGAACAGGAAATTCTATAAAAATAGCATCAGAATGCAAATCAAAAAAACTTGTGAAACACTGGAGGGTCTGCTCAGACACGAAAATGAGCTGATGATTTTGCAATTTAGGAATTTGGATGGATGGATGGATAGACGGATGGATGGATAATATTTAATATGGTCAGACTTTAAGTTTTATCATCTTTTCCTGTGGTCTCACACCTCGTTTAACACTGTTAACACATGATCAGAATGACTGTTATCTTAACACTGCATTTAAGACCTAGAATCTCATAGAACATCTGTGCCTTTGTTTTGCTTCCAGGAACTGTGTAATTATTATTATTATTATTATTATTATTATTATTTAAGTCTACCATTAACGAGCTAGAGTTTGCAAGGAATGGCATCGAAGATGCCCACAGTGATGCTCCATGGACTCCAAAGCTTGGACTGTCTCAGCCTGGATGGCAGAATTAGGGTGACTTCGAGAAGGAGATGGTCATTCTCCTGCTCCCTCAGTGAACTTCAGAGTGCTTGTGCTTCACAACATGTAGAAAACTATTCTGTGTTTGTGCTTTCTGGGTTTGCTTGGCTTGATTTTGTTGAGTTTTATTTAACATTGGGCTTCACTCTGACTATTATGTCGGAAAATTTTCTTTGTGAAAGCTCTTGTTGATCCTGTCAGGTGCTGGGAATTCATTACAGCCTGTTTGCTGTGGACAAATGACAATGTCCTGCATGAGTCCTCCCTGTGCAAGGCTGAAAAGTGAGGCCTTAGCACAGGGGAGCTTTCATTTATCTGAGATGCATTGTGAAACAGAGCCACATCATTACAGGCACAGACAATACCCTTTATACTCAGCAAGGACTAGAAACAACAACTAAACCAAAACCCTAACGAATAAACGAAAGCATGATAACAGGAACCTCTGGCTGGGAAAAAAAAACCAAACAAAAAACCCAAAAAAGCAGGGAATTTTGCTTTTAAGAAGCTGAAGATTATTTCCTATAGAGGATTTATGAAATAGAACGCATTGAAACACAAGTGTAGATAACAATGCACAGTGTCAGGATGGGTTTAACAAAACTCCTGAATTTCCTTCTTGGTGATCTTGTTTGTGAAAATTCTCACAAAGTAGTTTAAAATGGGAAAGAGCAGGGACCTAAATTTTCTTAGATCAGAGGCATTTCAAGGTTTTATCAAAATGATTAAAAGAAACACTGGACATGCTGAGTATTTCTAATGCTGTCCCACAACAAATTTTTCATCTCATTGTAGTTTCTATGTGTAACTAGTTTGTTTTCAATATCTACCTACAAATGCGTGTGAAAAAAGCAGGGAAGAGGGAAGAAAGACTATGTTGATAGCTTAAATCTATTTTTTCCTTTTCTTTGCATTTGCTCCAACAGCTGTAAAACAAATCAGACCCTTAATTAAAGTTGGCTCTCTGAGATTAGCCAGTGAACAATAAATGATTTAAGCAGCTACTAACCAAATGCTTCATTTTCAGACATGGACTTCTGGATGGATCTAAAAGAATTAAAAGAATATACCATTAGCTGAAAGTCAGAATGAAAAAATTAAAGCATGTTTAATCAAATATGGGTATTTTCAAACTAATTTTTCAAAGCAGGGCACAGGGATTTAGCTGTGCTATTCCCACTGGCTTTAGTTGGAGTTACTTTTCTCATTCACCCAATCATCTACTCCCACATGCCACACAGAGCTCTGAAAGCATCTGAGGTTTCATCCCTCAAGAATACGTGACACAAGTTTCTTTTAGAAAGGAAGAATTCACGTTGGAATCAGGGGAACTCATCAGGAAGAAAAGAAGAGCTACTTTCCTTTAGATGTGATCTGAAGTGTCCTGCAACTTTTAGAATTATTAGAAGTTTAGTGACATGATAATGGATTGAACCAAAGCGTTACATATGAGCACACCATCCCCAGGACCTTGAGTGACATTTTATTGCAACAGCAAACCTTGAGCTTTTTGCACATTTACATCAGGGATTAGTCCTAATTCATGCTTCCATCTGTGGTCAGTAGTTCCTAGAGGACAACTTGAAGAATAGACTAACTTAACAGAGGAAAAAAAAATCTTTGAATAAAGGTTAATTTGTTTCACTTTATCTATTAAAAACGCAGTGGAGAGTAGTTATGAGCAGTGGGTGAAGCCAGAAAGTTGTAGTAGATGAGAGCATGGACTTTCTAATCTGTGACAATGATCAGCTGAAGGGAAAGAGCACAAAACCTGGGATCCCTCTCCCATCCTCAGCCACATGGGTGCTGGAGGGTTTCCTGAGCAAGAGGGTGCAGCTGAACAGTTGTGAGTTTTTTAAGGAACTGGTCTGTACCCACTAGTTCCCTTTAAAATAATTGGATATTTTGTTTCCAGAATTCCACAATTTAATTCTTATTGTCTAAACAATAAATACTTATGTTATTTCTGCTACTCTATGTAATTTGGTGCTTCCTTGTTACGCCATTGCAGGGAACAGAGAATGATTAATTCCTTCTTCCTGCATTATCACTGGGAGTGCCATGCCAGGACAGTGATGGCTGGACACAATGAAATAATTTTCATTACAAAATCTTTTCATGTTGATCAAAATTTTTTCTTCCAGGTCACTCTTTTTTTCTTTCTTTTTATTGATCAGTCATATGATCTCAACTATGTTTCTAATTTCAGATTATTTGTTTAGAATAGGATTAGGTTTCAAACAGAATAGTCTTCTTCGCATTGCAAAATTTGATATTTTAGCTACAGACTGCCATTTTTTTTTCCTGGGGCAGACCTAGCTCTGATCTAAGCAGGACACTTTCAGGCATCCAGGTGATTTCCTTGTATTTGGTAGAGTTGGTAAGATCTAAAGAGTAGTTTGACTTCCTTTAAAGTGTAAAAGAATGATGAGAAATCCATGAGTAACAGAGTTACGTCTATGTTTTAATTAATGAAATTTTGGGAACAGTTTCACAGAGCCTGACTGGTGACATACAGTTGAGATCTCACAGAGGAGTGCACACATCTCTATGTTTGCAGCTGATAAGGTACTAGTGTTTTTATCAGATGACCAGAAATAGATTTAAACTCTTATTTAAGACAGAAGAGCTCTTCATTTTCTTAGAAATCTTTACCCATTTTTAGCAACAGACACAGATAACACTGATGTTCTGAATTTCATGGGGCCCCACCTACAAATGAAAAAAACCAAAAACCAACAAAAACTCCAGGGATTTTCATGTCTGTCACAGCAGACAGATAAGATCTGTCTGTATCATTCCATTAGGCAGGATTTCAGATTTCCTCTGAAGGGGACCACTCAGTAATGCAATAGCCTTCAACATGAAGCAAAAAAAGAATTTTCAAAATAAATTCCCCTGCCTGCCAATAAATATTGATCATTAGCCCAAACCATAGCATTGTACCCATGAATGGATTTAAAACATGCTGCTAACACCAAAATGATTCATAAAATAATGTCTGACCTGCTTTATCCAAATCATTTTGCAAACTAATTTTTTACTTGGATTAAAGACAAAACAACAACAACAACAAAAAAAACTCTTCAGGAGATTATCAGGTCAATGGTGCAAACATACTATAAAATAGGTTACCACTTCAATCTCTCAGAAAAGCAGACATATGGTTAAACCAAGCTCAGATTAACTGCATTTGATTTTAGCTGTCCTGGTTCTGGGATTTTGGAAGAAAGCTGTGTGCATATGAAAAAGTCTTAGCAAAAGAGCCTTAGTAATGCATTACAAGTTTGTTACGTGCTCTTCAACTGCAACATCAATATATGTACTCCATGGGAATGAAAGCAACATTGGCAAACATTAATAAAACAACAAGGATGAAAGGTACAGGCAAATATAGTGACACTGTGTAGACCTTGAACTGGTCTCAACTTACTTTCTTTTTTTGGTCAGTGTGTTCTCAAAGTCAGGAAACTCCTTTTAAAAAGATAGAGAAAAAAGGTCTATGAAAATCAAAAATGTTTAATCCAAATATGTTTTTTTTGTCACTGAAAAGACAATTAATTATATACTTCTGATGTGTGCTTTTTAATACCGACTAACATTTCCAGTCTTTCTTTTTCCAACAGCTGAAGCTGTGGAGGACATAGTGCAGCAAAGAATGAATGTAGTTTTGTGTCTTGATTTCAGGAAGCGTCAGTTATCCATGGCTCCCAGGGAGCTGACAACTATAAGGCCCCTGAAAAACTAGAGAACCATGCTCATACCCCAAGAATAAATATCATATTTCTCCCATAGTATGATTCTTTTAAATTTTATGAGGATTAAAATACGCATTCATTGCAATGAGTTAATTCAATTCCCTCTGGTGTTTCCAAGCTGGCTGAGAAAAGCTAGAGCTCCTGTGTGTGTTAAGACTGGCAAACAGGGAAATGACCATTTCAGATAATCAGCCCACTTCTCACCCTCACTGGAATCAAAGGCCAATTTTAAAACTGCAGATTGGGGCAGGTATCACTACTGATTGTGATTTTCCTGGCAACAGCTTAGAACAACTGATGAATTTTCTGGCACTCTTCTGATATAAAGGGTAGTCAATCATATCATGGTCAGCAGTTCAAAAATATGTGGATCTTATGACATTTGGCGATTGCAGTCTGACAGGATATATATGAAAATATGAAGACTCTTTTGCTGAGAAGCTGGAGACAGTTCTTGAGGTAGAAGACAGTAACAGCAGGCAACAAGAGGTAGAAATTCAGTTTTCCAGTTAACAGCTTAGTTACAGACAAAGAGCACCCATATGATTCATTGTGTGCTCATGGCTACCAGCTGTTTCTCAGGAAGGTCCAACAGATTTGCTATGCATGAAGTACAAAACAACTCCATAAATCCATTTTTTTCTTTCTTGCTGGTAATATTACAGAAGCTGAGCAGTCGGCAAAGTAACCACAAAGTTAATGGGCCAATTCTCCAAGAGGATTAAAATCAAAAGACAAGTGTGTGTAACAGGCCCAGGATAGTACCACAGGAACCCAGAGTGGAAACATCCCTGGCAAATTATTCTGGATCCTGAACACGTCTCTGGAATTATGTGAAGGAGAAGAACAGTGTACATGAAAGACAGATTTTTCTTCATACAGGATGTGTCATTTGGGCAGATGTTTGGCCAGGAGCAAAAAGAGCCATGGTTCAAAAAGGAGTGTCCAAAGAGTATGTTCAGTGAATGATGTCCTGCACAGCTTCAGTGACCACACCACCCTGTATTTCCCACATCTCCAGAAGAACTTCAAGGCACAGCTATGATTAGGACAAATCACAACAGGCAAGTTCACTGCAAGAAAACCACTGCCTTGTTGCAATACAAGGAAGAATTTTCTTGAGTCCTAGTCAGCCTTTTTAAGTGTGAGGGGAGCTGATCCTGGATGCCTACCCTGTTGATTCTGAAGTTGTATATGAAAAAAGGAAGGGGCAAAGCCTCCTGAGGAGGAAGTGTGCAGTGCCAGGCTGCTCTACCCTTTGGAGATTTAACAGCTCTGTGGAACCTGCCGTGCTTCAGCCAACCATTTAAACATGCATCCGAGTCCATACCTACTTAGGAGTGCACTCATATAGGTGCATTACTGGAGAATGATGGATGGCTAAATGGAGCCAATAAAGTTTTGAATTTATCATGCTGTGGGGGCTGCCCTGCAGCCTGGAACTGAGAGACAGAATTAAAAATGGGAGAGAAGTACAAATGGGCTCAGTTAATAAGCTTAACGGCTTCATCCAAGGTGTAGCTCTAATAACTCACAGGCCAGAAATAGCAGATAAGATTACACACAGGCCTCTGGCCTCAGCAACATTTTTCCATAGGTCCTACTGCCGACACGTCATCACTAATCTTGTTTTCCATTTCTAGAAAGTATTTTATAAATAATCGTGTTGATTCTACAGCCAGTACAGTGACACAGCACCCAGACATTATTTTTAGTAAAGTGTTGAACTGAATATTCTCTCAAACCAGAAAATAAAACCCAGAGCCAGCCTTGGGAAGCTTCTTGTTAATGCCTAGGGAGCCAAGTGTGCCCCGTTTAGTGTTGTTTTTATTGAGAATGAACTTTATATTTAATGATGAATAAATGGGCCATCACCATAGTATCTCCTTTGAGAAAACAAAAATATATGATAGGAGCCAGCAGAAACCAAGTGCTGGATTCTTCTATTCACTGTTATATATGTATCTCCATGGACCATGTAGAGACATGCCACAAAACACTGAGCAGTGTGAAAGATGTTTTGCTACAATTTGTTCAGATTAATGTACAGGATTTTCTAATCCTACTCTAGTGGCAAATCTGCTTCTGCAGATTGGCTCAAGGCAAACAAAGTTCTTTACTGGATAGGTTGATTATTTTTCCTCAGTCAAATAATTTATGAAGCCTAACTCTATACCAATACAATGAAAAGGTGGAAGATGCTGCCAAATTAAAAGCAGAATGAAACAAGAAAAAGCAAGAAACAGCCTGTTGTAAGCAACCACTGCAATTTTAAGTCTTAGTCTTACACATTGTGAAAACCGTAGCAGAGCACAGTGCTATGGGTGTGTCTGTACCAGACCTTGAGAAAATAAAGGGCAATTTCTATTCATTTTCTATTGCAAAGTCCATTAGGATATCATATTTCCTATTCTGGGTACAAAACAAAAAACCAAATCTGCTCCTTTTAATTTTTGTTTTACTTTGACTAAATACTCCTCCTAACAGATGAACATCTATTGGCCAAGGAAATATTAGTGTGGCAGTCATTGAACATTGAGTTGGTTTGGAGTCATGGCAAAGGGGGAAAAGACTGAATGAATGTAGGAGATGTACTGTAATGTTCATCTTTAGCCATTGGGCATCTAGAAGAACATGCAACATACAAACAACTAGAGCTTCCCACAATGAAGATACTACAGTCAAGCTAGGATGAGGTTACAGCTATATTTCTCAACCACAATTAAACTCTCTGAACTGAAACATTGTAGATGTGGCTCATTCTTACAGGGCAGGGTCACAACCCGGTACTGGGGAAAAACCCCATCACTCAGGAGAGCATTTCCCACCTATTGCAGGAAAATTATAATGCAGGGACATTTCAGAGCCCAGGCTCATAGACTTGAGGAATCATCTTGAGATCTCTGCACTGCTACACTCTCTAAAACAGGATCATTAGTTAAAGTCCCAAGGTGATTATGTGGAAGAGAGGGACATGCACAGGGTGAGATGGTTACAGCAGAAGGGTCTGAGAAGAGCATGTTGTTTTCAGTCCTTTAGCAATTTAACAAGTGCATGCTACAATTCCCCAGCCATTCTCCTATCCCACCAGCTCCAGCACTTTCTCCAAGCAAAACCTGCTGTGTGATATTGCAACAGGCCCAGCAGTTTCACAGGTACATGGTACCTAATCCAGAGTGCACGTGGGTAGAACTTGGCACAATATCTGAAGGGAGGACAGCCTCTGAATGATGAACATCCTGCTTTCCCCTTTATTCAATCACCAGACTGCATCATGCATTGAAATAGAAACAGTAATTATAAGCAAAGGTACGTTACAAAGCAGAGAACTGCGATTATGAAATGAATAAGATTAGGAAATTTAATATACCATGTTAAAGTATTTGTCAAAGCATCATATATTATACCAATAACAAACAAATAAGAAAGGATTAAGTCGAGTAACATCATTTAGGAAAGAAAGAAAACCCCAGAAGACAACCTTCCTCACATGTTTGACTAATGAGGTCTTGTAAAATGTCAAGTTTATTCCAGAGGCCATCAGTTACAAAATCCATGCAACTCAGGCTTTAGAAATGCATTTTTTTTTGTATTAATAAAAAGGACAACCAAAGACACTGATAGTATATTCTTTAGGGACAAACTGTACCAACAGCTGAACCCAGAGTTTTCATATGCTGTTACTTGCAAAGAGAAATTCCCTTGTCCAGTGCAGCTGCACTGATCTCCCTTTGCTGCTGGCTGCAGAGAAACTCATGACCTGCTTTTTCAGTGTGCTCGTTCAGACTGGACAGAAATCAGGTCATTGGCTACGGAGATGAGATTGGAGCAGTGGCCCTAAAGAGCCTAAATAGCTCAAGCTGGCAGATAAGCCGGCAGAACACACACGTGCCCAAGTACAGAGCAATAGTTTTTTGCAAAATGCATGGCATGCTTTGCAATTAGATGTTACTTACCAAAGACATAGACCTTTCAGGTGGCCCACAGTTTACATGTGTGCTCACTGGGGGGTTGTCCTGGCTGTCAGGAGTAGCTGTGTCCTTGGCTTCCCCATGTTCTGGGACAGGCTCGTACAAGCTGTCCATCGAGCCCTCCTAAAATACGTTTAAACAGAGTTTCAGAGATGAACACTTGCAAACATATTAAATTAATAGTAATTTAAAAAGTGAAACATTTGTGTGATTTGCATAATGGAGTGTGGTTTTCCTCCCCTGTCTTAAAATCCTTCATTTAGGATTTTTTTCTCTAAAAAGGTATATAGAAGTTGATTTTAGCAAGTATCCAAATGCTGGAGCTCACAGTGTCATGACTTAGACACCACAATTTGCAATATGTGAACCTGAGGGTACAGTAAAAATGAATATTATCTGCTCAGAAGGAGTAAATCAGAAGGTGTATATCTCCAGTTGAACACTGCATGAAAATTCCTGTGAAAACTATGAAAACCATAAACCATGACAACTTTTATATGAACCACAGAAATGTTTCTTAGTTAGTACTTCTATACAGGAAAAAAAAAGTTCATTTGATGCAGAAAGGTAACCCCCATTACTTAGAATCAGACAGAAACAATGCTGCCAGCTCCCAGAATTTGATAATTAGGGTTTAGATCCTCAAAATAATGATAATGGCTAGAATTAAAAATTCCATTTGCATTCAAATTTTTGAACTTTGTGTTTTAATGCATATATAAGGTTCTTTTTCTTCAATCACCAAGAATATAAATATTTCAATAGAAACTAATATTTTCACATTTATCCCACAACTCCAAGAACCAGGAACACATCTACACACTACCATTCCATAATTCAAGAGTTAAGTGAAAGCAGATGGCAAAACTAAAGACACTCTAACTGATGATCCTAAATTTTAGATGTTGCCATTTTGATCTGCACTGAATATTTTCCCAATGAATTCTGATTACTAATTTTAACTGCATTAATTAAGGAATAAATCAAATTTATAGCAGTGTGACTTGCAGCAGAGCAACACCACTGAAATTAGTATTGTATATTATTATTTAAAGGCATTTGTTCCTTTAGTACAGAAGATAAACACAGATGTGTATTTGAAGTTTTATTATTAATATGTAGAGCTTTTCAGGGAATATTTTTGACTGGTGGAGCAGCAGTTCAAAGACATGACAAATTTTTGCAAGCACAATGTTTATCAATGGATATTTATTTGCCTCAGTCTGCTAGATTCTTGATAAACCAAAATAAATACTTTGGAAGAAATATTTTATGGTGAACTTCTTGAAAATACTCAAGTTACATACTTGAGCCTATTGTAGGAACTAATGAGTTAATGCTTCCTGGGAAATTGGTGCCTAGTTTATGAAACACATGGAAGTGCTGAACATCCAGCTGAGCCTGGATTTTAACAGCAACTGCACTTTTTTTATTACTGCATTTCTTTTTTATCACTGTAAGTATTTTGCCACATAGCAATGATGGTTCAGGCTCCCCATCTGAAGTTGTGGATTAAGCACTTCTAGACAAAAATGATGAGTTTAAAAACTTGCTACATACTTCCAGGATTCTGCAATGTGAAATGCAACCATATACTTCTCCCTCAATAGGGAATGAAACACATCTTTTGTGAACAGAGTATTTAATGGAGAGATGGAAGCATAAAAGAGAACTCATGTGAAAGAGAGAGTAGGAGAGAGCTAAAAAGTGAGCGAAAAGATAGGACAAGGAACAGTGAAATGAGAGAGTGGTGGTGGGGAGGAAAAGGGTAAGAAAATACACCAAAAGAGTACAGAAAGAGAGGAGGGAAGAAGTGGCGAAAAGAGCAAGGATAAGAGAGGGAGGAGAGGGGGAAAGATAAGAAGTGAAACGTAGAGGAAGAGAGAAAGGGCATAAGGGGAAGCATGTGAGAAATAGTGCTTGAAAGAGGAAAAAAGTGAGAAAGAGCTCAAGTAAGAAAGAGAGAAATCTTGTGTGAGAAAGATGGAGCTCAAGGGTGTGAGAAAGGGTGGGCACGTAAGAAAAAGCAAGTGTGCAGAGCAAAAAGCAGGTTCATGTGAAAGAGTGAGGGCACAAGGAGTAGGACGTGCATGAAGAATTGTGAGGGCATGAGGAAGAGGATGCATGCAAGTGGAGCACATGGGAAAGCACGACTGCTGTGAGAAAGAGCACAAAAAAAAGTGAGTGCCCAAGGAAGAGCCAGCTCACAAAACAGGTGGAGAAGAGAAAGAAAGAGATGAGGTAGCAAGGGAGAGAGGGAATGTATGAAAGTGAGGGGAACCATGAATGAGAGTGGGAGAGGACAAGGAAGAGAGCATGAGACACAGACATTGGATGAGAAATAAAGATTTCCTGAGGAAGAATGAACGTAAGGGAATGGAAAGGGTGTGAGTGCAGGAGGAAGCACAGGAGTGTGTGAAGTGGAGAGAAAGCACATGGGAAATAGCAAGTGTAGGTGAAGAGCCGAGGAATGAGAGAGAGTGAGCACATGAGAGAGGGAGGGCACCAAAAAGATCAGGTGCAGGGAAATGAGCAAGGGTGTGACCAAGGGAGGACATGGACAAGAAAGCAAGCATAAAAACAAAAGCATGGGAATGGGTGGCCACAAGAAAGGAAAGCAAAAGGAGGGGATAAAGCCCATGGTGTGTGGGAGCACGGTTGCGGGAGAAACTGCCAGCGTGCGCAAGGAGGGTGCTGGAAAGAGGGAGGGCACATGAGAAGAGAGGCCACAGGAAAGGGGGAGCACTCCAGAAAAGGAGTGCACAAGAAATAAAGAGGAAGAAAGCACAAGGAGAGGGACAGAGAAATGGAGGGAGAAAGCACAAGGAGAGGGGCAGAGAAATGGAGGGAGAAAGCAAGCATCAAGTTGTGAAAAAGTTTAAGCACAAGGTTGTGAGAAAGAGTGTGAGGGCACAAGAAAGGAGATGTGAGGGAAATCCAGGTGTGAGAAAAGGACAGGGCATGAGAAAGTATCCCTACATGCAAGAAAGAGCAAGATGTGAGAAAGGAAGTGTGCACAAGATAGAATAAAAAAGAAAATACAAGTCTAAGCCAGAGCAAGCCCACGTCAGAGGGAATGCTCACATTAGAGAGAACACTCGTGAGAAAGCAGGAGGGCACAGGAAAGAGTGGGTGCAAGAAAGGGTAGAGCTGAATGCAAGAGAGAAGGAGAGCACAAGAAAGAAATCACAAAAGCTAGAGCAAAGGTGAAAGAAATGCACCATCATGAGAAAGGGCAAGTACTTGAGAAAGGAAGTGTGCAAAGAAGCACAAGCATGAGCAAGCGAGGCTGCAAGAAAGCACACGCAAGAGAAAGACAAGAGAGAGTGAGAAAAAGGAAGAAAGTGAGAAAGGTAGCGTGGTGGGAGAATATGGCATGCAAGAGAAAAAAGCAGACGCAAGGAAACAAGTGTGGGGGCATGAGAAGAAGGGAGTGTCAGGTCACAACAAAGGGCACAATGGTGCTAGAAAGGAAACATGGGCACCAGAAAAGATGTTGCCTTTGTTGTAGGCACTACAAAGTAAGTGAATGGACACTAGAGTGCCCATGGGAGAAAAACTGAGGAAACAGAGTGAAGAGCAAGAGAAGGCAAGGAGAGAATTAGCAGGAGAGGGAATCTGTAGGACAGATCATGAGGCTGTTTAAAAGGGGGAACAGCACAGAGGAGAGTGAGGGAGAGATGGTGTGTGAAAGATAGATTGTTCAAGAAAGAAAAGGCCTGTGCAAGAAGTGAGTGTGCAGGCAGGAGGGACAGTGAGAACGAGGTTGTGAGGGAAGGGGTGAGGCCATGAGAATGGGGGACACAGGGCAAGGCCACAAGAAAGAGGGGCTGTGAGGAAGGGGATAAGAAAGAGCAGGATGTGAGAAAGAGTGGACTAGGAATCCTTGTGACAAACACAGCTCCCAGGAAAGAAAGAAAAAGGGTGCCAGAAAGTGAGCACTAGGGCTTGAGATTGAGTGGCCATGAAGTACTAAGCAAGGGAGAAAGGGCACCAGGGTGCAGAAAAGAGAGTGAGGTCATGAGAGGAGAAAAAATGGGTGAAAGAGCAGAATCACATATTCTAGACAAAAAGGGTGAGTTTAAAACCGTGTCACACATTTCCAGGATTCTGCAATGTAAAATGTAACCATATACTTCTTTCTGAATTGGGAATAATACATTACTTTGTTGAAGTAAGAGAGAAGCACAAAGAAAGCTCATGTGAAAGAGAAGTATGACAAAGATGTAAAGGGAGAGAAAAGAGAAGGAACAATGAAAGGAGAGAGTGGGGCAGAACAAAAAGATAAGAAAGGGGTGCAAAAGAAGATGGAAGGAGAGAAGAAAAGAAGGGAGGTTTTTGTGGGCTCAGGTGAGCACAGGCACAAGAAAGAGCAAGAACACATGACAGAGAGGGAGAGGATGTGAGAGAGGACAACCAGGAAAGTGCAAGTGCAAGAAAGAAAACTCACACAAAAAAGCACAGGAGTGAGAAGGAGAGCACCCAAAAAAGAGACAATACATCTTCAGTTTTCAAAATTGTTTTCTTTGCTTGCTGGTTTTATACTTTATAAGAGTATATTTTCCTTGCAGTAATTGCCTTTCTTTGAGGGCAACTCAGAGTATTTAACTGAAATTGAAATTTTCTTGCTTCCTTCTATTTTATTTTATTTTACAGTTAAGTCTACTTTTATACCAAAACCTGCTAAGTCAGTAAAGTTTTCTCATTTCATATATTAATTCTTTTAGTACTCCTGAGCACAGAACTACTAAACATCACAGAGGAAAATACGAGACAGCAGAATAAAATATGAACTTAATTCTGGAGTAGTTAGCACATTTTCTTTATCCTACTTGGAACAAGAAAGCTTTCTGAAGCTCTTTGCTTCAGGAGTTTTATGGGACAAAATAACCTAGTTCAGATCTAGAAGAAAATAATTGCCCGTAGCTCTTTCCTTTGCATATTATTAACATCATGGCATGCAGAGATTAGGTTGATCCTAAGGTGGAGAGGGAGCATTTAGTAATGCAGTCAAGCCATTTTCTGTCTCAGGTTTAGGGGTGGAATCCTGTGTATGGTGGGATGATAGTAATCCAACTAAATGGAACAAAGACTATATGGAGATGATTACAGGGGAAGCACTAAAAAGTTTGACCACTTAGATCTCTTCTAATCACACTCCACTTTAGAGGAAGATTGCAGCTAATCCTTCATTTTTAAAACATATTTTTAAGTCCAGTCAATTTCTAAGAACCTCATGTCCCACTAGTCATAGCAACATTAGCACCTTTCTATTTACTCTATGGTTTCTTTAACATAGAGGCTCCAGCTAATGCATATTTTATCCACTACATCACTTTTATTAATACTTATTCTCTCTGCATTTTACACCACAGAAACATTTAGCTTTTAGTGCCAAGGGCTGTTTCCATTTATAACATTAGGTGTAATACGTTTTACATTGTGCAGTCAGCACCTCTCTAAACCAACAATCAAAATAAAACATAACTAGTTCAATGCTACTGAAAATCACTAAGAGGATTAGACTTTCACTCAGTATTTAAGTTTACATTTTACTAGAAAAAGTGGTTGTTAGAAAGGCACCATATGGGAAAGAAATAGACAAATGAAAGGAATCTTGTTTGGTTTAAATTCTGGAAGCAGTTCCGAACCTGAATAACTGATCTGAACAACACAGTGATTAGGAATGTCACAGCCTTTCTCTGTTGGCCTTCTTGCACAGGTTTCTGCTCTGCTTTCTCATGAAAACTTTACTGAAGGGCAGGGGCTGTGGGTATAAATCAGGATAGGTTTAACAGGTACTGTTCCAGGCGGATTGGTGCTAACCCCAGTGCATATATTCTTGATATTGGAGAGCCAACTTGGAAAAATAATGTAGCAAAAATATTCCACCTTAACTGAAGCGTTTCACAATTCAATAATAAAATTTAGTTCTCAGATTTGTAGGATTCTGACATTTATTAGGCAGTGTGCCAAAACAGGTGATTTGGCAGCATAAGACTTGCAATTCATACAAAAGCAGTGCTTGATTTGGGGCCTTCTCTGTATATCACCCATAATACAAACAATATTGCTCTGATTCCATTATCTGACATGCTAAGCACCATGAGATGGAAAAAACACTGCAAGTTTAGGGTCTAAGGTTGACCTCCTGACATAATATAGCTACAAAAAAAGGGGGTATTTTTCCTGTTGATCATTTTGTAAATGGAAAAGGGACACAAGGTTTTCAAGGCAAATCTAATTTGCCTGCAAATCTCTTGAGAAGAAGGCAATGAGTCTGATGAGAAAAATAATCTCAGCTGAGAAACCAGATCATTCTGAAGTCAACTCAGGACACAAAGTACTGCTGGGAAAACTCCCCATGCTGGAGCTCTCATACTAGGAGATCAAAGGACTCCCAGGTGGTGACAGGTTGGAGTAGTTCCTGTCTGCCTCCCTGGGCAGAATCCAGTTCAGGCTCCAAAGCCCCATCACAACCATCTTGTGACTATTATGTGTCTTCACCCTCCACATCATCACTTTCAACACTGGCCCTCATGCTAGAACTAAGTCTCAGTTTTATGGACAGGCATGAAAGCAAATTCAAATTCAACAGTATGAACAGATGTTCCTCTAACTACATGGATGTTCCACCACTTTGGATCAGTCAGAAGTCTGGTTAACCTTTATTTTTAAACAGAATATTATTGTCATTCTCTGAGGTTGTAGATCACTTTAACCATTGTACTGCATTATAGGGTAGAAAGCTATTTTCTGAGCTATAAAGCAGTGTATTTTAACAATATATGCACATGTACACACACATACTCACAAGCACACACTCTTGTCAGTCAGTCGACATGAGATAAATACTTCCATGAGAATATTATTTACTTTGTACAGCTCATTCTGTTCTGTCTGTCAATAGTCAGAATTTCTCTTCCACAGTTTCAGGTTTAGCAGTTACTCCAGATATTCATTCAATGCAAATCATCCATGATTTCTATTCCTTGGTGGCTATTTGCCTCTACTAAGAAACTTTCTCCCCTAGCACCTTTAAAAGTTGTCTTTAAATCCTAATTATGTTGTTTCTGTTCATCACTTTTGGCTTGACTCTCTTGAAGGTAAAAATACCCTTACACTGATACTACAAGTACTTTGTAGCCAGCCATCCACACTCACAGGATGCCAGAGTAAAAGTGGCCAGTGCGCATACTTGGATCACCAGCTCATTTCTAAGATAGGTAATCTGATAACTGAAAGCAACTGCCCCGTGTTACAGGCATAGAGAGGACTGCATAGGGCTCTTCCCTTTATGAAACACATGAATGGCCTATAAATTATCTTTAGTTGTTGATAACTTGTGAGGTGTTTTGCTGGCTGAGCAGAAGATTACCAAAGCGGACAGAATGGCTCCCGTGTAAAGCTTGTAAAGAACAGAGGTTTATCTTCTTAGCAGCAATCTTTAAACAGAACTAATTATTTCATTACAGAAACTATCATGGCACCAGCTTTCACTTCTCTGAACCACCCATTATCACTGCAGTCATTACCCCTCCCACAGAAACCCTGGGTGCTGCATACTGAGTTTAACAGGAAAACTGGAACCTGACTTACTCTCACCCACACAATCTACCTGACATTTCATCTAAATGTTGGTTTCTCAACCAATACGAGGCTGAACACCTTTTTTAAAAGTGAACTACAGAGAAAACAAGAAGCAGCTCCAACGGGAACAGCAGAATATTGATAGAAAAGTTCTTTCCCAAAGAACTTCTGAAATGAGCATTTTCAAGCTGCTATAGATGGTACCACAAAGCCATTGCTAACTTTGTACAAATACATGGGCATTCACACTGAACTATGGTCAAAATTGTCACTGGGCTCCCCGGGAATTATTTTGCTGAGTGACTCTTGTCACAGAATCCTGAAATACCACTGCATTTTACTTTAAGTACAAACCAGCTTTTAATCCTTGTGATCTGGAAAACACCAGGGCTCTGCACTAAGATAGTATTAGCAATCAGGAGCAACGATTTACGCAAAGCAGTTGCCCTATTTGAGTTTGTGTCAGTGCAGCTTGAATATTGATTTTTATTGTTCTTTCCAAATATATGGGGAAGACACACTAAACATCTGAACAAAAGATGAAAAATGGGCAAACGGATCTACTGCGCTGTGTGAATACCACAAATATACTCAGCTAATTACCTTTACTAATACAGGGCATTGGTATTGGCAGATGGTTAAGCTCTTAAAACAGAAACAGTTTCTGTGGATTTCCTACCCTGATTTACCCGTTCATTCTGAGCACTTGTCTTGGGGCATGAAAAGAGAAGGGAAAAAAAAAAAAGAAGAGAACCCCAAAAACCAACCAACCAACCAAAACAAACAGGCAACAAACAAAAAGAAAGTGCAAAAAACCAACACCAACTACAGAGGATCTTAAATCTTCTGTCTGTGTGCAAATAATGCCATAACTAAATTGTCCCTTATGACTATGTTTTCATATTTGGCTAATAGAAAACTATTGCTTGAAAAGTTTTAGCAGTTCTCCCAAACTACTAAAGAAGGAAAAGAGATACTATGATCTAAAAAAACCCAAAAATCCTAGTGTAAAACAAATTATAACATACATATGCTTAGTAATTTTATCTTACTTATGAGGTATTTTACTGTATTTGGATTCAATGCCTCATGACTAAATCTGCATGGTTTTGCAATAGTCACAGATAGTGCATGGCACCTTTATTATACATTCTCTTCTTTATATTTTTACTGAATCATATTTTGCTACATACGGTTTCTTATACAAAAATTCCTGCATCTAGGCAAGAGAGATTCACTGTTGTTATACAACCCTTGCACCATTTGTGATATAAAACCTCCATTATTTTTCCATAAAAGCACACCCACCAGTCCAGTTTATGATCTCAGTAACCCACTAAATAAAAACATGTGTGTGTACACTTACCAGAGAAAAACAGAAAAGATTCATGTTGATACTGAGATCCACTCCAGCACCCTAAAATTCTGCTCCACAAACTCCCGCCGCACAATGCAGATCCTTCTTGCTCTCCCAGCTGTTTGTACATTTCCCTCTGGAGATTACTGCAAGATAAAATCCCTGCAATAATCCACTGGATTCAGAGCCCATTATCAAATGAGACAGGCTTCCCCAGGCCAGTACAAACTGTTTTCTGAATTAAAGAGCAATGTTTACTAGCAAAACAAAAGCATGGTCTGAATGATTTTCATGAACTCAGAAAATGCTCTCTTGCAGGCTGTTGTTTCCATTGAGGTTTATCATCTAAGAGAAATAAAACTCTTTCTGTCTGAGACTACTGGCACATACATTTATCTCTGAGGCAAATCTTCTCAGCTTACTGAGATTATCAAGAGACAAAAATTCTCTAGAAATGCTAGTTTCCTATACACATGAATTAATATACAAAATTCAATAATTATTAATGACTACATTTTGAATGGTAACTTGTTACTTACAGACCTTGGGGAAAAATCTTGTGAGGCACAAACAAATTATTAAGAATATCCACAACCAACCAACCAAAAACCAAGCAAAATCATCAAAGTGTACACCTGTACTCTAAAAAATAGTTACCAAACTGCTGCCTAACACGTTGATTGCTTGATGATGAAGATTAGGATTAAACCAATTTTGCCATTTGATAACTCAGCAAATCTGGAAAATAAAAAGATTGGGAATGGTCAAAACTGATCCATGGTTTATACTGAGAGGTATTATAAGGTAGACAGACAAGCAAACAAAGAAGTGATTGTAGAGAAAAACAGTAGTCTATGTCACCAGCTGGAATAAATCAGGAAAATTCCATCATCTGTAGTGGAGTAGAACTGTCTAACAAAGAATTAATGCCGAAAGTACTGTCAGTGTCAATTTTTTCAGATTATGAAATATCTGAAATTAGACTGTGTTTGGAATAATATTGCCTACCAACCCACAATAATTTCCCATAAATTAACTTCCTACAGCTTTTATGTGAATGCTATGAAATTTGATTACATGATCAAGTAGCAATTGGTACCAAAAAGAGTAGCTGAAATTCAGCACAAATGGAGAGGCGGTGTCATTTTGTGACCATGATTTTGATTTCCTTTCTTTGGGCCCACAGCCTCATATTTGTAAAGGAAAGGCATCTCTTTCATCACTCCTACTTCTTCCTGTTCCAGTTTATTCGAGCAATTTTGTAGTCTGAATCTGCATCCCAGCAAATTTGAAATGTCTGTACCTTGGCAGGATAAATACATTTTAACACAAGTTGGTTTCTACCCTGAGCAAAACCCACACAAGGCTCACACAAACACACACAGATAAGATTCAGGATTTTAAAAGGAAAAATGCTTAGCTTACACTTTTCCAATTTGCCGTGAAGTATGTAAAAGTCTTTTGGAAGCTTTTTCCAGGCTACCTTTTCAGTTATAATTTCAGGTTGGTTTCACATATTAGTAAAGTAGGGTTGGCTGTGAAGAGCTTTATGATAAATGTTATCATTTAGAAGCAAATTAATGAGAGACTTCTCCTTTACTCCTCCTATAAACTTGAGGAACAGTAACAGATTTTGTCAATTACCACCTAGTGACACAAAAATAGACATTTGAGAGACCAAGCTTGCCACAGATGGGGTTGCATTTGCTTTATGGCTCACTTGCTAGTTTTCTTGTGAGAGAGCAAGTTCTTATCCTTCCTGTGCCTCAGGTTCTCCAGCTGGAAAAACTAAACTAAGAGCACAAACCTCATGTGCAGAGCACTGTGAAAGTAATGACCAAAACCACCCTTTCCCAGCTACAGAGAATTACTTCATTTTTTTTGTTTGTTTGTGGTTTTTTTTGATTTTGTTTTTTTTAAATGCCTATTTACAGCAATAGCTGTCTGGAAAACTCCAGAAAGACTGAAGAGCTAGTAAAAATTACAATAAGTAACTCAGGGGGAAACGTGTCTTTCATTTAGATGAATTTAATTTCTTCATTTTGAGTTGTAGCTTTCGAGGTGATTTGGCTATTTACTCCAAAACCTTTTGGAGAAAGTTTCTTAATTTTATACCACAGATCCTCAAGGTAAGTGTAACTGAAAAGACAGACCCTACACTAAGCTATTAAGTTTTCATTTTGTGTATATTTGTAGGCATGCAGAAAAAAAGAATAATTTTAAAAGAAACATTAAAATAGAAAAAGCAGCCTGTATCTACAGTTACAGATACACATATATGGCAAGCAACTGTGTAGGAAGGCAAAAATGCAAATGTTATTACATGGTTTTAAACCAGTGTTAAAACTTTTCTTATGAAAAACTAACACTTTAGAAGTTTATTATTCACTGATACCGCCTTCTGTAAGGGTCAAGTTTGTTGATAGGCCTAAACCATAGATGACATTAGACTACCAGATAAATCACAAACTGTAAGGAAACACCTACTAGAATAATTAAAATAAGAAGCAACAGCTTATTATCGGGATGAATAATACAAATAAAATATTCAGCAAGAGTTCATAATGCCATTTGAGATCACAGCTGTCTGTGGAAAAAATTGGAGCTTTGAAAATAATTTAAAAAACAGTTACTAAATAGATCAATTTGAAGGTAACATCAGTGTTGTGACCCCTGTGTATATTTTATCTGGTATAAATAGTGCATTTTGCTGCAGCAGTAGCATACCAGAACAGCAAACCTGCACTATAATGAGGGGACAGGAAAAAGTTTTTTGCCATACACTTGAACCTTCACTTCCCAGCTTTAATCTTGCATTACTTGCTAGCATTTAGTTATCTTTCTTCACTGCTGCATGATTTCTACATGTTTGGGTTCTACAACCTCAAAAAAAAATTTAAAAAATGTTGCACAAATGAAGACTTTTGTATGCTGAGTTTTCTATTCCTGCACAATGAATAGAGTACACAGCTGAGATCTCAAGCCATCCTTGGCCTTTCCAGGAGACTGGATTTCAGCTGTGCACTCACAGTAAGTGGCAACCCATAACCTAACTTGGCACACAAGCAGTAAAGGTTCAGCCGTGGTGCAGGTACTCACAACTGAGCCCTAGCTCCAGGCTCCCCTTCTAATGACAGCCACTCTACTGGTGCAGCTTCATCTGCCACTGGGAGAACTCATCAGCAGGGCTGGGTGGTTCACAGATTTTTTTGTGTGACGGACAAAAATAAAATAATATATTAGTAGTTGTTAACTTGGATACATTTCATTAAATCTGGAGCTAATACAGCTATTTTCTTCCTCCTCTGTTTTTTTTGTCTCACAGCATATCAAGACTTAATTAAAACGTACATCTACTTCTCTTCTGATCATCATTTATTTGCCATCTGAAAGTTTACATTACAGGTTTAATACGAAAAGAAACAGTGCTGCTGCCTGATACAATCTGAGTGTTAAACACGTAACTACTCCTATGCTGAGAGGTCACATTTCTCTGTTCACTTCACATAAAAGGTAACCATAGTGCATTGCCACTTTCTTAGTGGAAAGTGGGAAATTCAGAAATTAAGTCAGAGGCTTCCTCTTGCTGTCCCATTTCTTTGAAAAGAAGACCTTTCAGCACTTACTTTCAGCCAGTGCCTACTCCACACCCCACAAATTCCCTAACAAGTGGGGCAGTCCTGTGGCTGCACACTGGATAAAAACCCTGTCTCCTTGCAGCTCCTCCTGCTCACTTCCAACAGGCAGGTGACAAAGCAGTTCTGTGCAGATCCTCAACCCACAGCCAAGTGCCCAATGAGAAGCCCCTCTTTGAACATGGGAGGCTTCTACTATAAGACAAGTTTAACATTTTCTGTCATGCACATCCCCTGAAGACACTCTAAATGATAGAAAGCTCCATTTCAGACCACAAACACAACAGTGTCTAAGATAGAGCTACTCACATTTGATATTCCTGAATCAGATGTTTCAATCAGTGGCTCTAAATTACATCTGCTTAATAGTTTGGAAAGGACCCATGAAGTACCAACTAAAAATCTGATTCCTTAAACGGTATTGATTTTTTTTTTCTTTTAGAATCTCCTTCAATTTAAAGGCAGCTCCTTCATTTCCTCCTTTTACATTCAGTAGCTAATTAAAAATTGGTAAGGAAAAAGCTTCACAATCCTCCTCACCTCTGCCAAATTGCAAGTCTGTTCCTCCTCTGAAAAGACAGTCTTACAGATGTAGGAATCAACTCAATGCAGCAGTTTTTACACCTTTGCAAGAAGGATTTTCAACAGAGTTGAAAAGTTAGAGATTGTTTTAAGCTTACTTAACATAAAATGCTATAACACTTACTTCAGCCCAGAAAATCAAGCCAATATAGACAAGGAGAGCCAATATTCCCTAACTCAAAATCAAATAAGCAAGGAAAATGCTTTCACAGTTCCCAGGATCCAAGGGAAGCTCTGTGCCTGCCTGTTAAAGTCACTGGTAAAATTCCCATCAAATTCTCTGCAATCAGAATTTCACACACCTTCTCCTGCTAACATAGATCGCGTTTAATCACAGCATCATAAAGGCCCGTGGTGTTTTCCATATGATTCATTGTAACATTCAGCTATTCCTTGAGGCTAACATTCTTTTCAGGATTAATAACCACACTGTTCTTTCCCTTGTTCCAAAGATTTAATTTTGTTTCTCAGAGCATTTATATTTTAATGAAAGGAACAACTGCATCTCTGTTTTGGAAAGGAAATGTATATTTCCGAAACAGGAGGGCCAAATCCTCTGCTCTATAATTTACAGAAACTCAATGAATCAGACCCACACATTCTTTATTGCTATCTAGCACTATACTGCAATTTAAAGTGAAAACTGCTAACTTCTATCATCAGGTCAATTTATGTACTATCAGACAAAACTGATGTCTACAGTGAATTATGGGTATAGGAGTCATTATCTTCCTGGAGCACCTTGAAAACGAGATGTCTAATCTCAGTAATGTAAGTTTCCTGGTTAAATAAATCCCTTGTGCTTAGTAATTCTATGCATTTATAGAAAATATGTCACCCCCCCCACACACATACCTCCTTAGACTTTAAAAAACATTTTAAATCCTCAAGGGGATTTGAATCCTCACTGAACAGAAATTATTTCTATACTTACTATTTAGTATTCTTAATCACACAGTTCATGCATTTTTGTTATGTAATGGATTGGGAAATTCAAAGCACCAGCCTGTTTTGCAAACATTTAGTTTTCCATCACTCCATTTCCCTTTTACTTTGATGTCTTTTTTTTTTTTTTTTTTAATATCAAGATGACAGCACCCTGCTGGAAACAGCTCCAAACAATCAGTGCTGCCCTCTAAGTTTGCAGCCACCCAAAAGGCCTGGTGTGAGCAGTTAGAACAGAATTTGGAAAGGCTAGCAGAGGTTTTCCAATCCACTCTGCAAGAAAGATCACCTCTCCACTCTTGCCTATGAGAATTCAGGTTAAGCCCTGTAGTCATCTATTTCTTCCTTGAGAGCATGATCCAAAGCTAAGTGAAGCCAAAAGGAATCCATCTATCAATCTGAGCATTTCTGTCAATTTAATTCAGAGTCCCTCTACCAATTTCTATATTATGTGGGATACAGACTGAGGACACACCATTCTCAGCCATAGGACAGTGGGACTGAGTCCACTCCCAGCAGATTTGCTGAGAACACCAAGCTGGGTGGAGCTGTGAACATGTGGGACGGAAGGGATGCCATCCACATGGGCCTTGACAGGCTCAAGAGGTGTGTCTGTGTCAAACTCATCAAGTTCAACAAAGCCAAGTGCAAGGTCTTACACCTTGATCGAGGTAATCCCAAGCACAAAGACAGCCTGGAAGGAGAATGGATCCAGAGCAGCCCTGGGAGAAGGACTTGGGGGTGCTGGTGGGTGAGAGGCTGGACATGCCCTGGCTGTGTGCTCTGGGAACCCGGAACCCCCCGTGTGCTGGGCTGCATCCAAAGCCCCGGGGGCAGCAGGGCAGGGAGGGGATTCTGCCCCTCTGCCCTGCTCTGCTGAGACCCCACCTGCAGGGCTGCATCCAGCTCTGGGCTCCCAGCACAGGAAGGACAGGGAGCTGCTGGAGTGAGTCCAGAGGAGGCACCAAGGTGATCAGAGGGATGGAGCAGCTCTGCTGTGAGGAAAGACTAAAAGAACTGGAGTTGTTCTGCCTGGAGAAGAAAAATTCTGGGGAGACCTTAGAGCACCCTCCAGCACCTGAAGGGAGCCAAGAAGACAGGCAGAGCATTTACAAGAGCATGTGGTGACAGGACAAGGGGTAATGGCTTCAAACTGACAGGGAATAGGTTTAGATTATCTGTTAGGAAGAAATTCTTCCTTGTAAGGATGGTGAGGCCCTGGCACAGGTTGCCCAGAGAAGCTGTGGGTGCCCCATCCATGGAAATGTTCAAGACCAAGCTGGATGAGGCTCTGAGCAACCTGGTCTAGGGGAAGGTGTCCCTGCCCATGGCAGTGGAGTTGGAATGAGATGATCTTTAAGGTCTCTGCCAACCCAAACCACTCCGTGATTCCAGGATAGTCTATCCTAACCTGCCTCCAGTTCCTGTAGCCATAGGCACCTATTCCTGTTCCCAAGCACTGCCTTATCTCCAGGACATACCCACAGATGGCTGTCAGCACCACGCTCCAAGGGAAACAGGAGCCAGCTGGCTCTCACAGCCAGCCCTCCACTCCTACACCTCCATGAGCAGCCTCCAAGCAGAATGTTCTATTTTGTCCATAGCTGCTGTTTTAGGGGCTGGACCTGGTTCTTAGCCAGCCAGTTCAGATTTGCATCTGCCTATATTTGTAGATGCAACACCAAATTAAAAATATTCGTCTGTCCTCAGGAATCTTCCCCAACACTCTTTGACACTCTCTCTATCATCAAATCAGGAGGAACTCAGTGGCAGACAGTGAGGCTGCAGCAGCATCAAAAATAAAAAACTAATAAAGCCTAATGATTACACTGGTGAACTCCTGGCTCACATTCTCATTTTCTTATCAGGTTTGTGTGAGACTCCCCTTTTTGGAAATCGAAATTAGGAGCTCAGAAATTCCCCATTTAGTTTTCATTTACCTAACCCATGGATTCTTAGCTGATTTAGATATGTACCTGCTGCCTGCAGCCTGTTCTTTTATATATCAATTCCAACAAATTTTGTACAAGCAACATATTTTGATTACACTCATTCTAACTTAGATTCAGGGGCTGTATAAAACCATTTTTCAGGTAAAAAAGCAATTCTTTTATACACCCTGAGAATACCAGCAATCCATAGCAGTTATACATTAAGAAGTACAACAGTGCAACAGTTGCTGTAGTATCAAATAAAACTTTTCTCTAACACTCTGCAACTTAGGTTTCAATCTCTACTTAGCAAAATCCACTGAGATTCTAATATTCTAGATCAGTGCTGAAGTGTGAGTACCAATGCATCCAGGAAGTGCAAAATTTGCTTGAAAGACAATGGTCTAAACACTTAAGGGCTGCAAATACAGTCGTGAGCTGGAATAGACCACATTAAATAGTTCATGCTTCAGCAAGAAATAGATGCTGCCCACAGAGCATTCTTCCCACCTTGCTGTTTTACACAGCTTAACAGCTCTACACTCTTTGGATGGAACATTTATATTCTTTGAAGTTGCTCTGGATAGATCCTGAGCAAAGCTTCGTATTTCTCCTCTGGGCTGTGCCAGCTGATCCAGTGTCCCCAAGCAGTCACACCCAGGTAGCTAATCCTCAGGACAGAGTTATTTTTTAGAGGCAAGGAGACATCAACTGAGACAGGGGCAATTTGAGCTGTTTACATGCCTGTGCATGTGATTACAGAGCCTCCAGCTTGGAGTGTCCTCGTTTTTGACTATCCCTGACCCTGCTACACTGTCTTACTGCCTCTCCATGTGTTATAGCACTTCCCATCACTCCTGCAAACATACTATGCCATGTGAGAGACAAACTGTATTTGCCTTTTATGGCCCCTTTGAAAAAATGGCAGTTCTCATGCCCGATGGCAACTTGTGCCTTTATGTACCTCCAAAATATGACCCGTCTGCACCAGCTATTACAGGCTTTTATTAAGGTAATTAAATATGCAGAAGAGGCCGATGGTAAGGGGAAGAAGTTCATACGCTACTGACAGGACACGTTGCAAGAACAACACATGGTTGGTGTGTTCTAAAATATTTAGGGAAAACAAAATTTAAATTTTGTTCTCACATCCCATCAGTAAAAAATTGCATCAGCTACACACTGTCTGTACCAGTCACATTAAACCAGGCTTATACAGTGGGAACAGGAGATGCCATCTGCAGCCCTAGAATAATCTTGGCAGCACACCAGCACATATTCATTTCTGTGGAGAACAGCCTTGCTTGCTGTAGCTGAGTCCTCATGGTACCTCAGATGGCCAAATTGTCTCAGAGCTAGTAACTGGATATTATCACTCATTTAAATCACCCTAGTTAAAAAGGATGCTTGGAGTTGGCAGTTCCAGAAACTTTATAAAGGTTGAGCAGGGTAACCTTTCTTGCCCCCATGCCCTGATTTAGCAGAACATGATTACCTCAGGCAATTGACCAAAAGCCTGTGATGGATAACTTGAAAACTGGAACATACATTAAAAAAAATAAAAATGTGGACAAAAAAGTCCCAAAACAATACAATAAAAAACCTGCTGCTGAGGAAATTTCTGTGTTTTTCTACTTTAGGTAGAACAAACTCTTTCAACAGGACAATTAACATAATCCTAATGAATTACAGATGGATTGAGAAGGGAGACAGGAAAATGCAAGGCAGTATTTCTGTGTTTGAATAGGAATTTCTACCTGGATAAGCCAACATCTTTTAATTTTTGAGATCAAGGAACAATCAGTACAGATCTTCAGGAAGACTGGCATCCAGCAATCTGAAAAAAGGGTATGGACAACCATCACAGTTATGGTTCAAAGGCTTGTATATCAAAGAGTGACCCCATTCCTCTGTGACTATCCCTGCTCTTATTTCACTCAAATTCTTCGAAGAGGGATTCAGTGGGATAGATGACTGGCTTTCTATCCTGGATAACCATGGAACAGCTAAGATTTACTCTAACTCTATTGAATCCACCTGTAGTTCAAACCTAATAACACCCAAAAGGAAAACACTGCTGTATGCAGGAAGAAATGCTCATGAATAAACTCCAAATACCCATCAGGAATAGCTTAGTGAATCACACACATATTGGTTTAGAAGCAGTTTTACCCAGGATAGAGTGTAGGTGAGGCTTCAGAGGTGGCACTGCTGGCCCTCCCTTCCCACCTTCATCATAAGAACTCACATGATACCAGTGGTATCAGATCTAAAATTTCACAATCTTTAGCACAGTTATCCTTTCAGTATCCCTGCAGCAGGGAATGTAGCACTACACCAATGTTGTCATATAGTTGAGTTTATTGTCTGTACCACTAAAAACCAAAATCATATACACCTCACCTAGCAGTAACTGATGAGAGGGTGTCTGAAGCCAAAAGACTGATTTTTAAATCTGTAGTTCCAGTTGCTTCCTCGCTCTTAAGATGCTTAAAGATACTTAGAAATGTAAAGTCTCTCTGTGCAAAAATTCAGCGACTGTAGATTTCTTGACAATATTTAGCAGCTAGAAAGCTACCCTACATTTAAGCTAAGTCAGGATCTACAATTTATGCATTCATGTTCCCATGATACCTCTGCAATTAATCTAAGTGCTTTCTTGGGAGCAACCTTACCCAAGGAAGCTTTGTAGAGAATAAGGGTAGAGGAATGGACAGGACTTGCCCTTCCTGCTGCAACCCACCAGTCAAAGCATCCTTTCTCCCTAGGGTTCAAATTTTCTTCTTGTTCTCTCTTCTCTTCTGTGTGATTTCACCATACCAGGTGACTTTCTCCTTTTCCAAAACCTTGAATCAGCTGTTCTGCTTTATGCAGATTAATGAG
The DNA here is from genome assembly GCA_013400955.1 of Drymodes brunneopygia. Classification (NCBI taxonomy): domain Eukaryota; kingdom Metazoa; phylum Chordata; class Aves; order Passeriformes; family Petroicidae; genus Drymodes; species Drymodes brunneopygia. Next base: position 879,165 of record VZTZ01015549.1, on the reverse strand, counting down.
ACACCAGTGGAGCTCAGAAGAGGTGTATGTGTAAATGTGTTTGTGCATGACTCTTTGGCCTGGTTGCCAGAGCAGTCACTTGACAGAGGATACAATTGGATTCCCCAGTCAGGGCTCCAATAAACATTAAATAATGAGCTCACTGGAGTAGAAATGAGAATTGTTGCAAGTAAAATAGAACATTTTGGAGAACTGTCTATGTATGCTCAGGTAAGAAGTCTGCAGAAAACCAAAATTTGGAACATAGAGCAGAGTTGTAGACTTCTGTATTGAGCATCCAGCAAAGACACTTGTTCATCCTCAGAATGAAACTGGAAACAGTCTTAATTCTGCAGATAGTTTGTAAGCTGTGCAATATACGTAGTACAATTGCCAATCTTTTATCTTCTTTATTGTTTCTAATATGTGATCTCTTGAGGAATAAATGTGTCTTACTCTGTCATCTCCCTCTGCTCACCACTTCCTTCCTCCCTCCAGTCTCTGGGAATTTTCAGGAGAGAAACAGTGAGAGTGAGGAAGGAGCCATTTCAAAAAGGCAGTGGCAAAGCCAAATGCAATGAGCTGATTTTCAGTAGCTTGCTGCTGTGTGCAGCACTGACCACAGGGAAGTCAGTCCATTTTGTCACCAGTGTCTTGCTGGAAAAACCCAGTTGGGTCGAGTGTATACAGGGAATCTAGTTTGACAGAAAATGATGGCACTACGGGAAAATTGAATGGGAGAGGATAAATGTGTGTGCACATATCCTAGCCCAGAACTGGAAACTTCCACTGTTCCTGCAAGTGGTGTCAGCCATAGCCACAATTGTGCTGGGTGTCAGTTTACACTTCCTTAAAGAAAGCATATTATTTATCTCACAGACACCAAGCAAGGCATAATATATTATTAAGGGATTAGGTAGTCAAAAAGAGAAAACACAATGTGAAGGCTGGAATTACATTTCTGAATATGACTAACAACAATTTCAGTCACTGCTGGAGATGGGATACTCATCTGTTCTTGACCAAACACCTCAGGACAGTGTGCCTGCTTGTATGGTCTTACATACTTCAGAAATTTTTCCCAGTTTTCCCACTTTCAAATGTTACATCTCCTTGTTATCTGTAGATTTTATACTAATTGTAGTAGCAGAAGATGAAATAAAGTCCAGCCTACAAAAAGCAACTGGGAGGAGAGATTAAGAGAACAAAACTAGGAGATGAGGAGGAGATGCATAGCAAGAATTTTCAGAGGAAACTGAGACAAAAATACCATGCAACAAAGATTCAATGCAGCTGTCTGAGAGGTCCAGGCTTTCACACAGAAATCCTATTGAATTTGACAGAAATATGTAATGGAAAAATTTTTAATCAACTTATCACTTTCAGGATTAAATGCATACTCTCTAGGCAGATAAATCTTTGTGCATATATATATATACAAACACACACATATATATATAGAGAGAGAGAGACTGGATTCCATAAACTGGTTTGAGACAACATCTAGAAAACCTGCAAGTACAGACCTGCTTTTTTTTGTTGTTGTTGTTATATTAATGGGCTTCTATTTACAAAATGAAGAACTACTCTGCAATAGCATCTTCACAGCAAAACCACAGTACACTTCCACTTGAGCATTAGAACTTTAGATTGGTACAAGCTCAAAAATCATTGAAAAACTACTGCAGTCATAAAATTCTGCAAAATCCAAGTGCACAGATTAAACAGAAGTGTCTAGAAAAATTGCCAAAGCATCCAAGTGAAAACAAACATGAGGGGAACATAATTACAAGGGATAACAAGACTTTGGTTGTAATCTCTTGCATGTATTGGTGTTATCAGCTGAATCTTTGGGTAGGTCTGATCTAAAGGCTGCAAGATGTTAAGGAGGGTATTCCTTCTGATTTTAATAGGTTCTGAACTAAATCCTAAACCCTTTCAGTTGTGTGATGTGAAGTATGGTGTATGAACATAAACCTTGCATAGCATTAAGTATCAAAACCAGTGTCTCATTATTCTTTATTTTCAATGTAGCAAAAATAGCCTTTTTAGAAATAAAGACTCCAGATAACAGATTTTTCAGCAGTGCATTTCTTGAGTCCATGCACTTAGACTTTGGCTTAGCTGTACTATGATCAATATTTCCAGGTGAAGCAATTAATTTCTCCTGTTTGGCAGGTGAACAAAACTCTTGCAATGCAACTTTGACTTTCATTTTAATGGCAGTCTGTTATTGCTAATGAAAAAAAATAATTCCAAGCTTTTCTAATGTATCAGCTGGATAAATTGTTAACACTTAAGAACTCCCCAGGCAGTAATGAATGACACAGTTTTCTGTGTTATCCCTGATAAAGTTTAGGATATGGAAATCAGCTTAATCCTCTTTCTATACTCTCCCATCTGTGCTTTAGAGCTACCACAGTAAATTACTACATACTGAAGCACTGCTTCAGATGCAATTTCATATTTTCAAAGCTGAGATAATTTTACTCCACAGTGTATTTTTTAATCCTGGTAAAAAAAAAGTTTAAGGAAGCCAGGTCAGATAAAACTGCTGAATTTAAGAGATTGATGGTAATTTTCAGTGAAGAAAACCTTTTATAAATGTTACTTGGAATACAGAGTTAAGCTAAACAAATCACTTTGTTTACAGAAAATCTGCAATGTGAAGTGTAAAGATTTAACTCAATTGTAATCCATTGTTAATTATAAGACAGGAATAGTAACTGGCAAATATGGCTTGAGACAGTCTTTATTGTACCTTAAATATGCTATTGCCTGTGTCTAATGTCTTTGGTCCTGCTTTCATTTTGCAGAATGATTTGACTTGGTACAGTTTTGCCATTAACCTGCTCAGTCAGTTAGGGCTCATTTCTTTCTCTGTGAGGAAAGCTTAAGTTTTATGTTGGATTTCTCCATGTTTTATCAGATGTGCCTTTTGCTGCTGTCTAATCATTAAGGATAAAGGGACTGATTTAGTATCTATTGGAGTAAATTGACTGACTCAGTTCAGAGGCTGAGCATAAGCAGCTGCTCCAAGAGTAGAAGTGAATGTAGTGAGAGATATTTTATAAACTTCTCTATCTTGCATTTTTCTGTATCCACATAAAACCCCATATTCAGTAAAACTGAAAAAATCCAGTCAGTCCAGTGTCTTGCTCAGGTCACCATATGGTTGTGGAACAGCTGGTTCATGTTAAACCTTCACAAAATTAAGATTATACTTAGAGGAAGCAGCAGATACTTTGAAGAATCTGCAGCCACAGTACAGCATCTAAAGCAGCAAGCCACAAATCATCAAGACCCTCTGACAGAAAAGGAGCTCTACTGTAACCCTTTGTTACTTTGAATTTCAAAACAACATCTTGCTGCCTATCCTATGTCCTGGGACTAACCTGAAGAATAGAGGCCATCCCACCTGGTGACCTAAACCCAGCTAAGCAAACATCTGTCACTTTACAATCGGATTATGGCAATGCAGACTTTCTCTAAAATCTGTCAATTATTTCTAAGACTAGAAGTTGTCAAACCCGAGTTTAATCTCCTAATTCAGGGTGGAGAAAAAGGACCTTGGATTGTTCTGTGGGGGCAGGCAATGCAGCTCTGCAGAGAGTATCGGGTTGACATCGAAACGGAGCCGCTTCCCCCTGTGTATGCCCCGAATAAATCCTCCTGTTTGTTTCATTTTCTTTAGGCCTTTGCCAAGTGCTGGCTGATGGGATTGGAAAGGAGCAGGGCCCCATCTCCATCACCCGACCCACACACATCTGCTCCTCCAGGGTGGCGTGGGGTGGGTGGTGAGCAAAGAGCACCTGAGTGGGCAAACCTGGATTTGTGCTCACCAGTGGGAGAAGTAACACATGGAGTCAGGAACAGCCTGGTAATGATGAAAAACTACCCATTGTGGCTAAATTGGAGTTGCATATAGTTGAAATAATAGTGAAGTGGCACAGCTATGCTACTGTAAAGACAGAAGTTTCAGAAAGCTCTTGAAAAAATAGGAATACCTAAATATAAGGCATTCATGTGGTCTTAACTTTACCCCTTTGGGTACCTGGTGTGATGTTATCAATAAAGACAGTAATCCAAGGGATCATGTAGGAGAGGCAGGGACAGGGTCTAAACCCTGCCTCCGGGAGGGAGGGAAAGCTCACTTCAAAGCTGGTGCCTCAAGAGGCAAGAGAATGGGTTACCTTGAGCCTGAGAAGGTGAGAGAATAGAGGCACATGTTGGCAACATCCTGCCTCCCCCTGCTTCTCTCCACTCCTTGCTCCCAACACTTTCCTTGGGAACCCTGACAGAACCCTCTGCCTCCTACACAATCCTGATCCCCAGGGACAGCATTCGGTTCCCTCCATGCCCTGGGGGGCTCTGGGGAACAGCAGGTGGAACAAAAAAAGGAGAGGACCTGGCTAATCTTCTGCAGTTTAACCTGAACTTTACAAAATTAAACAACAGATGCTTCTCAAGGGCACGACACGTAGAGGCCTCCTTGAAGTAAGGGAACAGCTAAAGCCTTCCAGCTAAGGCTGACAGATTTTCTGATAACAGAAAATGAAGCAATCTAAAAATATGCTCTTCCAGCTACCCCTACAATCATTTACAGGTAGATCATAGCATATTTCATAAATGTCAAAGCAAGCTGTCCTGACATCATTAGTCCTTTACTTTAGACACTGATAGAGGGAGATAAGCTAATTATTTATGACTATTCAAAGGACAAACAAAGCACAGAAGCAGATTGATAGGAACACTCTTAATAACCTGATCCAAAGATAATTCATGGTTTCCAATTGCTTGGGGTTTTTTTAAACTTTTTGTGGCTATGATACTTCTTGACTATCTGTTGTTTATTGTACTGCTGTACATAGCAATGATTTAGAGGTATACAAACAGAAAGCAAGCAGGCTAAAAATTAGCTAGGTTTTATAGTTTGCTGATAGAAAAGTAGAAATACCATACTTGGTATAGCAGCCATTAGGTTTAGGTCTCGGGTGCAAATATAGAGCAAGACATATGGATTTCTTAATGGAACAGTAAAATGAGTTTGCCTTTTAGAGAATTTGTGTGTGAGGTTGAAAATCAGGGTAAACAAGGTAACTGAGATAGTTTGGAACTGAGCATTCATATAAACTGCTAATGAAGCAAAGCTGGAACTTCTGAAATGTGTGAAGTTACTGCTTGAACGTGACTCTGCAAACATCACAATACAGAAGAGATATAAATTAAATACTCAGTATCTCCGAAATAAGAAATATTCACAGTAAGTTGTGGAGCAGACGGATGGAACACTGGTAAACTGCATGACTTAGGCATAAAAGCAGCAGAGGTTTCAGTTACAGGAGGATATATATCTTTGTCAGGTCTTGGGAAGATGTTGAAATCCTGCCCAGATTGCAGAGGTCTTCTTAATAATAAAGAACATTAATAATAAATAGTGTTTAACTTGTATGTCGCTGTGTCAACCATCCAAGGGTACCATATTTCTTAATTTTACAATAACATTCATGGAGCTGTTTGGAAGGCAGGGCTGTATTCAGCAGCCATCACAGACATTCACCTGGTCTGCCATTATCTGACAATCAACATCCCTTCACTGGAGCTTGGGATACAGACAACCAGAACCTCACTGTGAAACCAGGATCTATGACATGAAAAGCTGAGAGAATGTTTAACAATTGAGTAAAAAGACAAGTAAGAAGGTTGGGATAAATCTATGAAGAGAATGTGTGCTTTCTTTAAAAGAATATTTATGCTTCCTCTCAAAATGCTTTCAAGGAAATACTTATTTCCTAATAAGCTTAGTCATAAGTTATTATTAAGAGTCTCTTTTTTTCCTCTTTCCGAAAAGGAAAAAAAAAAGCAATTATATGACACAGACGTCATTTGTTTTCATGAGTGTGTCCACCTGTGCCAAAAATAGCATTACCCTTAAAGACCGTAAGCAGCATTTGAAAATATTGGTGTAACCAGCCAGGGACAGATTACATTCATACTCACAAAGAAGAAGAACAGCAAGAAGGAAGGGGAGGGCGGGAGTGTTGAAGGAAGAAGGAGCAGAGGAGAGCACAGGAGAGCTCCATTCATTCCCTGCCTTGAGTTTCCTTGCAGACACGAGGCCCAGTCTGGTTTTGCAGCTTTGTAGAACTGTCAGGAGTGTTGAGAGCAGCATCCATCACTTCACCAGGGTGGACAGAGCTCTGACCCTACTCCCTGCCCCCAGAGCTGGCTGTGTCTGTGCTCTCCATTAAGGAGACTCTGCCAGGGGCTACCCAGGGCCTTTCAGGACAGCTGTGCAGTGCCTGTGGTTGCCTTTGATCCTTGGAGGTGGGGTATCTTACACAGGCAGGCACAAAAACCCCTGAACACCTTCCTGTCATGACTGCTGTGCTCTCCACACAGCGTGAGTAGCCAGCCAATATACCAGGTTAAATAATTGCCATTAATCAGTGGCAGCCTTAATTAAACTTTTGCCAAGCAAATTTAGTTAATCGTTCAAAACACATTTGTGAGATTCTGCAAAATGAACAGCTTACCCTCCACCTTTGTGAAATTATGGTTAATCATTCACTAATGTCTGCATCATCCTATTTAAACCTTCCCCCTGTGGTTTTAGACTTCTTTCTGCTTGCTAATCCACCACAGGGGAGTGATATGTAAACAGGCAAATACATTATTGTAGGCTTTTCCTATTTGTGGTGCTGGGTTCTATCGAGCCATATTTACAGCTTCACCAAAATGATCTATAATTCATTCGTCTCACATTCAATTGAATTAATTTAAAGGTATAATTCAATTTAACAAACATGCAGCTCAGTGTACTGAGCAGTGAGACACTGCAGCTGTTTCAGGCATGCTGCACTTCACCCCATCTTTCAGATCTCAGCCAACCTCCTGGCTCCTGGTATTCTTCTATATTAAGTGCCACACCAGAGCCACAATGGACCATTCCAAGTCAACACCACCTTTTGAACCTCCAAACTGTGTTACTATTACCTGGCTGTCCCAAATTTCTTCAAATTCTCCTTCTCCACAAAGATTATGTCCTTTACTGGGCAGCTATTTTAAAATCCTCTTGATATGAACTGCTGCACTCTCACTCCTAACTCTGCTAAGTCCATTACAGACAACCCTTGCCTGTGATTTATGCCTCATTATAAAAATCAAATTTCTTGGTTGTCAAAAGTAAATTGACTGCAGCAAGCTGAAGGCACTAGATCCCTAGTATACAAAGCCATCACACCAGTCCAAGGGTGCAACTTCAAGTGTGATGGAAGGATATCCTATAAATACAGAGCTCTCGTAGAGAGGAAAATGAAAAACATTATCAGGTTGGGTGAAGAAAATGCAAACTGTCTCTCTCCTAACCTTAACCCCAGCTACCAGGATGGGCTGAGACTTGGCCCACACTCAAAAGCCATCACCCAGACAAAAAAAACTGTCAGCAGAGAAAGATATTCTGCAGGATATTGCTACTCATGCCAATCCTTTCACAGCCCCACTACAGCTGGAGAATTAGGCATTGTGTCTCTCATAATACTAAAACCTATCTTTACTGTACTTTTAACCATAAACCTAAATGCTCTCTGCCATAGCCTGGGTCCCCAATATATGTTTGAGATGAAAAAGTTATTACAAAAGAAATAATTACTTGATACCATCTAAAAGTTCTCTGCGAAAAACTAAGAAAAATATGTGCAACTATAGTAATTTCTTAGATGGTATTTTTGTTTTACATGTAAATCATTGATTTTTATAGCTAGTTATTTGCTGAATTAAAATCAGAAGCACAGTACATGTTCAACAGACCCTTCCTTATATCTTTCCTCATTGATCTAATCAACCATTCCTCATTGGTGCTGAAATGCTACTTATATTCCAAACTTCCTTCCAAACATTGGCAATTCTAGCAAAAGAACAATTTTTAAATTGACTAAGATATACAGTAGGTGTCATACACTTAAAATAAAAGAAATTATCTAGGTTTATGTCTTTCCTTTAAAAAACAATGATGTTACCATAAATTAATTTTCTTGGCAATTTTTGTCTGTTAACGTTACTGATATTATTTAATTGCATAAAGATACGTAGTCTTTCTTCCACACACATAATTATTACAGATTCTATCCCCCCAGCACATTCCTCAGAATTTCTGAAATTTCCTCAGGTATTTTGCATTTTTTTTCCTATCTATTGTCAGCTTTAAACCAGTATTTTCTTCTACTTACTTCGAGGTTATGCAAGTTGGCTGTTTGAGTGCACCAACACTGCCAGAGGTGCCTAGGCTACCTGCTATACCCTGAGAATTAGCTCCAGCTCCTGCAGCTAACACCAATGGAGGTATCATACAGCCAGGTGCAGTTTGGACTGTCTTTGACTTGCGCACACACACATGGCCAAGAAGCTTTTGTCATCAAGGTCACCAAGAGACAGCTGTGGGGCTGGATCTGAACAGAGGTAGGAACCCATATCCTGTGGCTCTGCAGTGTGACAACTTAGCTAGGTAATGATTAATGCTGATTAATATTTTTAAAAGTCTATCCTTATGCGGAGTGTATTAAGTGGTAGTAGATGGCACATAGAAATTTAGAAATTGGCTTTTTTTTTACTACTGTTGTCTATATGTAGGAAATCTTAGCATATTTACACTATCTACACCATTATCCTTTTCCCCATAAATCCTCTTCTCTCTGTTCATGCCTGTGCACATGAAAACCCCTACTAATTTTACCTTCTTTCTTTTTGGTTATTCTTGGCCATTACCAATCTACCTCAGAACCTGGGAAAAGGAACATATTCCAGTCATTGCTCTGTGCATCCCATGTCAACTGAGCAGCCTACATTAACAAAACAAGCAACCCCCCAAAATCCTGAATATGTCAAATGCTTTGCACGAACAGACTGAAGAAGAAGAAGGCATTTCCCCCAGATTTTTCTGTTTTAATATTTCTAGACTTGTCTCAAATAGAGGAGACCGTATTTATATCCTGATATAGGATTCTTGTTTCGGTGTGCCCTTTCAAACTTGGCCCTCTCAGCACAGATTCTGACTTTAGCAGAACTTGAATTTAACAACTATACCAGGTTTTGGACAAAAATGGTTTATGAGTGGTCCATCCCCATGCTCCCATCATACCCAAGGAATGTCATGGCCTTACAATGGCACACTTTTTGAACCCTTTCCAATTTCAGATATTTCCTTTCTCTTTTAATACCTCATTGCTTTTGCATCAATTACAGCCTGACCTAAAGCCACACTGGCAGTGAATGTGATATATTGTAGAATCCATTTAAATGAATTTCTGATGAAAGAATAAAACTGTTAAAAGAATAAATTTACTGCACAGATTTATACAAATCCTGTATATGCACTGAAATCCTCTTAAAGGAAAAATTGATGGAAGATTAAAATGTTAAATGAATTAAACCCCAGCATCCTAGTGAAATATAATGATTATTTGACCTATTAAATGAATAGCTCCACTGACCATATAATGGTAACTATTCAAATATATGTCAATTTTAAATATGAGGTGAAAAAATGTAAAGCAAACAGTGATCAATGAGAATATCTATTAAGACAATAAACCTACAGAACAGCAGGAAAATGGTCTTGGAAGGTCTTTGTTCACCAAGCCTTAAAGCTAGAAAGTCCTTAATTTCTCTTACGAAAGAGAAAATTTTGATGATTATTAAAAGTTATTAACTGCACTGCATAAATGTATTTTTTGCTTTGCTTTATTTCAGCATATTAAAATGTCTGAGAAAGCCATTCCCTTTCCTTCTGGCTGTGGTAAATTTTTAGGGATTTATTTTAAAAAAGAAGTTGACCAACACTGGCCATTAGAGTCGTCTGCATTCCATTTTAGGGAAAGTATCTTTTAAAACTGTGCTATATCTATCATCACTAGCAAAAAAATATATGTTGTACATACTGCAACATTTTTTTAACCTTTTGTACTTTTAGTGTATAGTCAAGAACATAACATAGAGACATATTTCCGAGAAATATTACATCTGTGTATTTCAATACTAAAGTAAAAACTAGGAATTTTGTCTTTCCCATCAAAGGCACAATTCTGGTAACACTAAAGTTCTGTGAGGTGATCCCACTTTGAAAAAAAATTTTGCTTTATCTTGGTTTTGGCCAGCTCTTCTAGTAACTGGTTCCAGGTTTAAATCCCAGATTAAACCACTAAAAACATGCACTCTAAATCCCCTGGCAATGAGTTGAAAACAATTTTATACATCAGCTTCCTACCTGAGAAGAGTTGAGTTCATATGCAGTTTAGGTCATAGGTGAAATGAGTTCATCAGTCACAATCCAGTCTGTAATAAATTTATATCTTGATCACAAAATTACTGTACCACTCAATTAAATATTGCCTGAAGGGAGTGATCATTAGAGATGGAGACCCAACGATGGATATTAGGGACTGAAGTCCATTTTCAGTGTGTGAAGAAGTGGAAAATCCCAAGACAATCCTGTCTCAGTAGCAAGATGCTGTGCATAGAAATGGCGTCCTTCCTCCTGTCAAAGTCTTCCCATTTGCACCACCTTGTGATTATATGACCTTAGAGATTTCGAAAATTCCACACCAAGAAATGCTACAATCCTTGACTCACAGCCTTCTCTGCAAAAAAGGCATTGTACACATTCAACGGGGCTTTTAGTGACTGTTTAGCAACGGTGATTATCTTCTTGCCATGTAGCCCAAATCCTGTGTTTTTGAAGGATGCATGACATATCGAGTCAAGATTTTCCAAATTAGAAGTTTGAAAAAGTGATGATTATTTGAAGTTTGATTTTAAGTTTGACTCATGTTAAGATAGTCTGTGAGACTGCTGAGTTGAGAAATGCAAAGCAGTTGAGAGCTGGAAAATGAAGAGCTTTTGTTGACAAGACAATCACTAAAAAGAACAGGAGATAGCTTCATAAGAAATAGAGAGTATCCAAGGCCAATTTGTAGTCAGCAAGGCTAAGATGAGAAGCTGAATGTGAAATATAGTCAAAGAACACTGTTTTGGTAAAGGTTTTACTGAGCCTGACAGAGAGAGTCCTTTTGCTTAATGATATGATGATGACCTAGTTGAAGAGTGAAGCCCTTCAAAGCAAGGCAGGAGAGGATGCTGCAAATACATGCAAGGCTTAAATACCTTCTGAGAAATATACAGAGGTTACTGCCTTTTTAGGACAGCAGAAAAATATAAGAGTGAGGAAGATCTTGATTGTTCCTTTGCCATACATAAAGAACGGCTTGCAATAATTAAATATTTACACTAAAATCTTTGGCCATACACCAGAGAAAACCACATTTCCATCCTTGTCTCTTGGAAATCCTCTTCTGAAAGACTTCTCCTTCTTTAACAGTTCAGCCCACATCTCTATTAGTCTGTTCACCACATCTGATTATCCTTCCCAGTGAACATTCAGAACAAGTGGCTGCAACCTATCCAATAACCCTTTCTTTGCCAAATTTTTCACATAAATCTTAAATCCTTGTTTTTCACAAAGACTAAAAAAAAAAAAAAAAAAANAAAAAAAAAAAAAAAGCTGAATCAATAGAAGAAGGATTTAAGCATCTTTTAGCTTCAGGAAAAAAAATAACTGAATCAGGATCTGAAGCTATGTTTAGTGGGTTAATCTGTTTTAATCCATGAAAATCAAACTCAAGCCACTCTCATTAAGAGGAATTTAATTTTGTTTTCTGTTATTTAAGCAACCTGGAAAACATCTGACTTCCCTGCCAATAATTTCTCTGTACTATTTAGAAGCATTTTTGAAGGTGCTGATTACGGTGTTGAATGTCAATAGGATTCTCACTACTATCAATGTTATTACTATTGCTGTAGAACTTAAAGCAGCAATTATGGAGCAAGACCTGACTGAGCTACAGGATACATAGATCCAGAGTAAAAGGTACTCTCACATGAGCAATATGAGTAACATTAAGAGTTAACATGTATTTACATGTTGAATACTGAAATAGTGTTGGTCAGAATGGCAGAGAGGAACTGGATCACCAATGCCTTCATTGGCAAGAATTTTAAAGATCTGAAGCATGATAAGATAATAAACATGACAATTTGCAGGTATTTATGGGAAGCATTGCCCAAGAGCAAGGGCCATCATTAGAAAGGTTTGATATGTTTGATAGTTGATATTGAATGTAATTGATGTGTCAAGAGGAACAAGCCCTGAGTAACAGTCCTGGCCATTTCTGAGAGAAAAGGTTTTACTGACCTCAGTGGGATATGTCTGGTGAAGCAGAAGGGGAAGAAAAGTAAGGATATAACTGGAAAAGTAGACCTTCAAAGTTCTAAATTACACCTTCAGTTGCACATAGATGAAAAGGAGAAGGACAAAGGAGAACACATAAAGGCACACGAAGCTAAGGGTGCATATGAAATTTGTATTAGGAAAGACTGAAGCATGACTGTACTGTGAAGGGAAAAGCTGGAGCATCATAACAGAAAGGAAGGAAAGGAGGGAAAACTGAAGACAAAACAGCATGGTATTGAGGCAACAGGAGATGATTAGAGAAGGAGTGTGACTCAGGAACTTCCACCTGAATCAGGGGAGATGATGCAGAACTTTTACAAAGACTGCAAAGCAATCTGTGAGGGGATGGGAAGCTCAAAATATCTTTTCAGGAGGGAAGGTATACACAGTTTTCACTGGAATAAATTGCTGAAACTTTTCCAGAGAAATCAAGAATAAAGGTGTGGAAGATTTTGAAACAGGACACAAGCTGGGAAAAATGTGACTGGGATTGTTAGCATGGAATTTCAGCTGGAAGAGAAAAACCATTTGGTCAGGAACGTGGTAGAATGGAAATGGGAGAGAAAGTATTCTGCAGCAGGAGGAGACAAACGTGGAGAAGCAGATTTCATTGTAGCTCTGCAGTGTATAGACACGAGTGCCGCAAGGTGAGCACAAAAATTGGTTTTAAGCTGCAGCGTATTTGGGCAGACCATGCAAGTAGAAAACACATTGAAGAAAATAATGGTAAAAGGGATTGAAATTAAAATAATGCATTAATGTACAAGTTAAAAAGAACAGGCAGCAAACCAGATCCACACACAGCCTCCAAAAGAAAAAAAAAAAGCCAAAAAAAAAATCTATCCCAAACCAGAAGAAAAGCCTGGGAGTGGATGAAAAATTACCAGCAATTGCCTGTAAGAAATGATGGGGAAGAAGATCAAGCAAGAAGGCCTGTGGGTGGCTGATCTCAGTATCCTGAGAATAAATACTTTCTTACTGTGTGTCCTCCAGGGTGGATAAATTCCACACTGCAGATGAATTCTATTAATGCAGAACAGGCATGTGCAATGATTAAATGATTTGTGTGATGTGACACAGAAATCAGAGCCAACCATTGACCCCAAGACCCCTGAATCCCAGGTCAGACAGTTTGTCAGCTAAAAACTGTCTTTGAGGTACAGTCTGGAGTCTGATATCCTCCTGCTCTCTGCAGAGCCTCTCTTTATACTAATGGAAGAGCATCTTGTGAGATGCAGATCATGTCTCCAAATATTTTAACTTTCTCAATGTTCTGTAAGCCATATGAATTCTGAAATTGTAGGAAAAAAGGCACACCCAGAAATGGCTCACTTTTTTATCTGCTGATAGTTGGGCAGAGGGGGAAAGCAAACTACACCCCATCACATCGTAGATTTTAATGCTTCCCAAAGCACAGAGAAACAAAAAGTAAAAATTCACTACTCATAAAGCATCTACCTGTGCTGACAGCTAATTTAAGCCCAATATACATGACATGCAGAGAAAATAAATTCTTATGACATGTCAAGTCTGGAATCCAAGGAAGCCTGGCAATGATATTGAAGCAATACACTGTTTGCATACTGATTTCTTTGGTATGTTTTGACAAAACATATTTATGCAGTTTCACTGGGAACATAAGTACCATATTCAAATAAATGAGAAAATCCAACCACAATCACTAGTTTGTTTACAGTTCATCCTAATACTATACAGAAATTCCTTCTAGGGTTTTGGTGTTTAGATTCTGGTTTGCAAAATGAAAATTAGGGATAGCCTCTTGGTCTCCCTTTTCAGATTCTGGAGATGTAAAATATCTCCCCTTCTGATTTTGGAGATTCTGTGTATCCTGTATACTCATTTCACATATAATTTTGATCTACCAATAGCTCACGGAACATTCAAAAACAACATCATTCACTAGCTTCTAATTTTTTATTTGAATGGTATTTGAGACTTTTTATCTGCTTCTTAGCTAAGTGCTTGTTTACCCCATGTGTTCAGTATTTTGAGAGCTGCTTTTAATAGACCTGCTCTTGCATGCACTTCATCTGCAGAACTTGTCCTCAAGAAACCTGCAGCACAATAAATAAATAAAAGAACTTCACTTCAATGTATCTCCTCAGTGGTTTTGCATGACTTTTTCTTCACCTCTTGAACCTCTTCAACATACTGTAAAACTGACTGTGCTCTCTGCTTATCTGAGATTACTTTCTCTCCACCAAAATGCAGTTCATTACTTTCTTCAATGGAATTCCAAATCTGCTCTCTAATAGATGTCTAATCCTCAGCAAACCCACGCATCACGAAGCAAGTACTGTGCTCACCATATGGTTAACCTAATTTTCAGAGACCCTGCCACATAATTTTCCTTAAGAGCATGTGATTAGGAAAATACCACTCCAACAAGAATGTGATTCCCATTTCTGGCTTTCCTTTATTGTTCTGGGGGGATTTTTGATTATCATACACTCTTCAGTCTCTACAGGGAACTACAGTTGCTTCCCCTCAGAAATTTATTATTACTTTTGGGTATATTCAAGAGCACCATAAAATGCCTCTCAAGCTCAGAGCAATGGATGCACAGCTCCCTGGACATTGCACTTCACTTGTTTGTAGAAGAATCAATAGATCAATAGATTTGTGATCTATTATAGCAAGGATGGGACTCTAACATGAATCATGTTCCCCTACCAGCACACTGTTAAAATAAAAATGGTGTGTTATTTTTATCCCTTTTCTGAACATGCAAAACATTCTGACCACTTGTGATCATTAATAATCTTGTGCAGCTTTTCACTGCAATAGAGGACTTGATCAACATGTCCTTGGAGAATTCCTGCTTATGTAACCCTATATCACCTAACTATATCCTTATTTCTTCAAACTGGGGGTTTCCAGCTCACGTCCTCTTACAAGCTGTTCTGAGATCATACTGAATATTTTTCCAGTAGCAGCAACCATTAACCTTCAAAGTACAGGAATTTTGGTGTTGGAAGTAGAATAAAAATACATGCACATCAGAGGATGTGTAAAAATCAGTGATTTTTAAGTATCTGTTGCAATATGTAGAAAAAATTCTTTAGTATTCATAGCAACTAAAAATACAAACTAAGCATGTTTAGACTGAGGAAGTTTGAGACTTTTGGGTGGAAGATTCTATATAAATATTGATGTCTCTATGTTTTGCATTATGGGGGTTTCGAAAATTTATTATGACATGGAGATTTTTTTTCTCTCTTATGAATTACTTAATATTCCTTTTAGAGATACCTCCCAGTCCTGGGCTGTATCAGGCACCTTGGAAATGAGGCCTGCTGAAGACAGACATACAGAAAGCAACAACTGCTCAGGTGGTGAACATGCTGTTCTTTTCACACTTAAATATACACAACTTATTGTTTTCAATTAATGCCCTCTCACCATGGCAGACCAAGTCCCCTTGATGTTCTACAGACACTGGAGTCGGGACTGTGACAGTGGTAATCAGTGTGACACAGCCCCAAAAATGATACAAACATGCAAAGTTGCAGTGCTTGAGTAAACTCCTCTCTCAGCACTTCTTGAATTATCAGCTATTTATTTCAATATTCTGCATGTCATTGGTGCTTTGGCAGCCCATCGTTTTTTTCTTTTTAATACTCCTTGTGTATAAACAGCACATATAAAAGTTCTGTTTTGGAACAGTTCATTAATCTTAACTTGTTAAAGTCTGGTCTGGTGAATGCATCATTTGTGTTATGACATCACCCCGACTTGTGACAGTAAATGCTGTAAGAATTCATGGCAAGGTGTTACAAGTCTTGCATTTATATGTTTGACTGACAATTTCACAGTGGAAAAATATCTGGGTCATCACTTTCCAGAGGCACCAGTGTCTGTGTTTCTATTCCTGGGCAACATCAGAACGTGTTCCAGTCCCTGCTCGAGTGGTGTTTTCCCTGCTGATACAACGAGACAGACAGAACTATAAATGTTATTGTGAGACACAGCAATTTCCATGTGGGAGAAGGGCTGATAAGTTTTAAACTATCTGCTTTTGGCTTAAAGAAGCCTTCAGTGCTTTTATTATACCCTCCTGAATTAGCTGTTTCTGTTGAAAGGGCAGCCTCTGACCTCCTATGGGTGCTGTAAACATGCTGCATACAGGTTTTTAAAGGTGCTCCCAAACTGGGAGCATGTACAAAATCAATGTCAGCTGCTTGATTTACCTGTAACTTCAGTGGGTGAAAACCAGCCCCAGACTATCTGAAGTGACTCAGTTTCAAATATTAAAGTGAGATTGAAACTAGCAATGACACATTTTTTTCTGCACCTCTGAATTGACTATTGATCTCTCTGTACCTAAGGCAGTTCCAGCATTGAAAGTTGGTTATGGAGAAACCCCTCCTTAGAGAGACAAGAGTATTTCTCTGTCCCTCCTTGCTTCATTAACATTTCACTGAACTCAGCTGGGACAAGAGCCTCCAGAGCCCACTTCTTTTGGAAAAAATGTTGCCTTTCAGAACCTGACATTTCCCAGCTGGAACTGGATCTTTTCTCTGAAATTCAAAAAGCCAGTGTAGCTCATGGCTATTACAGCATAATTTTTTTGATGTGCATCCATCATTCATGCTGGTGACTTAAGCCCTGTAAAGTCAGTGGGAGAGAAGAAAAGATAACAATTCACAGACCCTAAACCACCCACACATCTGCTCAGAATTCTTACACAATGCTCCTTGCACATGAGTTAAAATGTGAAGTATTGGCAGGAAGACTCTGACAAATCATTTAATGTAAGGAAGAGTTGAGAAAACTGTGACCTCTTCCACAGACATGAAGAAATTCATGAAGAAATTAACAGAAAAAGAAACTTCCACCATTTACATAATTCATAAATAATTACTTTTTCAGTTCTCTTTTCTGTCCATATACTGCCAGGGAGGGACATGCCATAACCACAATCATGTGTTTTTTCTCTCTTGTTTAATGTTTTTATCTCCTGTGCTCTTCAGAAGTGTTATCAGTTTTGCAACCAGTTCAAGTAGGAATATCTCACTGAGTTCAGCTATGTGATTTACACCAGCAAGGACCTCCAGCTCTACTTCTTTTTAATTCATCAACTTGCATAAAGCATTAGTTGACTTACATGCACAATCCACCTGAATTATTCACCAGGGTAAGTAAAAGTTACCTGATTGGACTCTCTGAGTCAGATTTTTGAAATTACTCCAGTTACAGACTTTCTTTTAATTTCCAAAGTGTCATTAAGGCCCTCAGCACTGGTTGCCACCTGGCCACAGGGAAGCACATACTAGCCTAGGCTCAAACCTGTGCAATGCTGCCAGCTGCATTCAGATGAGCTCCAGATGTACTTCACCTGCAGCCTTTGGTTCCCTTCCTCCTCACTGAGGTGCATAAAACCTCCTGACAAGCATCACTATGAAAAATAGATCTTTCATCTAACTCTCTTGAGGGAATGATACACTTCTGGGAGCCTCTGAAAACAGCCTGTCCTTTGAACCTGCAGTAACAAGAAAGCCACAGATAGCAGAGGACTGGAGGTCTGTGTTCATAAATTGTCAGGCCAGAAGGAGAAACTACACTATGGAAGCAAAGCCCTGCTTAGGTCAGATCACCATCTGTGGCAGGACGATTAAACCCCATCATCACCTACTCCTGTATGCCCCAGATAACTGGTGCATAAAGAGATAGCCCAAGGGCACAAAGGCCCAGCAGGGGTCATCTCTGGCGCCAGGGGGGCTCAGACCTAATCAACATCTTAGTCTGCAGCTGATGGGAGCAGAGATGAAGGAAAATTATTGACTAAGAGCTATGGTTTTACACTATAAAAGATACATGAACTATCACTGAGGCAGAAGTTTCATACACCCCAAAAGTGTTTGAAACTTCTCCCCAAAGTTTGGACGCAAGCTTTGTGGTTACTTTCTCAAGAACCGAGGGGAAGGATATTCGATGTGCTGCACCAGTGACTGATTGGTAAGATACATTGAATCCTAAGTTCATACTATTTCTTTGCTAGCTGTAACTAAAAAGGTACCATTTTTCGTGCACTGTATATTAACTACTAGTAGTCTTTCTATTTTATCCCTGTGTAGTATTCGTTTTACTTTAAGGACTTTAAGTCCTATGTTTGTTAGTTTCTCCGTCTATTAATAAATGATTCATTTTATAATAGACAGAATCAGTCATCATTAAAAGAACTTATACATAACAGTGGGTTTTGGGGTGCTGGTTACCTCAATAAGGTTATTACCTACTATCAAGGCCTGGGCAGAAGGTAAGAGCTGATTTTAACTCCCACATCTATTCGTAACACCATCCCTGTCACAAAGCTATCCATGTAATGAGCCCCCTCATCAACAGGTTTGGCAGAAAAGCACTAAATCACCCCCATCTGCTCCCATCCCTCCAGCATTACCTTTGGTGGTATTGCTCAGGGAAGAGGATCACTGGATTAACAGGTTATAAAACCAGGAGCTGCTTGGAGAAACTGAAATACAAAGCTGAGCTCCAGACCCTGAGTTGCAGGTGAAGACGCCTCACTGAGCTAGGGCAGCTTTAAGATCCCTTGAAGCTAAACTGCCTTTTTTAAAATGTCAGTGTATCTCAGAGCTATTTTAAATTGGAGTCAGCCAGAAGCTCCAAGGGGCCATTATGACAGAGATCACCAATGAATAATATTTCTGGTATGTCCCCTTTATAATACTTGCTGCAGGGTTGTAGGATGAAAATTAAGGACACTATCTCCTTAAAGCTCTCCCACATTTTCTGACTTTTCAGATAATATTTCTCCTTTCCGAATCCGTTTATCATTTAATCTCATTTCCCCTGGCTCCATCCATTGGCCTCACCCCTGGTTTGTTCTACAATTTGCTTCCTTCCCCTCTCACACTGCCCTCAGCAGCTCCATTTCTCTCAAAAAGCCCTCTCCAGTACTAGATTCCAGCTTTGCCTGGTATGCTTTAGGCCACTGTCAGCTTTCCTCACACTCAAGACTCATCTTTCTTCCTGCTCCCCATGTCTTTTCCCCCTCCCCCAGCAAGTGTCATGAGCTGCTATGAGTTTTCATAAGGATTTGCTTCCTTCATGAACTTCAACATATGACCTGCAGTTCCTTTCACTTTATCCCTAATTAGTTTCAACAACCTCTACTTCCTCTTCCCAGACTGTGTGTACCAACAGATGCTCACTTTGTCCTTCAGAAGCATTTATCCTCCAAATTATTTTTTGTTGCTTATTTTCTGTAGTGATCTTCAAAATTATCAAGTCTTATTGAAACACTCTTTAAAGTCCTGCTGTCTCCTGTAATTTCAGTTTTCTTTAATGAATAGGTTAGTGTTGATATAAACCTTTAATTTACCTGTACCACTCATATTTCAATGGCCTCAATTCTATTCAACACTGTTTCCAGTGAGAAGTGATATTCTGAAGCATGCACTGTATTTACATTTGTAGTATCTCAGCTGTAGAGCTAAGCATGTTTCCACCTTCCCTTTCACATCAGAGAAACTTTCACTTTCATTCCCTGGCCTATGATCTGAAAATACTCTCTCTTTTGCTCACTTTTCTTATCACTGCTAGTCTGGATATAGATGTCCTATTAGAAAGTTGTCCCAACAGACACCAAATGAGACAGAAGTCACACCAGCAAAAAGAAAAAAAAAAAAATAAAGCAGACAAACCTCAGCTTATTAAGAAACATTAAAAACAAACAAATAAAAAAACCAGGGGAAGAAAAACCACAAGAAACTAACAACAACCCCAACAAATGAAAAAAACCACCAAAAACCCAAGCCACTAAATGACAAAAATACCCAAGGAGCTCTACTTACCCCATGTATCTTAGCTCTTCCTGAAGCCCCCTCCCAGTTGCAATGGTAAAACACTTTAGAGTAGTTTCCCAAAGGTCAACACAGTGCTGCAGTAATATTTCCTTTCCTTCCTTCAGTGGATTTATTTTGTCAATGATTGTTCTCTGCCTCAGCAAAACAGCTTCATCTCTTTTCTCTGTTTAGCTCTTGTGGGGCTGAATCCTGCAGCAGCAGTCCCAGTGAAGTCGGTGGGAGAGCTGACTCTGTAAGAATCAGCTGTGTCCCATTGTATAATTATCCAGGGCTGAATGAGCTCCCAGGAGTTGTGTGTTAAGACAGGCATCCCATTGAGAGGTTGTTAACTAAAGCAGGAGTCCCACTAAACCAACCTTCCCCATTGCCTCCCAACAATGCCCGCACCAACCTCTTCAAATAAATATTTCCACTAAAAGACCCCAAACAGATAGAGGAAAGGTTTCAACAAAGAGAAATGGTATTATTAAAAAAGAGATTGGAGCACTAAACCTTTCCCAACTGTAAGTCAATTTGATCTTTAAATGCAGGTCAGCTGGGTTTTTTCTGCTGTAGAAACGCATGCAAACCCTTCCTAGTAGAAATGCACTTTCTGAAGTTTTAATAAAAGTATGCCAGAGCCATAGGAAGGTGGAGGTCTTATTAATATAATTAATAAGACCTCGGTAACCACAGGATCTAGCAATTTAACTACTAAAGTAGTATCTTATTAACACATAGTTGCTCCCTTATTACTGCTGATTTTCTAGCTCATCTCCCACATTTTTCTTCCCAGATATACTCTGTGTGAGAAAGAGGAGAAGAAATTGTTCTCCTGGTGAAATCACTAAAGACTTAGTGTCTCATTTTAATAAGTATTTAAAATTTACAATCAAGTGTTAAAGGAGTCTTCAAAATTTAAAATATTCTTTCTAGTAAAAAAATAGCATGAACTATGCAAAACCTGAAACAGCCAGAAATGCTTCAAAGATGCTGTGTCTAACATCTTAGTGATGATGATGATGAACTCACTGGTAGATGAGGGCACCATTCGCCTCTTTTTTTTCCTTATTTCTTTTAGGAGATGAAATCCAACAACCCAGAAGAAGAGCCCTGTGCCACTAGTGGGATAGAGAAGATTATGGAGAGAGATCTAAAACTCTGGAGGTTCATTCAAGGAAGAAAATCCCTTTTGTAGCCTTTCTGGCCAGGACCCGCTGTTTGCCAGGGGTTGAACACTGGTACACTACACTTTTGCTCAGGGAAGAGGAACTTTATACCTTTTTCCAAGCGAGGAAGAGAAACAGGGCAAAAAAATAAAGTTTTCATTTAAATACTCCCTCCGGCACTGTTTCCTGAAGGCGTCTGCTTGCAAATAAATGTTTTTGGGTCTCTGACATGCCACCCTGAACCCAGCTGGATCTTGTATTGCAAATCAGAGACTCTTCCAACCTCCACAGTTGCTAAATTAAGCTGATGCAACAAATCCATGTTCCCAGAAGATCCACATGGCAAAGGAATAAAGAATTTTTTTTTCTTTCCCCCCAACTGTTTTTTTTTTTTTATTTCTGCCTTTCCTGCAAAGCCCATAAGGTGTATGGGTCTGAGCCTGCCATGGGTTCTGACCCAGCTTCAGCCATGTACATTGGATTCATTAAACACAAATATTTAAGCCCATAGAAAACATCTCTGGGAAGCCAATGCGACATTTTTTGTACCATCAATTACCCTGCCATTGTCAGCTGAGTGGCACCCTGTAATTGCACTTGGATTAAAACTTACAGGAGCTCTTCCATTTGGGTTTTTCTTGTTGTTTTGTTTTCTTTTTTTTCCCAAAAATCTCCATAAAGAAGATAAAAAGGTAAAAATCAACCAGAACTAATCGTGCAGGGAGATTCAAATTAGTTCTGCTACTCACCCAAGAGTGTATTACTCCAACACTGTCAGGTACTGCAGTGGAAGGGAGCAGGAGGTGCTCTTCTCCCACCACTAACAAAGTGTCCCAGTGAAACTCGTAGTGGGACAGGTGAGTTAAAACTGGAGCTCAGGTTTCAGATGAGACATTATCGATCCTTCTCTGGCTTACCCTGAGGGCTAGGAGTCACATCACCACGGAGATACAGCTCAGCAGGGAAGAACAAGGCTTTGATGTCATCCTGATCAAAGTGGCATCGCAGCCACGGGAAGCAGGGGAAAAGGTTGGACTGGATGACCTTGGAGGTCTTTTCCAGCCTCAATGATTTTGTGTGGTTCTGTGTAGGGGGAAGGCTGGGTGGCCCTTGGGAGTGGTCGTGACTCAGGTTCATTCTCCGACCTCTTTCTGGGGCAGGCTGGGATAATCCAGCCCTTTATATGCAAGCGACTGGGAGAGAGCACTATAAATATGGAACATCAAAATGTCATTAAACAGACACGACCTAGCACACTCTTCCTTCTGCGCGGGAAAGATAATAATCTGTTAAACTTTCTCCTAGAACCGTATTTTAGCATTTTAATTACAGACCCAACACATGGGCTAAACACACTGTCGCTAAAGGGCGCTCCTTAATAAAGTCACTACGTCGTGCTGCTGTGACCCAGCAAGGGCAGTGCCGGCGAGGAATCCTTGCTGGGACAGCGGCAAAGGGACGGGACCCGCTCGGGAGGCACCGCTAGGGCAGGGAGAGACCTGCTGCCCCTGAACCACGCCAGCAGAGCGACTGACATGCACTCTTTGTTTCTGAAGTTCGGCTGCTCCCGGGCTGCTGGTGGTGCTGGCCGTGGATGATGTCCCGGGAGAGCCGAGCTTTCCCCTCCTTTGAGCGCTATCTCCCTCTGCCGTCCTGCCGCAGCTCTGCGCTGGGGGGACGCAAGGTGACCTCTGGGGAACAACCCAACTACAAGGCTTGGACGAACGCCTTGAAAAAATTTTTGCTCGATGCTATTTAGTTTCACGCAAAGCACTTCAATGTCTGGAAGTATCAGTCCCAAGCACTGGAGGCTTTGCAGTGGAAAACACGTAAATAAAGAACAGCTGGGAAATGCATTTTCTCCTTACAGAGCTGCCCAATCAGGTTTCCATTACTAGTAAGAAGTAATAACCAGTAACAGCTTCTTCTCTGAGAGAGAAGTAACATGAATTTCTAAGCAGCAGAGATTCTCAGAAGAGAGTGGAAAATGAAAAATGTTCTCAGCTTTTGCTTTTTGGTGGAGGAAAACGTGGGGCAAACATCAGACCGAGGCTGGGGTAACCCTTACATGTCCCTGTATCCACATGCAAGATATCAGGACCCATGGGGCCAGCTCTGAACATAGCCCCCTGAGACGTGTGGGACTGGATAACACCTCTGAGAAACCCGAAAATTTGAATAAAAGAACCAAATTTCATTGCACGGATGATTTGAGCTTGGTGATCTTTACCACTTTCAGACAGCATGTTATCAGCCTCTCCAACAGGTTCTGGACTCTTCTTTGTCTGTAGATCAGCAGAACTTCAGAGCCAGTCTCAGTTCTGAAAGGTAAAGTGCCAATGCACCTGGGATTTCAGTTTAATTGATATTTTTCCAATGTTTTCATGAGAAAATCCAAAAGTTAATTTCCTTCCATAAACCCATAATGAGTATAATATTCCTGAAGCAGTAAGGTGAGCTCACAGTATGTTTGCAGTGTCAATAGCTGTATTTTCATTCTCCATGAATGAGCCATGACAATACTGTCCTGTGTGATAGAACACGTATTAAATCAGGGATTGCAAGTGTGATCCTACGGTCTTGATGGTTTGTTTTCCAAACAAAAGATAACAATTTGCTGAGTGAGCTGCTTTGATTTCTTGCAGGCACTGTATTAAGTTCTACTGTGATTTAACAGGAGCCAAAATTTGCTCTTATTTAGTTTGAGTATTTCAGCAGTCAGTGTATGCACATGAGGGCACATTTTGCCTCTTTCTATTTAATGTACACATTACAGTGCAAATCCTTCTCTTAAGTACTTAGTGTGAGACACACTGAATGATATTTTATTTACACTAGTAGTGGGAGAGGTGTTGAAATTTTCATTATTCCAGTTTTAACAGTGTTAAAAAAGGAATGTCATGTTTCTCAGCCAGCACCATTTTTTTTCCCTGTGACCTCTAAGTAGAAGTAATACAAATTAGGACAGAGACTGGAGAAGTTCAGCATCACTCTGTAGCTCTGTGCAGTACCTTGTGTATCCAATTAACTAATGAAATCTGAATGAAGGGGGGGGGGAAGTAAAAATCTTTTTTTTCTTCATAACATTCCTAGTTTGCAACAGACAAGAGCGTGGCACTGCCCTGTTGTAGTTACAGTGTAAAGTAATAAACCAGGGTGCAGTGTCAGACTAGAGAGAAAGCTGACCCCCACACATTAATCTGGGTGTATGGTCCAGGAGAACGAGGAGTTTTCAAAATCCTCTGCCTTGCTATGGATCCCCATGGCTCTTTGGCAGAAGTCCAGACCCATGCATTAGCCATCTCAGAACAGTTTCCTCAGGTTTCTGGTGCCCAAATAACCTGATAATATTGTGCTCTTTCTGGCACTAAAAAGCCTTCCCTAAAATTATATGTCTTTTAATTCAAGTATTGGTTGACTGCTTTAGCAATTCCACTTTTACCTCAGCTTGCATTTAATTCCAGAAAATCATAAACCAAGAACAGAAGGGCAACAATTACACTGTGTCCCTGATATACACAGATCCAACATCCACACACTCCCAAATTAGTATACTAATGATGTTACTGCTTTAATTAACCATGCTACTGTGCCTGTACTGGACTCTTTCCCAAGAACTGTTCAGGTTACTGCATAAGGCAAGGACACTGATTTTCCTTTAATGCTTTTTTTTTTTTTTTCCCTTATTGACAGGACTGCCAAGTTCACAGAAGAATCAATAGCCAAGGATATTCACATAGGATAAGATTTACAAAGCATGTTTCACAGACAGTAACAACTGGGACCTCAGAGCACTTACTGGAACCAACAAAATGACAACTGATATGTCCTCCAGTGAATCTATGTTAAGACGTTCTGTCTGCAGTAATTAAAAACTAGGTAATGTCACCTGTGTGCAAAGCCCACCGTAAAATCAGCTCCACTTAGGAGTGCAACTTGACATGTTGACTTTTTCCATCAGCAGCTCTGTCCTCTAAGCCAGCCTCTGGCCCTGCTATGCTGAGTAGACCCTTCCTTAACTTATATCAACCAAAGTAATACACTCTTGTGATCCCTCTTATTTTTCCTACCATCTTTTTCCTTCAGTATTATGAGGGGGATGGTCTGGTAATTCATTAATTACACCTGGGCAAATTACTCCTCAGTGAACACAGAAAATATTTTTTCACACAATTCTTTTTGACATACATGGATTTCTGAGTAATTTTATCTCTCTTTCAATTCTTTGAGCTTATTTAAGCAAAGGGATCTTGTTCCAGTAAAATACCCAACTTTTCTGTTCTGTACATTTAGCTGTGCAAGACCTAGATATCACTAAGCACAAGGATTCCCTAGATATTCATACTGTACAGTATAAATTAAATTGATTCTACTTCTTCTTATACTCCAGAAGCACCTGAACTTCTACCAAAATCAGAACACATACATAGAGCCAGAAACAAGTATTTTCCATGCTTTTTTTCATACACATACTTGTACTAACTTCATGCAGCAACTTTTATGCAGAGAAATAATGAAGGGGATAAAAAAGGAACTAACCTTATCACAGGTTATTGCATGTAGGAAGTATTATAAATATTATTAATTGCTTGGCTCTCTTCCTTCTCTGTCATATTTCCCTCAGGTCTCTGTTCCATGCTCAAGGCCATTATTTGATGGGGGAGGTATAAAGTCATAACAGGCTGATGTAAATTTCCTTTGAGGTGCCTTATATATCACAGCTTCCACGAGGGAGATGAAACAGCAAATTTTGTTCCTGCTCATAAGTAAGGGGTGGAAGAAATGCTTCTTCTGAAGAGAACTAAACTCATGCCTATTCCCTAATTGAGGCCAGTATAATATATTATTTTTCAGGTATATCTTTGATAACACATATTGCCTTTTGCAGGTAGATTTTTGATAACACTTATTGCCTTTTCCAAGACCCCTTCTGTAAGGAGGGCTTGTAATTCTGAGGAGGAAATGAACAACTCCAAAACTGAGAGAGATAAAGAAGATGTCTGTGTCAAGAGTCTTAGACATGGCCCATCAGCTGAATTTTATGTTTCTGCTAAAATAAAATCAGAAACTCATTACAGAAAATAAAACAAGAAAGTAGTTCAGGCAGTCACTTTTTAAGATCACCATCAGCTTCTGAACAGTTGAGAAGCCGTTTGTCTATCTACTGTAGATACCTGGGTTGCTGGCTTGAAAAGATGCAGATCTACTACTCTGACACAGCTGGTGTCAGGGCTTTCCCAAGCATGCCAAGAAAGCCACCTATTGACCTTAAAAAGCTTAATTAAGCTGAGCAAATGATGATAAAAACCTAGGGAGAATACTCATTTCACAAATATTATAATGGGTCCACCCAGGGAAATAAGGTAACACTTAGGTGTGCATGTTCCACACCCAGTATCCATTTCATCTTCACATACTGCCTTTAGAAATCACCTATTATTTAAGATGCCAGATGACCTTTTAATAAAACACCAATGAAGTGACATTTTAAACTACTTCCAACTCAACCACAGTCCCTAGCTCTTGCCCAGCAGCACATTTGTGCAGTTCAACTGGCAACCTGATTTTTTCCTCCCAAGGAATTTCACCATCCACATGAGCAACAAAATAGAATGTGTGCTGATGCACAGTTTGTGCAAGTCTACTGTAGACAAGGGAGGCACAGGGCTTCTTTACACCATTTGAGGTTCTATTCCAGAAAGTACTTAGGCTTTGATTCCCTTGCAACTGTCACAATTATGTTTTCAGATGAGCCAGTTCAGTTAAATAAACTGGAAGGGATAAATGACACTGCGTTTCCTACAGCTGTCTTCAAAACTGGGTGATGAATAGTACTTTTGCTACATTAATAAATGCCATTAAAATCATAAAGCACACAGCTCAAGAGAATTTGCTGAAATCCAGCTCTTGTTCACATGTGGGCAAGAAGGTGCTTTTACACACAGGTTTTGATCACAGCAGTTTAATCAGTAAGGCAGTAGTATCTTTGCTCAGCTAAAGCTATCTTACTTCTGATGGGAATGATTGTTACCTATTCAACATATATGAAAATAGTCACAGTATTTTGCCATCAAAATCAGTGGCAACACTTTATAAGCAGAGTAAAACTAAGGATGAGAATGGGTTGTCAAAATCTAAGTGGGTAGTATCAGCTGAAAAGTAGGAGGGAGAGGAACTACACAGTCATTTAAAATAGAGAGAGAGCATCAGGGATTGATGAGGAATGAGTTGAAGAGCCAGGAAAATGTCTCTAGCAGAAGCTGGCAAAGCTGGTAATTGAAGTCAAGAAGATAAAATATAGATGCTTGTTTCCTGGAGAATGGGTTTCCCAGAATTTTGTGTGCTATTGATTTTTTGTTCACTTAAGTGACATATTTGGTTTTCAAAACTGCTTTCACTGAGATTGTAGTGGTAAAACCAGAACTGGCTTTAAAAAAAAAAGAAAAAAAAAAAAAAAGCAGTGGTGCACTCAAATATGACAGAAAAATGGACCTGCACAGTCAGAAACTGGCAATGTTGTAGACATTCTTAAAATTTCAAGGGTCAGGCTATGCCAACACATTTAATCCTATTAATTTCAGTGGAAGTCTTCACTGATAAAGATACTAATCAGTAAAACTACGGAGAACAGCAACCAGCCTTTAAAGGGAATGGCATCACTGTAAGAGTTCTACCCTTCTGGGTCTATTGCACGGTCTTTGTAACAGTTCTAACACATTTATCTTTGTCGATATATAACATTTTTTAAATTACCTTACCTTCCATTATCGAGGTCCTAACCCTATATATTTGGAATCTCAAAATTTATCTTTCATGCTAAACATGTTTTGCTGTCTGGTGCCAAGCTGCAGAGGACTATTGTATCTGGGTTTTCGAGACATACTTTCAAAATGCTGATAATATTGCACGATAAGACTGTCATATTTAATTACCAGGCTAGCAGTTACGAGGACATTAGTATCTGATTCCCTTAGGTCTACAAATATATGACCAGAACATTGCAAACAGCTGTCCATCAACAGCTCTGCTTATCAACATCAATGTGGAGGGGTTTATATGTCTTCTCCCAGTGCTTCCGAGCTAATATTCTCTGCTGCATTTTCTGCAGCACATGAGGCTGGTCTATTTGCCAATCCATGCTCTAATCTCAGTGAGACCAGAGGGGAAAAAAGCCAACAAAACTTACTGCACTGTCTTTAGAAAGATAGTGAAGGTCAGGCTAATCAATCTCAAATAAAAATGACACTACATGAAAATTCCCATTTTACCTGAGTCCATATTAATTCCTTCCTATCAGGACACTGACATCCTGCTTCACAAAGCAAGTTTCATCACTGTTTGTAGGACAGTACTTGCAGCCCTTCTATGATCAGCTGCTGAAATTTCCCCCTAGTTTATTCAGTGCCTGTAGTCATTCATCCCATTCCATACAAAATGCTGCATTCCTTGCAGTGTCACACAGCATCATCTATTTCAGTCATACTGCTAACAACATTTTCTCCTGTTTTGAAATCCATGTAAGTACAAAGTCATGCAGGAATATGATCCTGTTGGTGTATAACAGCCAGGCAGCCCACAGCTCCTCATACTTTTGGTAAAATAGTTACTCAGAACAGTAACAAGATCAATTCCTTTAAATATGCACTTAAAAAACTGTTACATTTTTACAGCTAACTCTTAGCTGGTGTGAATTAGCAAGGATTGATTGACTTTGTGTTAATTCAACCCTCATTGGCCTTAATAGAATGATGCTAACTGGGGACTGATCCTGAGCAGCTGATCCTGTGGAAGGCACAGAACCACACTAGAAAAAGGACAGCACTCGGAAAGACTAAAAGTTTAACAAAAACCAAAAGCACAACAGCAGTTAGGAGAGAGGATTGCACAGTGGGATGGCCATAACAGAATTTATCTGCTAGGCTGCAGCAGAGGGCACATCAGAAACACTACAAGATGCACCCCAGAGCGAGGCTTTCATTAAAGACCTGCTTAGGTTCAAGTGAATCCAACGACTAGGAGCCCAGACCATGAGAATCAGGCTCTGTGAGTTTTACCTGCAGATTTCCCTCTTACATTCCCTTTTCATTATTTGTTTTGGATCAATAAAATTTAGCTCATGTTAGTTACCATGAAAAACAGCCTTCCATTTGGGCTCTTCCTTTGGGGTCTTTGAAACATTGTCCCCTGTGGGTGTAACACAACTTCCACCCCTGTTAGAGTTGCTTACAAAACCCTTCCCCATTTTCAGCATTTTTAGTGCGTTTTGAAATCTATTTCTGTAATAACACTGGAGTCCTGGCTTGGAAATTTATGAAGAGCTTCCTTAAAATTCAGATAAATTATGAGCTGTCAATGTCAATCTTGAGTGTAATCTTATCAAAAAACTTGAGGTTAATTAGGAAGGATCTCATCTTTCTAAATCCATATAAGCTTAACATAATAATTGAGAGTTGAGATCAATTACTCATGATATGTCAAGGGTATGAACTTATATGGTAATGATTGAGTGCTTGGCCTGAATGCTCAAAAGTCAAGGTCAGAAACCACACCAAATGCACATTTAAAATTCCTTGAAGTCACAAGTGATGGGGAAAGTAAAGAATTGGAAATCTTATGTGTGCATAGCTAGGGTGCATACTGATGTGAAACCCTGAGGCCAAATTCAAAAAAACATTGAAACAGTAAATACAAGGAGAGGCTGGGAATGACTGCATCTGAAAATGGGATTGGCAATAGTTTGGGGGCATTTCCATGGACCAATTCAGAATCCATGTCACAAACACACATCCAGTTTTCTCAGTGGGTTAGCAACTTAAACTAAAGTAAAATTAAGGTCCTCTGTCCCATGCAGTGCATGAGACATTCATTGTGTCACAGACTCACCTTAGCATGACACTGACAGTCCCTTGCAAGCACAATCTTTGTAACATTCTCCAGTCCTCTGGAAACACACTGCCACTCTTACTTTAATCACTTCAAGACAAGGACAAAACAGAGTCCTAGAGTTGTGCTGCTCACCCTAGGAGGTAACAGTGAAAAATCCTGAAAGAAGATTGTCCTTGTTTCTCTTTATTTTTTTTTTTCTGTAAGAAAAACCTACAGCTGAAAAAATCTTATTGCCAATACTCTTGAAGGAGCTGCCTCCCAGGTGAACCACTGAGACAGAGAGTGGACTGGATGTGCGTGAGTGTATCTCTCTCATTGCGCCAGAAGCCCAGAATAAAATTTTCAAGAAGAGGATGCAAAATTACAGCCAATTACTGACAGCTTTGGATATGGCTCTAGATTGCAGGTGCCTAAAGCAGGCTCTGTGGGCTCACTCTCTGTGTCAGAGGAGGTATGGACTTGCAGAGAGCTCACCCCAAACCTCTCAGACACTGTGGCACCCACAGTTTGTGCATGAATCCCCCCATGCTGAAAATGGGAGGGTCTCATTGTGACACTGAGATGCTAAACACACTGAGAGGATCTCCCCACTGATACAAGGTAGTGCACTGTGAAAGATTAAAATCACACCTGAGCAAGCCAGCTTGGTTACTAGGAGAAATATAAATGTGTCAACGCAGTGTTCCACCGGGCTGGTTTGCACAGCTGGCAAATCCCCATTCTGCAGAGAACTGCCAGGCAGGGCTGAGCATTCCTGGGACCAGGCTATCCCAGCGAGGTGGCCCATCCCTCCAAGGTAGCTGTGCAATGCTGGCAGAGGCTTTAAAGAGTGTGGAGCTTCAGCTCTGCAGCATGTGGGTAACGTACAGTAACACGAGTACATGTGAACATTTCAAACATTTCTGCAGTCATACCCAACATTTCTGCACAAGGAGTATTCCCTGGCAGGTAGGAGTTCTCCTCCAGTGTACTTACAAAACCTGTGCCACCTGAGGCCACCACCTTGGAGAGTGTTATAGCTGCAGCCAGTTCAGCAGCTCTTATTATGTGTAGGCTACTAAAGCTACAGCTTTTTGTTAGCTAAGCTGACTTCCCCATTGCACTGTGTGAACTGAGGCTGCCACACAGGAACCCAGGACTCCTGATTTCGTTCCAGCTGTGCTGATGCAGCTCCTGGTTCTGTGTTCCCACATGTGGCAGACATTTACCTTTGTATTTGCCATGGGCCAGGAATGCACAGTGGTGGCACAGCTGGTGCCATGTAATTTGTCAAGCACAGTAACTCCGTCATGTGTTTGCACTGTAGGGAGCACAGAGAACAAAGGAAAACTGCAGTGGAAGGAAAGTGGTACAAGCTTGAGAACAGGAACCAAGGGTGAATGAGGAAAGGTAGGAAATGAAGAACACCATGTCAGAAAAGCGAGGGAGGTAAGAGATGAAAACTTCCTGGCAAGCGCATATGAACCCACTCTGAAGCAATATTCCAAGGAGCTCTCCATCACTAGACATATGCTTTCTGTTTCTTTTTGCCCTACAAATTTAATCACAGCATTCAATTCCTGTCTTCATTTCCAAATCCATTACTTCCAACTATATGAACACTTAAATACTTACAACAATGCAAACTCAGATGAGGCAAAGCTCTAAAAGCCTTTTTGGAAATTCAGACAATAAATTTATCAGGCTGCTGGGTGAAGACCCTTTTGACAGTCTATATCCTGCTGGTATCATTACAAATCCTTAGTCTCTAGCTTGGCTTGCTGAAGGTCTCAAGCAGGTATTTATTGATACACTTACCCAGAGACCCAGATTACTCTGCAGAGTAACTGAATTTCCTGAGCAGTCAGCCTCCACGTATAACATTGTTATGCATATCCTTTGCAATTAGGCTGGATCTTTGGTGATCACCTGTGGCTCAGTGTCCTTTTTGTCAGTTCCTCAAAGTCAGAAGGTGTATTTTTGTCATGTACTAGCTCCACAGTTGCCAGCCTGCAGCTTGATAAGTTATTTAAAGCCTGCAAAATAGTTTTTGAATGCTGTCCCATGCTAATGTTTGATAACTACAGTTGTCATGACTACTCAGCCCCTATGTGGGGGCTGTGTTGGGCAGCTACTGTGATGATTCCCTGGCATTTTCCCTAAGCATTAGTGTCCCTTTCTCAAAGGCACAAAGCAAAGACTCTGGTCCCCACAGAGAACCAAAATGCCATCACCAGCTGCTCCAGCCAGTCCCACCTGCCATGTTTAGCACACAGACCAATGGAACCAGAGGGGGGTCATGGCACTTCTCTGCAAACTTGCAATCCACACAAGAGATATGTGCCAGTACTGTGCAAGTGAGTCAAGTTAGAAGTCTACAGTGTGAGGCTTATCTTGTCAAGATAGAGCCCTTCTTATTTCCTTAAATAAGGTCAGTTACAAAACACTCACAACCTTTCCCCACGTACATTCCCCAGCTTTTATTCCCATCATTTCAGAAACTAAGCTATGCAACTCACCCCACAAATCCTTTCTGGCTTCCAGAGAGAGAGCACAGTAAAAATAACCTAGAGCCTTAAGTTCAAGATGAATATTTTGATGCTAGAAGTAACAGCAGAACTGTGCTCCATTTTGTTGCCTCTAGAGAGGGTTTTGACACTAACTTAATAGTGGTTGACTCACAAATCAAAGACTGTCTTTGAGAAAACTTTCTGCGAGGTTGATAGACAGCTAGCATACTCTAAGGCATTTTCTTCTGCATTACTTGGCAGGAAGCCTGAGACAATTTGAACAACACTGTGCAGAACGTGCCCAGCTCAGCCAAAACTCATTAAGGGCCTTGTCTTCTCTTGTGCACTTTGTGAAGCACATTACTGCACCCCTGATGGGCAGCAGTTATGCTAAGATTAAAGATCACCAAATACCTTTAATATACCAGTCAAATTGCATTTCTCAGCTGTGTATACACTGGTAAATGTTCTGCTTCTTTACTAGATGAAGGATGAAGATGTAATGGCTGCTCTCCAGCTACTGAGCTTGGTTAAGGAATTGCTCAGAAAGAGGTTCCATGGGATGATAATCTCAGCAAAACGTGAGACAGTTGCTGTAAGATGCTCAAGTTCATGACTGCATTAACTCTGGTTGCTATTGAAAGACTCCTCCCTGGTGAACAATGTAAGACACATGCATCTTTGATCACTTTGAAATATATTTTTAAAGAGTTGCTCTGGATTTTGCCCTGGGAGTCTCGCTGGTTTGTGAGGCAATCACTTTATTTAAAACTCCATTCACAGCGAGCATGAGAGCACAGCTGACTCACAGCATTACAGACTGAAGGGAGGATGCACTGCTGCATTTCTGCTAAACTGGGTGTTACAAATACCCTCTTTCCTCCTTCATGTACTTTCCTTCCTCTCTTTTTCAGTTGGTGGGAGTGTTCAGCCAGTGTGATATTTACTGCTTTCCTTTGACATTGTCAAACCACAACCGCCACCACCACCCTACTTTCAGATGTTTAGAGAAGTAAACTTCCCTGTGGCAGCCAGTTCATGACAGAGGCCGTCAGCAGAAACAGCCTTTTTGATAAAGGTAGATGCCAAATGTTGGCATGACAATTTCATCTCCTTCTAACAGCAAGACATAAAGGAATAAAACACTTCCTGAACTGAAAGTTTGTGATACCTTCCACCGTTTGACTTTTATAAATATAAAAGCTACTTAGGGGTGGTGAACAGTCAGCTCAGCAGATGTTAGTAGGGATAATGAGTCACAATATGGAGTTAAGAATGGGATGAATCTCCACAAAGTGGATGGATTTGCCTCTTGTAAACTCTGTGCCTGCTAATATACAGGACAAAAGAGCAGATGACCTGGAGAAGTGTAGCGGAGGGGATATATTCTGCCAAAGGGATTTGCTTTACCATCCTTATTTTTCCTATTTTCACTACTGTGAATTCCCTTTCCCCCTGCCTTCCCATCTACAGCTCAGCCGAGGTAAGAAACAACTGCAGGAACTGTCACCTTGATAACTCCAAATTCCCACTTTTTGTTAGGAAAATAACATATTCCTGGTCCTTCACTCAGTGAGTCTATACTGATTAACATGGATCATAACATTCCATGAGCACCATTCATACACAATGATGCTACTAGTGGTAAATAAGGAAAATAATTCAATGGGTGCTCAAATACTATGAAAATGACAGATGAAAGCAGCCTCTGCTTGAGGTAGCAGAGGAAATATTTTTGCCTTGACTGGCTAAATAATGAAACAGAGATATGAAAAATAGCTACAAGACATCTAATGCAAAACTTGCCAAGAAATGGACACGTTTCAAGACAAGTCAAGGGTATGTACAACATGAATAGGATTTTGGCCAAGAATGGATAGCTCAAGAAGAACCAGAAATCATGACAAAGATTTTTAAGAACAGATTTGACAAGGATTTTCAATGCACACCACCTTCATCAGTAGCTGGTAAGAGTCCTGCCAAAGGCAAGTAGTGACAGGCTTTCTTCACCATGCAACCCAAAGGTATGCAGCAGAAGTAGGCTGAGACAAAGTGCCTGTAGAGCTTATCAGGTTAATCAATCAGGTCCAAAATGAGTCAGGTTTGAAGGAAAACCTGGAGAAGATTCTGCTACTCAAATTGTTCTAAATTAACCAGACTTGGAAAGGAAGAGAGGAAAGGAAAGGATCATTGTTTAAATTATACAAGCATTTAGCAGGGCTTTAGACTTAAGAGACTTTCCCTGCATTAGAGCAATCAATTAACAACAGAAGGTAAAAAGAATTAGTTGGGATTAGCACTCACCAGTCAGTTTGGAGTTGTGCATGAAAGCAACAACAGAGCTGCAGTTTAAAAATTGCACACCAGATGGCATGAGGATGCTCCACCAGAATTAACTGAGCCTTTGGTCCACCAACCCCACTGCCCTCACATGACTCCTCTGCTGGAAACACACGAGGACAGGGGCTTAAAGAATAAGCTGTTTACTCAAAGCTGTACCCTGGTTAACAAACACACATACAGTAACATCCTGAAACTACCTTGACCTTTAACCAAGATGCTCTGTTGTGTTTGAGACATCCAAGCTCATCTTCTGCAAGCACAGCTAAGCCCTGCTTGTGTTTTGTCTATAGGTTATAAGAATGTCCTGCTGAACACAGAACCATGGGATATGTTAGGCAAAGTCTTAGATGTGAAAACCCTAATTTTTCATATTGCACAATTTTTAATGCTCTCATGAAATCATTTTGCAAATTAAGTAGAGCAAAGAGGACATAGAAATGATTGACTCCTACAATAGGATTAAACTTGGAGAATAAAACAATGAGCATCTGGAAACACAAGTAGGTTTGCTGGAACAAGGAAAAATGCATTAATAGAGTCAGCTTTGAGCACAGATAAAGCTTCTGCCCCAGGAATCCAGGTCATTATGAAGATGTTAAATGGTGTTAGACCCAGGACTGACCCCTGGAATACAGCACTAAGGACTGGCCTCCAGCTGGACTTTGCACCACTGATTACATGAAAGAAGAATGCAGCAGTGAACAAGGATAGGTATTTAAGTCAGCATTGGAAAGTTACTGATACTTAGGAAGTAATTCTGAAAGACGCTTGGTTTTTCCAGTCATTATTTCTGCAGAAGACCTGAATGTAATGCCCTCAAATAACACTTAAATCAGATGTGTTAAAACGAAACAATGTCAGAATTTTTAAACCAAAAAAAAAAAAAAAAAAAATAAAAAAAGAAGAAAATACACAAATGGATTGTGCCAAAAATACTGAGTACAAGCATGTAGGCATGTGTCTTTTATCTTAGAAAATGCTAAGCTTTCAAGAGAAACAAGAATGTCCTCTATAGTTTTAGGCAGTAATAAATTTCTCGGTTATTCACCAGGTAGCTGTTTTCCCCAAAAATGATTATCACTATAGTCAGATTAAATGGGAAGACTTGGAGACCTCAGGAAACATATGGATTTTATAATCAGAGCAAAAACATTAAGTGACTTATTCACATTTAATTCCTGGTAAGGGTTATAAATTTAATAGAAAAAAAACAAGGTTATTAACTACAGCAACATAATTTTCCATGTGCATCAGTGAACTGTGTAAAACATCTGAAGGGAAACTTGCTACAGAGGAGATTGCAGGATAGATACATGGAGAAATTTTGTGCTGTCCTTGCCTACCTATCCTTTAATCAGCTCTGCCTAAAACATAAAATAGAAGTGTTGTTATTTAATTAGTTTGGAAATATTTGTAATTGGAGATGAAGGAAAGGAAAACTTGTGGGAAGATGTATGCCCCAGAAGAGTCAAGAAAGGAAGGATGAAAATGGAACCATGAGGTAAAAGCACCTTAATCTGCACCAATTTTTTTCAGTGCCCATAGCAACATAAGAACACCCTGCACTTAAAAACAGTGTGGTTTTGTGAAATTTGGACATCCATGACAAGGCTAGTTTATGAACCTGCCACTCCCTCCACCCTTTTCAGCAGCTCTGTCCTCATCTCCAGTCCCTGCCCATTGCTTGGTTACCTAAATGTGATGATACACGGGCACATTTTGATCACCCTTCTGACCCAGAACAGAACAGGGCATTTCACTTGCTCCTGGGGAGCTTCAGAACCACTCCCAGCTGTACTACTGAGGGGTCAGTAATAAGGCAGAGTCAGGGAAAGGCAGGGATTTGTTGAACTCAGACTACACCTGTGAAGCTACACCATAATCAGGAACAGGCCAGCGTCGGTCACAAAAGTCTGGACAACAAAGGACCTCCAGCTAACAGGTGTCAGCTCAGATTTAAGGGGCAGCTAAAATAAGATTCAACCTAAAACCTGAACCTTCCAGGTGTTGGCAGTAGGCGCTTAGGCACATTGAAGCAGGGAATATTCCTGAAAACATGCAGGGACATAGGCATCCTGCCCTGCTTCCTTTCAGGAATGTTCCACACTCTGACTTGTTCTGCCAGGAAGAGCAGGAATTACTCCTCATTTCTTTTTGCCTCGGTTAGTTTGACTGGAATACATCTCTGCAATGTGGGAAAGCCCTGTTCAAATCCTGTCTTTGACTGGAGCAGGGATTATAACCTCGGTGATCTTGATGACAATGACATCACCACTGACCTTCACTTATTTTTAGACAGATTGTTGTCAGTCTCACTTGTCCATTTTGTACAGAATACTCAGAGATTTCCTGAGCCAAGGACAGGGCTAGGTTAACACAGTGCTGGGTAGCTCTGGGTGCTGATCTCTGCCCAGTGCTTGACTCAGACAGGAAAGTCCCTCTGTAAGTCAATCCTGACATGACACAGCCATTACTCAACTGCTTCTGTAGCTTGAAGCACGTTTTGGTACCAACCACAAACTCCTACTCCGTGAAGATTTCCTGGATTGAGATTACCGTTGATGAATCTGTTAATACGTTAATGCTGTAATCTGTTAATGCTTTGATTTCATACTTAGCTGAAGATCAGACATTATTACCCAATTATTAGATTGAGAAAGAGAGCAATCCAAAACTTAGAGAAATTTCTGTATCATACCCTTACCAATCAAAACAGAATGACAAGCCAGAAATGGAACAAACTCTTCTTCAGAGTCACACATAAGATTTGAATAAAGCTGTACCTTAGTACTTATCAAAAAGTGATGTAGATAAGTGGGACCTTCACCATTTTCGTTGGTAAAAAAGTTATCAGTTGTAGTTGGTAGGAGTTCAAGAACACTTGTCTTGAGTCAGAATTACCTACCTAGATATACAATTGCTCTTGAGCTTGCTGTATCTCCAGAGAGCATCAGCAAGAAGGAATGGGCAGGGCTCTGACTTCAGTCCATACTGTCTGACCACATATTTGAGTCCAGACAAAGTACAATGCAACTAACTAAAGATACAGGTAATCAGCACCACAGAGACAGGAGAGGAAAAAATAACATGGAAAGAGTCATACCTTAGAGCTAGCTCCCAGCAACCACTGCTCTCCAAGGCTGCTCCTGAGGGAGGATGATTTGTGGAACTCAGGCTTTAGGACAACGGTATTATTGTAGGTTCTTGCCCCTTCTGTAGCATGCGAGTTTCAGTTTATTCTAGTTATTATCCAGGTAATTTCCAAACTTTCAGCTGAACTTGAATCAATTAGTCCTCCATCTCTAGCACGGAGATCCCATCTCTCACACCCTTTGCAGTCACTTAAGTACAAACTCAAGAGTTTCCCATTCCTCCCTAACAAGAACAAAGAGCACTGGGTGTATCCCTAATTTGTGATCTCTGTTCCAGTTCTTCTCCAGCAGCTGTCAACACTCCTGAAGTCTAAAGAGTCAGATTGTCTGCTAATACTTAGAAGTCAGTAGAAGTTCAGAGGAAATTCCTACCTATGCCTCTTTATTCCTACATACTCCCTTTTATGACTTCTCTGCCTGGGGAGCTTGGTAAAATGGGAGCATTTGTCTGATGGTCTTCCCAGTGCTTTTTCCTTAAACATCTGTCTCCTCTCCTGCTGTCTCCACCAAAGCTATTTCTTAAGGCCTCCTTTATTTTGCTGTCATCCTCTGAAGAGTCTTTGAAGGTCTCTCTTATTCATCTTTGCTTCTGACTCTTGCTCCCTTTCTCTCTGGGAAGAGATAGGACAATTCCCCTTCCTGGAACTATGCCTCACCCATGGCAGAGTTCCCCTTGGAGTCATGCCCGTGTCAGATCTCCCACCTGCTGAGCACTGAAGCCACACAACTCAATTCCCAGTGACTGGCCATCATCTTTTCAGTCCTTTCTTTTAAAGAGGCCACAACATGGACTTTCTGCCCTAGATCCTAGAGGATCTAAAGAAAATCCCATTAAGGGACATGGCTGGCAGCTTAGGCAGAGTCTACCCATTTGAATTAGTCACCTAGACTCAGTTAAAGTTAATGGAGTGGAAAAAAGCGGTTCAGCAGCAAATCATTTCATCCAGAAATAGATATCTAAATATGATGAGGTGATTTGAAGTCTAAAAGCTCTTATTTACTACTGAAAAAGGTGCTGTACAGTGGCTGGCTTAGATGAATACCTCAATATTGCAGAGGAATGAAAGGAATGGCAAAATAACCTAAAGATTTCTACAGCTGTCATCAGTGTTTTGTCTTCTAGATGAGTGATCTTATTTCATACTCTTTCCTCATTCAGCTCTGCATATCCTAGCAGAGATGGGAGAAACATTTAAATTATCTTAATTGCTCAAGGAGATTAGGGACACTTATTTTTTGTAATTGTTTTAGGCCTTTTCTCCAAGTAACTCTGTGCACTACCATGTATGCAGCACTGGTCAAGCACTTGTAAAGAGATTCCCTGCTTTATTTCCTGTCTTTATAACAATCTTTTTTCACCAGCAGATGTTATGCCACTTGAGTATCCCAGATACACACCCATCTGTCCCACGCATGTTTCTTAAGCACACATCTTAAGTGCTGAGTGCTCCCACCAGTGTGGATACACCAGGTCATGGCTGAGATGTACCTCTGTCAGTTTTAAGCAAAGACATTTAGACATGAACATGGATTACCAGGCATTTATGTTAAAATGGCTGGTGTCAGTCTGGATGCTTTGCAAATACAAAGTTTTTACAGTGCAGATGTAACTCAGCTCCCAAAGCCAGTGAAAGTTCCACCAAACACTTCTTGAAAAATCAGAATTCTGACAAACATGACCCTTGGGAGAGTACAGAAAGAACCAGGTTTGTTTAGCCTAGAGAACTGAGGACTAAGAGGTGACATGATAACAGCTTCCTATTATGTCAAATGTTGCTATGAACAAAGAGGGAAATAAACTGTTCTTTTTATCCATTTTGGAGAGGACAAAAATAATGGGCTTAAATTGCACCAAGGAAATTTCAGCTCCTGGGAAAAGCTTTTTTTTCAAGTGTAAAGGCACATTGCCTGGGTGGGCCACTAAATCCTCATGCTGGCAGTTTTTAAGAGCAGACCTGACAAAGCTTCTCCCAGGGTGCTTTAAGTAGGACTTATCCAGATTCAGGACAGAGGGAATGACCCTTCAAGATCCTTTTCAGCTCTGTTTTTTATCAATATATAAATCACTGGGAAGCAGCATTAAGTAAAATCTTATTGGGAAATCTTACTATACTATTTATTCATATCCCAACACGGCCGTGTTTCATTAATCAGCATATTTCATCAGACAAGTATAAACCTGACTGCAACACAAAACAACAGTTGCCACAAAGGAGTCAGCTGTTTGATGAACATGCAGCAATCCAGGTCCACAGAGCTCAGCAACTCTCAGCCCACTTTTCTCCCTGCTATGGGTGCTCAGAGAGCACAACCAGGCTGTTAGATATAAGAGATGCTGTCCCCAAGATAAATAATTCTCAAATTCTATTATGAGATCCACTCCTATAAAAACCTCATGATGCTTCTCTGGCTTCTTTACGATATCCAAACATCCATTTTAATTTCTGTGGCAAATTTCCCTCAAATGAAAGGCAAATACATCACACAAACCAGACTATTTACACTCATATGAATATTAGTTTGTAGAGTTCTTGGTTTCTCAGGCATCTTTGGGTTTACAATGAGGAATTTGAAGAATAAGAGAAAAACTCTCAATGCCAGGCACAGCAAAGTGCTCTGAATTTAGAGTTAAATTATTCTGTGTCTTTTCTTAAGAAATGGATCACATACAATTCAGCAACAGAAATACTGTCTCTTAACCTAATTTTATAATGCAGTCAGACTGACCTCTCCTACACACAGTAATTGAGGAAAAAGGAAGAGACTCCAACAGACCAAACAGAAGCTACCCTAGTTTTTAATCAATAGGCCTATTCCCACTGGCTATGTATTTCAGTTCAGAATATTGTAATTAAATATAGAGATGAGCTGCATTTCTTTATGAATGAAATCTCTTGCTCTCATTTATTTATATATATGTAGATATATATAAAATAGTCTATAAAGCATTTACAGCTAAAATCTAATAATGTTGAGCCTAAACAAAATGAAAAATGTAAGAAGAGAGATTTTGTGAAAAGTGTTAATTTTGAAGGAGAAAATCCCTTTAATTTACTCAAGTCATAGGGTCCTCAGAATACTGGAAGGATATTAGTACTGTTCAGATGTAATGTTACATATTATAAAAATAATAATATAAAAATGCCACTTAAAATTAGATTCAGGACCCTAAGGAAAACGGATGTCATCATATTCTACCAAGTGCTCCCAATAACTCCCTCTCATTTACTTACAAGATTAGGGTGAATGGGGTCCAGTCCTACATAGATATTTGGAACTTATTTTCCTTTGAAAAACAAAGGTTTGAAAGAATGTCCAAGCCCAAACAGTAACATTGGAAAGTTCACAAACAATCTACCATTTTCCCCACAGACAGTTTATGATACTGTAATTGGAACTACCATTGCTCGGGAATCACTCACACAGAAGTACTAAAAGACTTAGGAAACAACTGCATTTCTAATGAAGTTTCACCGCTTCATGTTAATAGATGAAACCACGATTTCTCCTTAGAAACGGGAGAAAAAAAATCCTTGTAATTTTTCTACTAAATAAAAATAAAGCTGAAAAGCCATATGAAGGTCCTCTGAAGACAGGAATATCTTCATTCTAATCCTCAGTGATTAGTAGCACATCTGCAGTGATTCTGCTTTGCATAAGAATATCCTTTTGCCCTTGACTTTATGGCAGGCTAAAGTTAATGGGCCAAATGCATCCGTTGACTAAAATGGTCTTACTCCAAGGATAAGTTTGGCTTACCACACAGAAACACGGTTGAGAGCAGCCTAGAGAATGTCATCCTAAGAAATAAACCTACATCCTGCCACCACCTCTTAAGGATGTTGCTTGACTTAGAGGCATATTCAAGGTCAAATGTGCAGATTAGAACAAACACATGCTGTTTTCAAACTACTACTTCTTGGTTGAGCAAGAGATTTACTTTTTTTTCAGCTCTAAGCCACTTGGAGCCAAATATTTCATACCAAGAGATCAATTCTGTGAGGATGATATGCACAGAAGCATCCTGTGCACCTGCACAGATCAATTGCATGAAAGAAATTAAAGGGATTGCTTTTCCCCAGATTTGACATATTGTATGC
This sequence comes from Drymodes brunneopygia, assembly GCA_013400955.1. NCBI lineage: Eukaryota > Metazoa > Chordata > Aves > Passeriformes > Petroicidae > Drymodes > Drymodes brunneopygia. Next base: position 836,938 of record VZTZ01015549.1, on the reverse strand, counting down.
TGTTTTCTGCCACTCCCATTATCACTTTAATAATACTGCAAATTAAACAGCACCTTCTACCAGATGTGTGTCCCATGAGAGAATTTATTCAGCCAAATCTTCCTCAATCTGTACTGCAGGTACCTCCACTGAAAAGCTTCAGTAGTCTGTCACAATGGAAAGTTCAAAATACTCAAAGTGATCAGCTACTTTATAAAAGAGAAATGTAAAGAAAATATTTTTCTCCAGCCTAACAAAAGAGACAATGAATATTGGACTATTTATTAAAGGATAGAGCAGCACTTAAATGGATACCTAATTTAGGACACTGAAACCTCTCTGTGTTACTTGTGAGTCAGCTTAAGATTTTGTGTGAAAGATGGGATGTTCAGAAGAAGTTATTTTCCTATTTAAAAGGAAGAGAAGAAGCTTCTGGTAAGAGTTTGCAGAAGAACACATTTCAGGGTAAAAGCACCATCATGCAAAACTTTTAGTGCCCTGGCTAAGGGCATTCCTTTGCTCAAAACACAAAGCCTTGCTGTTTCAGCTGTAAAACAAAATGTGCTACACATCTCAGAGGGCAAGCTGACACAGAGGATCACCTCATGGAAGAATCCACTTAGATGAGTGAAAAACCAGCAGACACTTCTAGGGCTCTCTGAGATCTGGCAAATTAAACCACCAGAGCCTGTGCTGTGCCATAATAATAATAGTAATAATAATAATAATGCAAATTACATCTATAATTCTTTGAAAGAAACCAGGTTTACGTCAAGCAACAGCAACATACCAAAGCTCTTGGCAAAACATACCACATGACAATTGCTCTGGATAAATATATATTTATAGTAGTTTTGCTATATAAAACATTTCTTAAACTACTATAACTTTTTACAGCAATTATTTAATTTCTTGAGTAAGAGGATCCAGAAATAAAAGTCACATATGGCTCCTAGAATTGTTACAACAGGATTGTATCTCTGTGAAATATTTTCTATCACAGTGAACAGCAGTTCAGCCTGATCTCCTTGGAAAAAAAATCCCCCACTTACACCATCTTTGGATGCACCTAAGGTCAGTCAGCAGGAGCAGGGCTAATGAATATACCCTGGTGATCAGACTGAGGACATATATTCCAGGATGTTATATACAGATCTAATACTTACATTCTAAAGCCAGAACAAAAACAAACAAACATTAAAAAAAAAAATTATGAGGGAAGAAGATGCCTTACACTAAGAGACCATTTCATCTCTCTTTTGGACAAGATAAGGAGCAGATCTAAATGAACTTAAAACCACTTTATGGGGAAGAAGGTACTTGTAGCATAGGGACTCACCATTTAGCAAAGAAAGTCATTAAAAAAAAACCCAAAAAACCAAACCAAAGGCTGAGATCTTAAGACTATCTAATTCCAATTAGGAATAAAGAAAATAGGACTGAAAGTGAAACTAGACAGTACTCTGTGCAGGCCTATGGCAGATTCTCTGTTACATGAGATTTCCATGGCAGAACTGCCAGCATTTGAGTATATAAATCCAAATAGCTCCCATGTCACCAGGTATTGCTCAAGGCATGAAGAGGCTTCACCATGCCTTCTTATCATGGATTTTAAATATCAAAATAAACACAGAGAGTCCCTAGATCATAAGTAACAACTATGGCACTTCTGGAGGCAGATCACCTGAATACTGCTGCTTGTGGAGGGAATTAAGACCCCTCCAAGAGCAAGCAGCAGCAGTGTGCACTCATTCCCCAGTGGAACAACCACCAAAGGAAAGTGCTGTGCACACTTAGCAGGGCTTTCATCATAATAATATATCTGAACCTGTATACAGCTATCTGCTGTGGAACCCTGAACTATTTTTATTCCTTTGTCTGATCAAAGCACACTGCCTCTTCTGCTTACTTCCCCGTCGGACAATGGCATTTCCACTGAACCATGAACCTGCTTTGGCATAACAAATTTTCCTGGATGTTTCTCAAAATGTGTCACAAAGTGAACATCCTTTGTCTACTCCAATTATATCAGCATTGTTCCCTTCTTCCAGCTGTCATTTGAATATCTTCTGTTTGCAACCTTTCTTCCAAACCTTTCTTCTCTTTTTTCCTGAATCACCACGTTTGCGTCTGATCACAGAAAAGAGTCACCATGCTCTGTGATGAAATAAGGGGAGGTTCCCATTTCCTCACCCTTTGTTATATCCTTTCCATGGAGAAGGATATGATCCTGCATTACTAATGGATCAAAGGTCTCCCAGTTACTTCAGTCAGAATTTCTAAGTCTAAAAATGAATTCAAACAGAGACCATAAATCTGCCTATTCATTTTGAGTCAGCCAAGCAGAGTCAGATATTCGAGGTATTTGTTGGAAGAATATTTTCCTCTAAGAGAAGAACTTGCAAAAAAAAGAGAGTAGACTTGGAATAATGCAATATTTCTGTGCAACAATGGAGTCATATTTACACATCCATTTTAGTCTCATTTACTCTGAATTAGTTCACTTAGCTCTGTTACAAGAAAAAAAAATGTTTAAATCAAAGAGCAGGCCTTTTTGTCACAGTTCTGCTTGGGAAAGGCTTTGCAACTGCAGTGCCATGACTAGTTCATACTATTGTGGACCCACCAATATCATTGACCAAGGGCTGGGGAGTAGAGAGAGGAGGTGATGTGGACATCTGCTGTAGCTTGCAGGCTCACAAAGCTCTGCAGAGCCATGTGACAAAGAAGGACAGAAGAGAGCAGGAATAACTCTTCCACATACTGCCATAATCCACATCCCTAAGACAAGGCAGGCTGAAGGGCACACAGAGTTGTGGGGTCATCCTGGTCAGCTGAGTCCAGCAGCCCAGAACCTGCTGTTCCACACCTTGCACTGCCCCCTGTACCCTCACACACTGCAGTGAGGGAGCTTTCCCTGTGCCAGCCATGAGGAATGTCTCCAGCCCCCAGCATGTGGCAATCCAAGCTTCAGAACATCTGCACAAATCTTCCAGAGTCCCCCAGTGCACACAGAACAGGCCTCCCCACCCTGCCTCTGTCCCCCTGAACCCTGACCCCCTCCAGCTGCAGGCTCAGGCCCTCTGTTTCATCCTGGTGCACCTTGACACAAGGCAGACCTGCAGCAAAACAATGGGAAGGTTTATTTAACCTGGTTTGAAGCCAAGGTCAGAGGTATGCATGCAAGGGTTGGAGAAAAAAAAAAGGCTACAAGAAAACCATCATAAAATTGTGCTTACAATACTTCCTACTCATTAAGGATATTCACCCCAAACGTATTCTCTAGACTTCTGATCACTGATTTCTATATGCTTCCCACATTCTCATCTCATTGTCTAGATGATTTCCTCCAGTGCCTTTTTTGAGGGCTTTTCCTGGAGACCCCTTAAATTCTTTCCCTTTTTGCTTTATTTCAGATTAGTGCCCACCCACAGGCTCTCATGACTAATACACATCCATAAGAACCTTTGAGCTCAAAAGCATCACATACTATGAACTGTACGTGTAGTCCCTGTATTTTGTCAAACAGTTCCAGACATAAAAATGAGAGCCTTGATGAGACATACCTCAAGCAGATGGCTCCCTATGGCTCTAATTTCCTGTTAGTTTTTGGAGATTTCTAGAGAGACCAGTTAAGTAGTAGATGCAGCAAAAAATTGGTTATTTCTTTTTGAAATAAAATTATCTGATTTATGCCCATGTTTAATAATATTTCAAGCTTTAAATGCTTCAATTGTTAATTTATCTCATTTGCAATTCTTATATTCAGATAGCTTCCCTTCATAGCTATGAGTTTATTTCCTTGCTTTCTAGAACACCTGAAGCATATGTTATAATTAATTAAAACAGAATGAATATGTTAACAGCTCCTCTGTGTGACATATTTCTATAACATCCTGCTTTAAAACCAAAGAGGAATGGCACATACATAATGAAAGACCCTTTATTACTCAGTTTTGCACTGTAAACTCTATCAAACATTTTTGCAAGAAAACAGGAGAAAGTGAATTCTCCAGAATGTTAAAGGCTTGGGGCTTTCTAGCAAATGAGTTCTTTCCTGAAGCTGCAGGCTTGTAAAAGGTCCTTTTCACCAAAAGGTTTAGACATCAGCACAGGCAGCCCTGCGTCACATTTCCTGTGCTGCAGAGGTTATGATACAGCAGCTAGAATCAACACAGAGCCAAACTGCAAATTAGATTAAAGAGCTGAAAATAATTAAGCAATAACGATAGAGGAACAGGGTATTTCCTGGGGCTTAATGACCTGATAGGAGGAGCTGAGGTCTTTAATGTTACTTCCAGCTAAACATCAGGAAGAAAAGTGTTATAGTATACTTTTTACTGGTCCTTGGGTGTACAAAGGGCAATGCCATGCTGTTGCTACTCCCAGAGCATTAATGTTCACAGCACTAGTCAATCAGATTTATTTATTTGCCACCAGACACAGTCTGGGGCACTGCAGGTCCCTGTCTATGGCAAAGTAATTGGAGACAAGACAATGGAAAGATGACTGTCCTGGCCAGTTTCTCTCGTGCAGAGGCATAGGGATTGAATCAGTTGTCCACTGAAAGCATTCCTGCTCCTCTGCATGGGTGGCTCCAGTCCTCTCTTCTCATCTTTGTACAAAAGAAGTTCCACTGTCTCACTCTCAGGCACCTCAGACCTATCTCTCTATCCCATAATTTCTAGAAAGTCTTTAACTCATCATATTTTGGTTCCCAGTTAGCTCCATTCCTCTCCTCCATGCCTTTCTCTACTACCCTCCCACCCTGAAAGTTGGCAGCTCCCTGCCTGGTGTCCCACTGTGCAAGGCAGAAAAGCTTCCTGGTACCCTCAGCCTCTTCCATCCTTTCCCAACTAAACAAATCTGTCTATTCCAGCTCCAGTTAATGTCAGTGGGGAAAAAAGGGGGAAAAAAAAGAAGAAAAAAAAGAAAGCAAGATTAAGATTCCACCCAAATACTAATTTTGTTATGCTCATCAAAATAGAGTTTTTCTGCAGAATTCATGACCTACAGTCATCTCTTATGCAACCCTGCTGGAGTCAAAGGAGTCACCCTGGGAACAGATTTGGCCCAATCTGTGGAAAACAGAACTCAAAGGGCAGGGTGACCTGTTTTGCAGCAAGAATGTAAATATAAGTGATAGAGGAGTATTTTTTTTTTATTTTATTGACTTAGCTGCAGAATAGGAATCTAATTTCCAGACCTGGAGTTTTGTTCAATGGGGCTCAGCAACATGAGCCCGAGATTTTCTTTATATTGTATAAGAAATGAGTAGTAAACTGCACATCAAAACATGCATCACAATCTATTTCTATAAAACTATTATTACTATTATTGTAAGATAAATACTATTAAGTACTATTTTACACACCTGGATCTACAAAGTGCTTCACAAACTGGCTGAACAAACTGTACAGCAGAAATTTCACTGCCTATTCCTAAAATGCAGCCACTTCTGCAACAAAAACCAACAGCTGTTAACACTACACAGCTGCACCAGACAAAACCTTGGGGCATAAAATGAACATGATGACTCTACTTATCCAAAATTGCAAGTGAAGTGTAAGTAGGTAGAAAGCATGGTAATAGTCCAAATACAGAGAGTGATACACTGCCACTGTCTTGCCAGAAGCAGGAGATTGTACTTACAAGGACATCAGTCTTATCCAAAATCCCTGCAGATCTTCGCCCACTGCTGTCAAAGGCAGTCTCCAGATGAAAAGAGGTCACAGTATCCAGCCTGCCAACTGCATCTTCTTCTTAGAGCATCTTGAGCTTTCCCCAAGAGGGCTGCCTAAAACTGGTCCCTTTAAAACAGGAGAGCTCACAGGTGCTGCAGCAGGTTACAATAGTCCAACTTTCTCAAAAAAAATGTGTTTCCCATGTCCCTCTTACAACAAGACTCTTCCTTTGTTTGTTATTTTGGATGTTTAAAGGAGATGGGACTGATGAAGGCTCCTTTTTGTATTTTCCAAGCTTGCTCCCTCCAAAGGAAAATTATTTGCTCAGCAGCAGTGACAGCACAAAGGAAAGAATCTGCCATCCTTCTTCTTCTTCTTCATTAAATCACTTCCCTTATAGTAACAAGCAAGAGATTGTGTTAAATTTTGCCTTGCGTATTAGCATATATGTACTCTAAATGCCCCATAAATACACAGTGCTTCATCTTCCAGCCAGGACTGCGGGCCCTGCTACTTTTCTTTTGTATCACAACAGAAAAGAACATTCTCCAGTAATTTCAGTGCCTTCAGACTATTCTTTTTTTAACTGAAAAAATATTTTTCAGCCTCATTTGTAATAGCAGACTGTTCTATAATCAACCAAAGTTTGCATTAGCATGTGCCATCTCCAGATGCAAATTACATAACATGGTATTTTTTTCTGTCTCTCTTCAGATCGTGGTTGTCATGAATAACTGTCAACTGGCTCACAAGAGGAGAAAAATACAAAACCCCAGTAATGTTTTCATCCTCAGAGACACAAGCTTTCTAGATGTTCCTGTAACATGCAATATTCCCTTAAATTCCCTCTTCTTCCCTCCCCAGTGGCCCCAAAGCCTCTGGAGAGACCCTGTCCTCTCTCTGCCTCACTGATGGATATCCCCACAGTGGGGGGTATATAGGCATTAAGCAGACTACTAAAAAAATCTGCCTGCCACGATAACAAGAAGAAGAAAGGGAAAATTTGCCTAAGATCCAAGCAATGGATGAAAATGTCCTTGGATTGTCAGGTTGCAGTGATGAAAATGCCTTGCAGCCAGAAAGAGAAAAGGGAGAAGCAAGGAGGCCACGCCAGCAGGTGAGAGCAAAGGCTTTTTACTTCATGTCTCCCAGGAGCAGGATAGAAAGATATACATTTCTCAATGGGTTTTGTTCCCTACTCCCTTGTTTATGCACCTCCAGTTGACCTGATTATGTCAATGCCTCCTGAAACTCGTTGTAACAAGCTCTCCCAATTGCAGTGACACTTCTGATGAAAGCAACACTGAGCTGAGCCGGGGAGCAGCAGCAGATTGCTGGTACTGGCTGTGGCTCCTGTGCCACCCTGAACTTCACAGATCCCCAAATTTCCCCAAAAGGAGAAAAGGGCAGCACACTCAGGGAGGCTGCAGGGCTGGGCCCATCACCTCTGGGACAAAAGGCGGGCTCAGAGTGATCCTAACAGAGTTTTCACACAGTGCTTTCTGTATTCTTCCTTCTCCCCTTCCTTCCTTGGGGAAGGCTACCTACATTAGATGTATCAGTGCTAGAAACAAAGCGTGGAGTCCCTTATTGCATTAAAATTGCTGTTCTTCAAGGGACAGGGTGCTTGTTTACAAAAACACGTTATGGCCCAACATGAATGCACTTTGTTAAGTGTTAAATGTGGTGTGTATCCGCCAGCAAATCAAGCATGTCAAATTTACAACTGTGACTAGCAGAGACGAGAAGATTTTTTTGCTTAGGTGGTAATGTGCTTTAAAAGGAGAGTGAATCTGCATTTCTTGGGAGGGAAAGCTGGGATACAGCCAGAATTCCAGTCAAATGATGACTCCTGATGTTCTTTCACTGGCTCAGACTCTCAGCTCCTCTTTTTGATTTTGTTGAACTTTCCCTTTTACCACCATTTACCTCAATTTTCTTAAATAGTGAGAACTTAGGAAACACTGATTATTTCATTTGCTTCTTCTCTGACAACATGTGATGCTAGATAAATATTAATTCATTATAATTATGTATTTCCAGAATGTAATAAGGGTCCTTTACAAAAGGAAGTAAAGCATATATTTCTGAGCTAATAGGAGCAATTTTTCAGTAACACAGAATTGATATAATCTTTTCAGTACTACCTGAGACCTCTGATTTTGTGGTATCCTCACCATGGTCACAGAGTACTGTTTCGTGCTTTGATTTGACTTTTGTGGCAGGTCAAAAAATGAAGCCTTGGGAATAGTCATAAATATCCAAAATCCACACATACAAACAAGTATTCCTTTAGTACAGTATCCAGCAGTAAGGCAGGATTTTAGGCTCAGATTTTAGCATTTTATCATATGAATCAGGCTATGCACTTATGCCTTAAAATGCATTTTTTAAAAAAAAAAACTATGACACTGGGAAACAAACAAATTTTGTATTAGACCAAAAATCTGTTGTGATTTATTAATTTTCTATTCAACATGTCTTCATTTGAAGCCTGAACACTTCTTTCACTGTTTGTTTTCCTGTTCACTAGCACCTCTGATTTAAACACCATATTCTTCTGAAATAAAGCCACCTGTCTTTTGGCCTCAACCCAAGGAACTTCACCAAAGAACACAAGAAGAAATACATTTCATTATCTGGCTTTGGTTAGGCACAAGGCATGATACAGAAACATGCTTTGATCTTTATTCTGTGTAAGAATTCCCACTGCTGAAAGAAAAAAAAATAAGCAAATTATAAGAAATCTGGACATGAAAACAAAAAAGACCACTAATGGATCCCTCCTCTGTAGGTTCTGTAGTTTATCCAGTGCAGTGTAATATGCTCTCCCTTCCTGGCAAGAAAATGTTATTTAAGGGAGGAGGATTCCTCTGCCAGGAACCATCTTAGCCAACCAGGTCTGAAATGTAATTGGTAACCTGACTGGAATGCTCTTCTGTCAAACTGTTGGGGATACAGCCATGGCACAGAAGAGAAGGAGAAACAGGAAAGAACTTGTTTACCCTGGTGTTGCCTTATGAGAAGTTCAGCTTTGTAGGATGAGTTTTAATCTTAAAGTTTCCTTTGATCTGTACACTCGTATCTGCCTGGCTACTTCACAAACTTTAGGCACGTCATTTTTTACACCTGTAGCAATGAATCAGCCCCACAGACCTACTTACATGGAAAAGAACCCCAACCAAACTGAAACCTTTTCCCAACCCACTGTAAAGAAAGAAGGCTTTAATAAGCATGCAGTCTGTTTCTCTAATAAAACTCCTGCTCAGCCTACATCTATTCACCATTGTGTCCTGTCATCCTTCATGATCAATTCCCAAATTTGATTGCAAGCAGTTTTCAGCAGGGATCATGTCTTCTTCATCCCTGTGGACATTCAGATGTCTTCTCTGCAGAGTCATAAACTAATAAAAACAGACACACACATCCATCAGCTAACCTGGCATAAGCAGTAGTCACTACAGAAAAATCTTTGCATGTTATTAGACTTACACATAATCTAAGAGAGCAACGGCTGAGGAATGAAAATGAGCCAAGGTGAGATTGTCCAAGCTTGCCTTTGAGAAACACAATGAGGACATGACACACAGACCTTCAGAAGAGCCTGATTTCTGGCTGCCGAGGAATCACTTCCTGAATTTCCTGTATGTCTCCTTTTTATTGCCAAAGCTTTCTCCTTGCAATCCTTCTTGAAATTCTCTGTTGAGAACTGTAAGTCAGGGTCTTCCCAAGGCTGTATGATCGTTTGCTGTGAGGGGTAAAATGGGTACCAAGGGCCACCAGTGAAAGGATCTTGCAGGATAAAGTTTTAATAGGATCAAGTTCTACTACAGACTGGGTATTTGGCCCTCAATTCATCAGTCAGCCCCTCTGAGCCGTGCTTGAGGCAGCCAAGGGCAGCTGCAGGCAGGGCAGAACTGTGCCAGGAAAGGACAGACATGGCCACTGCCAGTTGTCACTGCTGTTACCCTCAACCCTGACCAACATGCCTAGATATAGGGGTGGCCTTCCCATTTGACTCTAGGAAGTAGGGTGCTATCCCCACTGAATACCCAAGCAGGGTTTGTAATTCAGTTAGATCTCCTTTCTGTCCCTCACCTTGACCAGAATTAGGCTGTAAGAATCCCTTTGCAAGCTGAAGCAGGTTTTTAAATTCCTCTTCCTTCCTTCTACGCAGTACATTTCAACCTTGGACATTTGGCTTTGAAGGGCTCAAGGGCAGAGTGTGTGGGATGTGACATTTAGCAGGATTCCTCTTTCATTTTTGTTTCAATGTGCAGGGCCAGGTGAGAATTTTGCTTTCTGATTTTTGTAAACTCTGTCCATCACACAGCCATGCAGAAAGCAGTGAAAAGAAAAGCTACATTCAGCAAGGGATAAAGGTACTGACCTATGGAATGAGTGCAGGACTGACAACAACACTTCTACTTTGAAAATTTTATCCTGACACAATTTCATCCTGAAACCTTTTAACTTCTGCTCTCCACTTAAATAAAGATGATGATGTTAATTATTTGGCTTATATTTTATCTCTTTCCATAATACCTGTATTCTCCATACAGGAAAAAACCAAAAAACAGTGTAGTTTTGTCCCAATGATATCTTCCTGTGCCATATAACTGCCTCCTGAAGGCCCCTCTATGTGCAGGACACAAACTCATGTACACGGGGACACTTCCCATCCATCCCCAGGCTTACATGCAAACACACTCACGCTGATGTTACATGTTCTGTCTCCCTGTGGGAACTGTGAGGTTGCAGGAAGGGCTGCTAGCAAGTTTTCCCAATGCTTGTTATGATAAACACCCTGCTATCAACTGCCTGTAACTTTGCCAAACTTCTCCTGTCTAGCTCCAGCTGAAATTTTCTGTGCCAACCGTGGATAGCAAGCTGAATGCTTTTTGGAAAAACTGCACTAAAGCAGCTCAGCAATCTGGATCAGGGTAAAACACACTGTTGTGTCTGGTGCTGAAAAACAAATAAAATCTGGGGAACCCGCTAGGATACATGCTCTTGCTAACCTCATACTTTTTAGCATGGATTTAAGCTTGTCTGGGGGACTTGCGCCCTTGTTCTAAGAGTGCTTTTTGCAATCCACATGAAAAAATGCCCACTTTGGCCTAGTGACTAGACTTTGAAGCCTCCTACCTTGCAGTTGGATATCTGGAAAACCTTCAGAGCTAAAAGTTGCAAAGGGAGGAGGGAAATCCTGCACAGCCTATGGATGGCTCGACACTGCTGGTGCAGCAGGGGATGAACCAGCTCAGCCAAGCATGAGCCTTGGCCATGGTTTTCATACTCTCCTCTAGGAAAGGATTCACTCTGCTCTGCAAGTGGAACAGAAGAAAGCTGGCATGTACAAGCAGATCCCCATCTCCCTTTCACTGTGCTCTGAAGAGGTAGCCATGTCCCCATACAGGACATGAGAAAATTACTGTTTATATCTACATCTAACAAAAAGAAATCTCATTAATTTTCTTACATATAGTAACTCAAGGGTTCTTCCCTTCACTACGGTTTTTGACTAATTGGGTTCTAGCAGACTCAGAGCTTTACTTCACAGACCTATTTGAACTGTGTCACACTACCTGGTAATGTAGACAATACCTTTAAACAGTAGAAAAGCAATGCAAAACAATAGAACACCGGGCTAATTAGTGCCTTACCAAGTAGAGGCATATTCTTGCCAAAATTTTCAAGAGTTCTTTTCCTCTGGGACATAGGGGATGATCCCCTAAACAAAAATTTGATTTGTGCATTTCTTCTTTCACTGTTATGCTGACTTGAATCAAGAGGTTTGAAAAATCTTCCAAATTTAACATTTTCAAGGTGCATGCATCCATACTTGCCACAACATCTAGCCTGCCTTGAGATTTTTCTGCTAATCTAATAATCTTAATAAAGCAATTTCATGCTCTGGCACATCTGCTTCCAAAAGACATTTTGCATTCTTTTTCTGATTGTGTTTCTGCAGCTAAAGAAAACTGAAATGAATGCTACAATTTACTCTGAACACTGTTGAGTTCCTAGTGGAGATGACAAAAAATTGTTATGATTGGACACACTATAATACGCAATAAACTTTTAGGGAACCATAAGACATAAACTCACTTGTATTCTTCCTTTCTTATGGTTAAAAAATTGAGAGGATATTGACATTTTGTCCCAGAAGCTTACAACTTTCTCTTTCAGGAGATTTTTTTCATCTGATATTCTTTGTAGGTTTTTTTCAGCTAAGTTCTTTTACCTCTGACTACATGGATTCACAATAATTCTATTTTACACCCCAATAACACTAATGCTAGGAAGTTTAAGTGAAAATGTTACAGCTTCCCGCATTGTTTCCCAGACTAGTTCATAGGAAATAGTATCCCTGACAAACAACTGATCACAGATGATCTCTATCTTGCTGAGACAAGGAGCAAAGAAATTTTTCTTTCATTTATATTGTAGCCATGAGGAAGTACAGTTTATGTTCTTAAATACAGAATTCACAATGCAACTTGTTTGATTATTTCCTAGTCAATAAATCCATAATCTCCTGGGCTGCTGAGTACCACTATTTTTAATGCTTGAGGAAGCAAAGCCCAGTTGGAGAAAGAGATGAAACACCTTACAGAATGTAAGGAAAATTTTGCTGAGGGGCAACACTAAAACACTGGTGTATGTCCTGAAGGTAAAACCCAGCACAGCCTGAATTACCAACCCTTTTGCAGTGCCTGGCAGATTCATGGCTGCTTCTCCCTTTGCTTGTCTACTGTACTTGCCAGTTCCTGGAAAAGAGTCATCTCTGTCACTTTTTGTATCCAAACAATGTCCCCCCAGAGTTTTAACTGCTACACAAATAGAAATATGACATAAAGGACAAAGGATAATTTTGGCCTGCTGACAGTTTTCGTGTCCATGGGTTAAAGAAAGTTAATAAAGAGAGTTTACTGTGTGTACCACTTGAACGCTAAAAACGTTCCTCAAGAGGTTAAAAGTTCAAAGTTGAGTCAAAGTCTGCACTGCCTCCACTCTTCCCTTTTAATTATCTGAGGTCAGGAAGTTAATAATACCAGAAATCCCCAGTAGAGACCTCTTGCTCAGTGTATGAACTTTAAACTTGTTCAGCTTTTTTCAAAGGGTAAAAAGTTCAGTGGAAACACAGTGGATTTTCCCTCTGGTCTCCACCAATTCAACCTCAAGGGTTAAAAGTTTAACTGTAAAAGAGGAACCTTTGTTCTCTGAGCTACATTTACAGAGTTCACTTATTAAAAGGTAAAGATTTCAAACAGCAGCTAAAGTCCAAAGTGATTCTTTTCCATAATGATGAAAATATTGCAATAAAAGCAAGTCCTTTGATCTGTTATCACTTCCCTCAGAAGTGACTGTCAAAACTTATTTTTCTCTTTATTTTGAACTTTGGACGAGTAATGGTGCCACATGGGTCCCTGAGGCCACGTATATCTGTTAAACAGCAACATGCTGCATTTGTGAATTTGTTCTACATTTTTCAGCCAGGCAGAATCTTTTCCCCACTGAAACATTTGCGGCAGATGTTTCTCCACCAGGACTTTTTGCACAGTTTATTTCACACAAGCTCAGGTTCACAGTTCTGACAGTGGTGAATGTGTCAAGTATTGGTGTTCTCACTATCTTCACTCTCTAAAGACAAAGATCCCCCTGCTGATCCTTTGGAAACTATGCTGCTAGAAAACCTAAAAAACAGCTAATCTAAAATATATCTGGTTTTATATAACACAGTTGAGATTTGGGCTATGGGAGTTCCCTGGGGGATATTCAATAGGTGCAAAGCATCTGATATTAATTGGTGTGGGCCAAAGGTTTCCAAAAAGAGGAAAAAACCAACAAAAAGGTTACTTTTGTTTTTAGTGTTTGTCCCATGTCTAATGGCCAGGATAAGTATTTATCCAATTGAAACAGGAAATGCCCTTGGTTTGGAAGATAATAGATTGCTATGCATGAATTTGAAAATCTTGAAAAACAACAAAATCTAATTTAAGCCTTCCTTAGGGAATCTCTTATAATGTGAGTTTTGGATTGCACTGGTGTGAATGGCCTTTTTATTAAAGATCAGCTTATGAAAGTTCAAATATTCCCAGAACAGCTCATTTCCCAGTCCTGTTTCATTTATGAAGAAGTTGAATCTCAGCATTTCAGCCTTTTGCCCACAAGCAAAAAGCCCTCACTGCATATCTGAAAGTGTTGCTCTGACCAATACCTGTGACTCTGCTCTTTGATACAAACCTCAGCAAAATCAATACAAGCTCTCACTTCAGAATGCTTTAGGTCTGCCCATCTCAAGATCATTCTGTTCCATCTGACCAATGCTTGGGAGGACTACCCAGTTTTGAAAAATTAGGTTTTAAATTCAGGTCCACTCTAAAATTTCTTTAACTGGGATGTAAACCACACTTCGCATTTCCAGACCTTTTTCAGAGAACAATGTTCACTACTGTGTCTGTAAAATGCACTTTGCAATGAACCTGCAGCTTTCTAAATTACCCTTTCAGTTTTTAATTTTTCTACAGACTTTGCATGACCTGATATTCCATTTAACCTATCATTCATCACGCATTTATACAAGCATCCCTTCTTTATCATTTTGGTCTCTTGTTTACACTGTCAGATGGAGACCAGAGCAAAGAAAAGCTTTCCTTGGTTATTCTGAGAAACATTTTCTCTCTCCTTTACGTGACCAACTCTTGAGCTCTTACAAGTTCCATTCAGCAGGAAATATTTGCTGTTCTGGCAGACCTACTTTCGAGGTCCAATGGTTCTAAAGTTCAGCCAAAGAGGTGACCTTAGGCGAGGGTCTAGTTGGGCCAGCCCTGCTGTGTTTTCACCAGGATCTCTGAACAGGGTGCTTGGCATCAACTCTGCATGACCCCCTCAGCAGGCTCCATTCAGGCCACAAACTCACAAATTAGCAACAGATTCTCTGGGTTACAGGCCATCAAGAGAGAGGAAAGGATGACTGAATGTGATTATGGAGCCACTTAGGAGACTTGCAATAGGTAGCATTGCATAATTTTTTATTGGAAGATGTCCCCTTTGGACATAATTGCCATTTTACTCAACTAATTATAATTATGCTTCATATGAAAAAGAAGCACAGACTGTTCAATACAGCTGACATTGACAATATTTGTGCAAAGCATGACTGTTTCACAAATATAATCTGAGTTCAAGTGATTCCAGGACCAAATTGAATACCTGGCAATCAGACTGCCACAAGTTATCATTTTAAATGGAGCGTACACTTTCAGACTCAGTGAGATATGAACTATTCTAGTTCACTTTTGCTTCTCTATCAGCCTTCACATACACCCTTTTGTCTTTAACTACAACTAATCCATGTTTCTATGGACAAACTTAAACAGGCTTTTGCTGTGTCTTAACCTCCAGGCTAAAAAATAATTTTTTTGCAGTGAAAGAAACTTCCCATGCAAAACTGCTGTCACACACTGTACTATTTTGAAACTGGGTTGTTGGGGGTCGTTTTGATCGTGCATTTGTAGATACAGAGCTCCAAACCAGTACTTCAGAGTCATTCTTTACTCATTCCTGCCATCATGGCACCCCCTTCACAGGCATGCATCTATACGAAAGCACTTCTGAATGCAAAATTCACCCTCTGACAGCCAGGGTAGGAGAAGCACTTTCTAGAACAAGAGCTCTGACCCGAGAGCATCATCAAGTTGCACTGGGAAGATTAGAGGATTACACTTCCCACCTGTCCTCCTGGTTGGCAATACAGTCAAGTGTTTCCACCCTCCTGTTGTCTCATTCTCCTGCTCTGTGTATCAATGTACTATGCAGAAGTTTAAATTAAAACAAACCAGCCACACTCTGTGGTAGCTACATGCAATCACACATTCAGATCTGTTACCTTTGCATCAAGGGTGGTGACCTCCCCACTGAAGAACAGGGAAAGGTGCTGACTTTTGAAATTTCTCCAGAGTGAGTCACTGGCAATGGTGAGAAAAGCCCTGAATGACACACTGTACTGGGGGTGGGGTGAGGGGCAGCTACTGGATGTTTTCATCATCTCTACACTTTGTCAGGACTCTGCTATGGTTTGTTTCATCTGCTATTCCTTCTTTTCATTCTATGCTAAGTCATTCTGCACCACTTGTGCCCTTTTACTGTAAGCCCAACTGACAAAGCTCTGTCCCTTGCCCTGCAGGAACATACTGCCATGATAGATACTAGGAAAAATCAAAGTAATTTGAATGTCTTTCCTACAGAGAAAGATCTTCTGGATTTGCTGCCCCTCATGACATATTCAGTATGAGTAGAGAAGGAGAGAACAAAGGTTCAACCACCATGTGCTACAAAAAAGCCAAACACAGATATCACATAATCTGATGCTATAGCCTTTAAGTTTAGACCTAATGGGTCCTTCTGAACAAATGGATCTTGCCTCATAATGTAGCCCCTGCTCACCTAAAATGGAAAGAGCCAAGAAAAATAGCTGGATGCCAGCTGCCTACAGTACATTTCACATGAAACTGGTGAAACAGCCACAGTAAAGAACAAAGTATCTACAGAGAGCTCTAACAACCACTCTGGCCTCTTACTATTCTTTTATTGCAGCATTTCCACATGTGTTATTCTACTGGGCTGGGCCCATTTAATGAAAGAATAATGTATCTTGTGAGGAGATGATCAGATTATCTCTCTTATAGATGCAGACAAAGGTGATGTGAAAAGGGAAGGAGCCTCCCGTTCTCACCCAAATCCTTCTGCAGGTGATTCATTTGTAATCTCTGCAGCCACAAACAAGTCTTATGGGAATGTAGGATTAATGTTAATTTGATGATTTACTAATTCAGAGGAGAAAAAAATCCCTTCTTCCCTTATGGGTACAGAACCTCCTGAGCTCAGAATCTGGTGTGCTGACCACCATTAGGCTCACAGTTACATGCCAAAATCATGTCCTATGACACCAAGAGAAATGAAAGGTCATAAAACTCACAGTTTTCAAATAATCCCTCAAGACCCAGGCCCCTAAAGCACTAAGCCTTTTGTCCTTTCAAGAACAGCAACAAAGGGAAATTCTTCAGTGTGTGAAGAAAGTCTGGAGCAAGTTTTGCAAGTGAAAACACATGGCACAGCTCTCATCCCCCATGCAGGGAGCACACATGGAGGGAACAACTTGGTCCGGCTTGGAATGTACTGGCCATTGAAACACAGTTTCTTCTAAAGACACATCTGACTTAAAAGAGAAGAACGAGCTCAGAACAAGAGAAGGATGAGGACAGAACAGTGTAAAATGGCTACACACTCACATCAGATCCAACCGTGGGATGAGTAGTCCTAAAACAATGGGGTCTTTCAAAACCCCCCACAAATTAACTTAAACACACTTCTTTTGAAATCAGCTTGTGTGTTAGCCCTCTCCCTCCTTTTACAAAGAACACTGAAGGCCATTACAGCAAAGAGCTCCAGGCAAATTTCTCAAAGTGCACAGCACCTCATGAAGACAAGTCATGTCGATAAATTATTGTGTGATAACTAATATGAATTCTGAAAAGATTTGGGCAGTACCCAGAGGAAAAAAAAATCTCCTTTGAACTATCCAAAAATATGAGTAAGCCATGTAGAAATAATTAATCATATACAACCCATTATAATTAAAAGTGTTTTCTTAAATAGCTTCTTGATTGAGAACAAATGCCTCATTAATCTGGAGCATACTGACTTAGGAACACAAGAAATGTCAAGCAGAAAATGATGACCAAAATGACATGGGACTCCACATGCTGCATGTGCCCCATCTCAGAGGCTCACAGAGAACACTCAGTTCTGGCAAAGGCCAGTGAATGTGGGTGCTTGGAAAAAACTCCACTGACATCTGATTTATTTTAAAGTCAAATTATTTCATTGTAGACCACTAAACATTTCAAAGTGGCTGCATTATCATCTCATCTGCCGTTGTTTGCAGTCAAACCTTCTACTCCAGTATTTCTCTGGGAACATTTCTACTGCTACTACTTTTACTAAAACAAAGCTATATTGTTGCAGCTGCATCTCACTCTACATCCACAGAACATTTCCTGGACAAAGGTGAATTTGCTGTGTCCATGATGGAGGAGAATTAAGAGGTGTGCAACCACAGTGGCATAACCCCAACCCTGATCCAGTATATCTTCTCTCAGAGCAGGGTTTACTGTCCTGGGCTTAGTACCCTTTTATTCAGCTGGCCCAACACAAAGCAAGCTCTTTGAAAGCTACTTTCTGGACTGAAATATGCTTTAAAAAGCTTCTACCCTTCAATTTTATAGAACTTTATTGCTGATTTTCAAATACTATAGTCTAAAAAAAAAAGATCTTGTTGAAACACTAAATTAGAGAAGAAATGTCATTACATTAATATTTTACAGTAGAATCTCTGGTGCAAATAACATAATTTAGACGTTTTGCTTAGAGATTTAATTTTGTTGGCAAATTTCATTCATGGAGTCAGAACTGGCTTGAGTGGCAAAGCCAAGCTTTTCAGGACTTAACACCATCAGCAGGTAGCAGAGCTGCACTGGACAACTTTCAGCTTCAAATTTGCTGAGACTTTATGCCATTTGGGCTCAACACCAGTTTGAAATAAAAAAGGATTTTAAAGAGCAGCTTTGGAACTTTGAAAACTCAGTTAACATCTCTTTTTTCCTGTAGTCTGCATAAGGAATGCCCTGTCACTATGACCCTGAAGCCAATTTCCTTCCATGGAAAGACATCACCTTTGACAAAAACACAGATGCAAGTCATGTTTCCAGTTTCTCAAGAGAAAGGAAACTTCCTGAAAAAAACAAAATCATATGTAGAGAAAATTTGGCCTTTGCTGGAAAGTTGTTTGCTGGTTCAGAAATAACTCCACTGTACTAAGGTTGTCCCCCTGGTTGAACTGCAGCAATGGGTCACAGGAGTTATCTCGTGAGCTGTTTATGGGAGCTCATGATGATCTGTCTCATACCATTCTTCTCCTCTATGCTCCAGATTGTATTTCCTATTATGCAGAATGAAGTTAAGGAGATTTGTTGGACAGGGGTTAAACCTGTTACTCTTTCAAAATATTTTAAAATTTATTCCAATTTCTGTGCAGTGTAAACTGTACAGATATGTATGAAATCATGTTTAAATAGCCTGAAAAGCAGTTTTACAGACAAAAAAAAATTCCAAGCATGGGGGGTGGGGGTTGTCTTGCCTGCATCAGCTGTCTGATCAGAGAATAATTCAATATAGCATAATTTACCTTTTACATGTAACCAACAGGACTTCAGAAAAAAAGTACTGAAAATCTCTTAGAAAGCTTCATTTAAATGAGAAACACTGACATTGTGCTTTGTCAAATACCTCTCAACAACGAATTCTCTAAATGACATCAGACTTCACTGAGATATTCCATGGACAGAAAAAATTTACATCCATTAAATAAAGTACTCATTGCATGTTAAGTTCTACTGTCTCTGGATATTCACCTTCAATTTTCAGTAACATAGTTAAAAATGTTGAAGTGCATATTCCTAGAATAGTACTGTAGTTTCTTTTACTGTAGTTCATCCAGTTGTCCCTTATGCTATACGAGCCTGGCAGCTCCCTTTGGGAAGAGGTTTAGGTCCCAACACTCACCATTACAGAGGCTGCTAAGTTTTCACTGGTGATCAAAAAATGGGAAAAATTAGTCAGGAATACTGTATTCAGAGGATGCTGGGTGTAGGTGAAGAGATTCCCAGAGAAAGCTGTGTAGTTCCACACTGCCAGGTAAAATGTGGGACCACAACAGGGTAGCTATGAGTTTATTGGTCACAGATCTACACTCTGGTCACTGTGAGGAGCCCAAATAACCACGCAGGGAAAAAGTGGACAATTGGGTCTGTGTCCACTTGGGACACAACAGGTTTGAACTTACGCAATTTTTCCTTTTAGCAGCAGATCACAGGCATCATTGCCCACATGGTTCCAGAGCAAACAAACCAGCGTGGCAATAAATAGAGGCTGGGGTCACTGTGACCTGGAGATCAGCAGTGGCAGGATGTTCACTCTGTGAACTGGGATGAGATAGCACAAGCTGAGCCAAGCCCTTGACTCTGAGCCAGCCTCCTGAGCCTCCCCTCCCCCTTGCACTGGGTGCCACTGCAGGACATGTTTGCAGATGCAGGGTAAGAAAAGTGACTGAAATTCTGTGACTTGTTCCATATCCCTTTATGTGTAACCATCCCCTCAGTGTACTGTATCAAACCCCCTTTTACCCTTGCACTTCTCTACTTGCAGACAACAAACATCCAAACATCGTCTTTTCTCCTACTGCACCTTATGATGCCCAGAGGATTTGTCTGGTTTGTGGTAGCTGCACCAGTTCATTGTCATCATTGATCAACTGATCAATTATCTGCCACATGCCTCCACCAAATTCTAATGACATTTGTCAGTAATTTAAATATGTGATCATGTTTTCAAAACACACTTCATTTTCACACAAACAAACTTTCCTAGGTTATAGTTTAAAGCAAATCCTCACATAATCTCTTATTCCAATTAAATTTAATCCTTTAAATAAACTACAGCAAATTAGAGGCAAAGGTGAGAAGGCTACTGAGATAAAAGAAAGTCTATGGGAGGATGACAGGCAAAGAAACTTGCAAGAAAAACTGTCTCATGTACCTCTCCCAGGTGCCATCTGCACAGTTATTGAATGAAGATCTGGGCTGGGAGGTTTCTGTTATTTGAGCTATAAGGAAACCGTATTTGGCAGAATTTAGAAATGCATTCCTTGTACATAACGATGCTGCCAGTGGTCCTTGGGTGGATCCAAATTTGGTCCTGCTGAACACAGTGTACAACTCCCAGCTCTGTCCATGCAGGCTGCCCCTCAAACAGCACAGACATGTATGTCCCCCTCACCAGAAACGAACAGGCTGTAGCATTTTTAAGAGAACGGTCTGGGCTTTTCAGTTTTAGTCACATCCTTATATTCTTGCTAATGTGAATTTTAAGGGGTGACACAGATTTTTTTTCATACTGAAAATCATCTTTTTATGCTGATGCTGACTCAGAGTAGGTCTAAACTTTATTAACAACTTTGGTGTTCATCATAGTAACAATAATAATGAAAAATTCATTTGGTATTAGTCCAGATGCAATATACATGTTTGTGGAAATTCCATTGCAATTCAGCAGCAGTTTACTGTTCCTGCCAATCCTGATTGAATATTTCAGCACTACAGCACAAAAATAAATCTGAGAATTATTTGAAGTCTTTGGTACACTCTGTGTACTTGGTAAGAAGTTAATGACTATTGTTATTGCTTTTATTAATTTGCAAAAAGTGTATTTCAGCTGTCTCATGAACATTAAACTGTCTCCCATGACTTGCAACACAGTAACATAAGCATGATTTTCAAATGCTTAAATTGCTTTTAACAGCAGTTTAAGCAAAGCCAACTAACGTTATATCCAGGCAATTTAGGAGAATTCATACCCCTTCTGAGGTAGCTCTGCTCTCTGATTCAGCTTGGGTGCAGTGGGCAGCAGCATCTTAAACATGCATGGTGGTGTTTGCAGCCCCTGGCTGAGCACAGCCTCAGGCTCCTTTTAAATCTAACATCTTAAAAATCTAGTTTAAAAACAGAGACTTCAAGTAACATTCCAGATGTCTTTCAGCAAATCAAGGTCTTAAGAACTGACTGGCCTAAAATGATACTGATAATTTCTTACCTTTTCTCTTGTTCATGTCAAATCTACTTAATGGCATTTCTCAATAAATCCAGGAATAAAGTGTATTTTAAAAAAAACTTATGGTATATGTGTTACAGTGCCTCTCACTGCCTTTCATACGAATTTCCAACAGGGTTAAAGGGGAGAATTTCCATTTCCTAATTGAATTTCTTTCATAATAGCATTGTCTCAATAAGAAAGTCTACATGGCACATCATAACTGCATGGCAGTGGAGTAAGGGCCTACTCCATGACCATGGAGTAGGAGTCAGGAAAAACAGATTTCAGTTAGGGACTTGGTAGAGCTGTGATTCATTCAACCATGCAGCCTTTTGCTGTGCCACATATTTTGCCATCTAAAATGAAAAAGAAATTGTGTTGAACTTGTGGAGTTTCCATATGGCTGTCAGAGTGGATGATCAAGCTCCTACACTTAAGAGTCCATAAAATTCAAATGCAAGCTCATTTAGCAGCCTGAAAGAAGCATGGTCGGTGTTCTACTAATGCTTCAAAGGACTCAGCCAGGCTTAAACAAGCCATGGTATTTCACATATAGTCCCATTCAGGGTAATAAAACCCAGCACTGCATAGAGATCACAGTCCAGCTTCTGCCTTATGACGTTACAACTTTACCCTGGTCCTGAATTGTACCATGTTCTAGTCTAGAGACACCAACAAACAGAACAGACCTCACTTTTTGACCTCTTGCTACCTGATTCCTTTACAATTAGCTCAAACTTAGAGCAAAATGCAGCTAAAAGCTTTTACATCTCAGAAAAAACCTTCCAAACAAAACTACCAAGTATTCTTTCCAGGCCTGTGAATAAATGCCACTGAATTTTAAGTTGTTTGTAGCTATGAAATGGGGCAGGAATAATTGTCTCTTGGCTAGCCATACTCTTGATACCAACAAAATGAAATCACAAGAAGCAAGAATTCTACGCTCTAGACCTCCCTTATATAACTACTTGTGATGAATTATTTCTACTACCTCCAAAACAACTTATGCATTTTAAATACAGAAAATTGTACACCCAGGTTAAAAAAAATTGAAAAAAATCACAACCCTGCAACAACAAGAAAACTCGTTCTTTTCATATGTGAAAAATGTACATTATGTTGGTTTCTCTAACAGACTCAAAAAGCATAACCAGACTATGAGCTGGACTGACAGCTGACTTCAATACTCACTAGAAAATATTTAGCTTCACAATTAGCTTTGACTGGACAGCAAATTTTTAGATAGACAAATAAAAAGAAAATTAATTCCGCCCTAAGACTCTTCTCTGTAATTCCAGATTGTATCCACCTGAGCCTGCCAATAAAAGCATCCTCAGAAAGACACCTATTCCCTCCCCTTCAGTCCAGCAGTGGTGGAAAGTTCCCACCAGAAAGAGAGTTATGCCAGTAAAATCATACTGACATGTCTTGTGAAAAAATGAAAAAAAAATTAGGTTAATAGGGAAAAGGCTAATGGATGATTCAGTGAAATAACAATAAGATTTTTAGGGAGTGTTGCATGAAAACATACATTAAAAAGAATAGTGTTATCACAGTAATAATGTATAATTATCCCTTCACATTAACTAAAGAAGGCAAGAACTAATACTCTCATTTTACAACTAGCATATCACAGAGCAAAATATCCCTCTCAAAGTTATTTAGGAGAGCACATAGAGGATTCAGGCATCCTGCATAACTTTACTCTTATGACATAACTCTATTTCAGTAAAAAAAAACAACCAACCAACCAACCCAAACCAAACCCCACCAATCCAGAAAACAAACAAAAAATCACAAGAGATTCTTTGCAGAAAAAGAAAATAGTGTTGTATGGATCTCTGACTGCATGATTTATCAAAGCCTTACTACAGAATTCTGCAACCTAAAGTATCTGCTTGCCAGGCCTCAGAGTCCAGGGAAAAGTAACAGTTTAAAAATGGTAAGAGATGAAAAGAAGTATTTCATCCAATTTCTAAAGTTGTTTCAGTACTAAAGAATTCATAAAACAGCACCTACCTATCCCAGTACTTGCACACGAACTCAGAGTTTGTGTGACACAGCTATTCAGGGACCCCATTCTCAGCACCAAGACATTCACTTATATCAATCTGGTTGCTGCATTTCCAGAAACGTTGTGTGAAGGTTTATACTTCCCATATTTACTGAAAACTGTGAGTTTCTCAGCTAGATAAACATGAACACAGAGATGCACATACACAACATTACAGAAGTGAACAAGAAGGCGAATAAACCAGCTGCATTTTAGGACTGCAGGGCTGCAAAATGCAGCTTGTTTTGCTCAGGACTTTGCAGTTTTGGGGGGTCTAAGCGCTGCAGCAAGGCACAGACTTGTTTTGGAGGCTGTGTCTCAGCTGAGGGATGAGGTAACATGCCAAGCGTGGCAGCTGAGGGCACATCAAGAGGCATGTGCCTCCCAGCAACGTGAAGACTCGTGGGGAGTCCAGTGTGGAGTCAGATCATCCTAAACACCAGGCCACAGGGTTACAGGCCTGGAGCAGGGTTTTGGGACATGTCACAACCCTCATGGAAGGGCTCGAGTTACAACGGGCAAGAAAACGCTAAGACTGAACTATATTTTAAGCATGTAATCTCCCATCATGTGGTGTTACTCAGGAAGCTGCTTGAGCTTGGGGGTGGCAGGGCTTATTCTCTTAGTGAGAGCTGGTGCGTTAGCAGGAGATTATTGCAGGGCACAGAACAGAAAAGGAAAAGGATTGCAGTGCCTGTGACGAAGGAGGGAAAGGAGGTTACACAGCGTCAGCCACAGGAGGGAAAAGATCCACGGGCGCCATGGGAGGGGCAGGTGACAGTCCCAGTGCCTGGTAATGAAAGGGCTGACAGCCTCTCTGGCAATGAAGATCACTTGTTTCAAGCTGAAACCTGAGTCTCAAAGCAAGAAGTCACTGCACATCCATTTTGAAGGAAAAGAAAAAAAGGAGTGTTAAGTGTGAAATATATATTAGATTAGCAGCTTTGGGATTAGGCTAAGCATCGCTGTAAAGTTTGCTGTACAGGAATTATTCATCCAGATATGCAAAACCTGCCTGCTTGATAGATGGCTGAAGTCCTCAAAAGCAAGCTGGATAAGCTGACTCTTGCTTTCACTGGGGCTGAACCCATGCCAACCTTTTTCAGAATCAATACCTAGAGATGCCTCCAAGGCATCACAATAAAGTGTTGGCATTGTTACAAATGAGAAAGCACCCTCTCCAGAGCTGCATGTGCCTCCTGCCTTTTGGACAGCTTTGAGCTTCTAAATCTTTCATCCCTCTTGCAGCAACACAAAAGAACTACTGTGCACTTAAGGCAATCAGTGGGAAGAGGGAAGGTATTTAACAAGGTTCACTGCAGTTTCAACCCCCAATTTATACTTTTCCAAATGAGATAAAAAGTAATAAGGCTGCAAATCCCTCTAGTTAAGACTATCACATCTCTGTATGCTTATAAGAGTAAGCAGCTGCTAATTCAAGCTACTGATTTACCAGACATATGAAAGGCTAGATATTTTTTTTCTAAAAAAAAATCAATACATGAATTAGTAAGAGTTTGGGGCACACAGACTCTTGTCATGGTCATTCCAAGTGCTCTTTTGTCATCTTGTCAGGTGGAAATCAAGTAAAAAATGGTTATTATTCTTTTTTATTGGACAAGGCATTAACAGAAGTAGTATGCCTGTTCCTTCTCTGGGGATTTTTTCCGTATATTTTCTATCTTTGATTTTCAGTATTTCACTTTTGCACTGATTTTCTCTTGTAATTCTTCTACATTCTCTGCTTTATGTTCTTCTGGGCTCAGTCAGTATTGTGACACCTGGCCCCTCTTTATTAAGGACCTGCTGAGTTTTTAGTACTGTAGGTGGGTCCCAAAACTTAATTATTGCTTCCTGACCACAGTAGGCTTAAAAACCCAGATCCCATAAGATACATGTAAATCTATTATCAAAAGCTGTTTGAAAAAACATTTGCAAAAACTGAGACTGCTCTTGATAATTCCTCCATACACCTTAGCTGTAATTGTTCTAGATATTAAATATGACCATAATGCCCCTTATTGGGCTTTTTTGGGTGCCATGTCTAACCAGTCAACTCAGGTGTTGTTTTGGAGGGTGGAAAGATAAAGGTGGAAGGGCAGGAGAGCAGGGCAGCACAAGCATAAATAGGAGAAAGCATGATAGAGATCCCTAACAGAGCAACTTCAGCCACTATAATTACCAGAGCCCCAGTTTAACTGTGCTACACTGATTTTTACAAAACGAGCTTCTTATCTATTAAAGATGAAGCTGAGAGCTTCAGTTTGATGGCCTAGTTCCTTTCTAAGGCTATCTCCAGAGATGCAGCCTTCCTGGTGACTTTAACTGCACCATTCCATCAGCTTCTTTACATCTTGGATATTTCACTTCATATTACCTCCATTATCAAGTTGCTTTGTTCAGCAGCTTTGAAATATTATGTAACACCAATCTCCCTTGTCCCCCTGAATACAAAATATTACTATTAATCCTTTTGTAACTGCGAATCTAGGTTATGTAATTTCTTCTACAGACTTTTTCTAAAGTTGACAGAAAATGCAGAAGAGGTCTTTTCCTAATTTAAATTTTAGAACCTGCTCAAAATGAAAAACTACTCTATTGGCCTTTAGGCAGAGTATCAACTGAGGCAGACATATTCAAGCAAAACATAGGATGCACTGAAACAGATATGGTGCTGATAAAGTCTCCTAGGCATTTTCAAATTTAGACTGAAATCATTATAGAACTTAGACATGTATCAAAAATATAAGGCTGAACTTCTTCATAATGAGGTGCTTGGTGGTTTTATGCCATGGTATTTTACAGATTCAGTGTTTATCACTTCTTACAAATTACCCAGAAGTTAATCAGGTGAAAAAAAATAAACATTCAGTCTAGGTGCCTCTGGCACATGAAATAGATGCTAAATTTTTGTGAAATACTGTGAGAAAGTTAACAACTAGACTCTCTGCATTCATATTCAGAAGCATCATAAGCTAAGTAATTTAACCAGTGATGATAAAATAAATTATATTCTTTTTAAGGCTATGCACCTAAAAGCTGCTAAATGAAAAATTACTTTTACTCAGTGGGCAAAGCTGATAGATGAATTTCAAGTCTTGCAGATAAAAAAAAAAAGAAGAAGAAGAAATGTTATCTTTCTCTGTGTATTGAATTTAATTCAGATTCCCATTCAGGTCTGAATAAACTCAGTGGGCATTCTCCATTTATCTTCAACAAGCTAGAGATCAAGCTCAGGAATCATGTTACAGCCCAAGATGAGATACTATTGTACTGCCATTGTCTCTGCTGATGTAAGAGACCTGCAGCTGAATAAGCTTCATTTCTGAAATTTTATAGACTGAGAGATAGACCAACTATAATACTTCTAATTTAGTAACTGAGAAAAATTAAAATCAGAAAAGTCCATCCTTGAAAAAAAAAAGGAAAAAAAAAAAGAAAAACAAAAGAAAAAAACCTGTATTTTATCTTATTTTGTTTTGTTGTATGGGACCTCTTGTGGGAAAACGACCCTAAACCTCCAAAGTTTAACAATAAAAGGGCTGTAAACAGTATGTCTGTCTAGAGCAGACTGCCCAGTACTGTGCCCAGAAGAATTTTTAATATCTCCAAGGATGGGGTTTCCACAATCACAGTGGGCAATCTGTGCCATTGCTATGTCACCCTCACAATAAAAACCTACTCTGTTGAAGGGGAGCACCCTGTGCTTCTGTTTGTGCTCGCTGCCTCTTGCTCTGCTACTGGGCATCACAAAAGAACCTGATCCTGTTTGTTTTCTTCGTGCCTTAATCCAGATATTTAAATACATTGACGAGGTCCCCCTGAACCTTCTCTTCAGCTGGGCTGCACAGTCACAGCCCTCTCAGCATCTGGAGTCTCTCCTGTGAGGAAAGGCTGAGAGAGTTGGGGTTTTGCAACCTGGAAAAGATAAGGCTTTGTGGAGACTTTAAAGCACCTTCCAGTGCCTGAAGGGAGCCCACAGGAGAGATGGAAAGGGGCTTTTTCAGAAGAACTTGTGGTGACAGGACAGGGGGCAATGGCTTCAAACTGAAGGAGGATAGATTTAGACTTGATATTAGGAAGAAATTCTTCCCTGTGAGGGTGGTGAGGCACTGGCACAGGTTACCCAGAGAAGCTGTGGATACCCCATCCCTGGAAGTGTCCAAGGCCAGGCTGGATGGGGCTCTGAGCAACCTGGTCCAGTGGAAGATGTCCCTGCCCATGGCAGGAGGTTGGAACCAGATGATCTTTAAAGTCCTTGCCAACCTAAACAATTTTATGAGTCATCAGAAGAACAAGAAACAATCAAAGTGTTCACTCGTTGTGCAAATGAGCTACTATGGCTCCACTGCTTTTTTAAATTAATCTGCTATTTGACACAGCTAACCCTGGGAAGAAGAAACACCCTTCTACGAAAAGCTTCTTAATTTGCTTTCTCTCATGCTGAATAGCCTTGAAGGCCCACAAAAACCATGGGACAGCATGAGAAAATCTCAGCCACAGCTATACTTCATATTCTGCTGAAACAGAGAAACCTGGAGCTGTGGGTTTAGGAGCAGATACAAGTGTGCTGTTCACACTGCACAGCAAACAGGGAAGAGGTGAAGAGGTACCTGCTCCTCTCACCTGTACAGCATGGCTCACTACCCCACCTCCTGGGGAGCACGAAGACACTTCTGGCCTTTTGCTGCTGACTTTATTAAAATCCTCCATTTTCTAAGCTTTCAGCTGTGATCTTGATAAATGAGATCTTACTGGGTATGTTCAATGAGTTCACTGAGATCTATGGCTGATCAGGGCAAGAGCAACCTGTAAACACTAAAAACGTCATTTTTTAAAAGGAAAAATAGAAGAGAATGCATTTTCCCCGATTATACAGCTAGCTATATTATGTTGCTGCTATGAATTTTTTTAAATAGGGGCAAATATTTTTTTCCCTCCACCCCTTTTTTTTTTTCTTCTTCTTTTTGGTCGAAAAAACTGGGAAGAACAACAGCAAATGCCAGTGCTTGTGGATATCTAGAAGAAGTATATTTGTGATTAAAAGGGATTAAGGATTAAGGAGGACTTTCTATACCAGGAAGGTGTGACTGGAAGTGTCTAGGCTGAGACAGACATTCCTCTGCTCAAAATTCAGCGTGAAGCATATGGAAAGTGATACACTAGGATGGATTTTGAAATCCTGATACAGAATAATATGGGAGCCAACCAGCTGCTGTTTAATTTAGACTGTGCAGTGAATAACCAATGTCACCTAGCCACAACAGGGAAATAAAAGGTTAATAAAACTACTACAGCCAGGTATTACAAGAAAGAAACTTTCCTGCATTCCTCTGTGAATGCAAATATTGGTTATTTCAGCCCCTTTGCTTAACTGGAGATTTCACTGCTAGATACATCAAAATATGTAGATTTGAACCAGTTCTAGAAATGAAATACTAACACAATGTGAACTGAAATAAAGAGTAACCTGGTTCAATAGCAGTTACAGGAGCTTGCCCACAATGACAATGAATTTTAGGAGACTGCCTGAATACATAAAAGTAATTTAAACTTAGATATTTTTTCAGTTATGTGAAGAATTAACAAATTTGAGAGAAATGTGTGAACACATGTTAAATTCCTCACTCATAACTCAGTCACTGGGCTGCAATTAAAAGCCTGGACCCTGAAAAATGGGTATAAAACATAGCATGCAATGTTTTTTACGTCTGTTTTTGGGAAAAGTAATGTTTTTCAGAATCCTCACAGAAAGTAATTTTCTGGCATGCACAACCATCAGACATCATATCTCTTTGCTTAGGGGGGCATTTTCATACCAAGCTTTCACATTTGCTGTGGTTGATTGCATTCAATCCAGCATTTCTCATTGACTTCTAAGGGCTCTGGAGAAAGCCATCAGTGACCTAATGTTTTCTGCCTCTTCTGTTTAAGTTTCTTTGAAGCTAAAAATAGACTTTTCAGTAGAAAGTCTTTCCTCCTTATACTTAATTATATTATTCTAAGCCCATAATACTTTACATTGAAAATATGTACAGCTATGATACTTACAGAGCTGTGACATGCTGTTAACATACACCCTCAAATTTAATAAAAACCTTATTAAAACTTATCCTGATTTCTCAGCTTTAGATGATAAGCTGTGGTTACAAGGCTGAGTTCTGTTTTATCCTAGAAAATGTGCTTCTGTAAGTAGAATACGACTGGTTATTTTCCAGTTATTCTGTAACTTAAAACACAGCATTACTAATTTCTGCAGAACAACAAACTCAACAAATTGGAGCACTTTTTGTTTCTGTCACTAAGGAGCCTATGTGGTCCACAGCAGGACAACTGGAAAAAGAAAAAAGCTTGATGCTCTCTGGTTTAGATATCTATTGAATGACAACAAAGATCATGGTATTATACTTGCAAACCACTGATAATCTGAACTAAAGCAGACCAGCATTAGATAGTATTAGACCAGTGAATTCATATGACACATGCCATGATGCTCCCTACATAAACTGAACTGATATGCTCTGAGGATACAATTACACTTATGATCCTAAAATACATAACCTTGGAGAGAGTTCCTAGGAAGAAAAAAAAGAAAAATGAGTAATCAACATTTCCGCTGGGAAAACAATCTCGCTTTAGTCTGCAGTCTCCAGCAAATACTCCCACAACCAACTTTAGCCTGCTTTGGAGATTCACAAACAAGTCTAAAAAGCGCTCTTAAAAATCCAAACAAATAAATAAACCATAACCAAACCAAAACCAAACAAAACATATCACATTTATTTTACCACCTAATAACAAGCACTAGAATTACATTACTTGGCAAAACTAGAATGTATTTATGAATCAGTGAAGCACAAGCTTCTGAGATCTCAGGACTTGGATTTTACTTTTAGCTGCTTATGACTCAGTCTCAAGTTTGCATTCAGACATGTGGAACTAGGGAATTAATTTTTGTCTGGTCTTAGTATGTAAAGTTGTACTTTGAACCAGCCACAAGTGGCTCAAAGAAGTGGTATTATATTATACCAAAATTACTGGTCCACACACAATTATGATACAGGCAACAAGTAACGGAAGATAGCACTAAAGGCCAGTTTATGCTTCAGTAAGTATCAGAGTTTAGGTTTCCAGCACATCTCTCTCTTAATGTTTGCACAGCAATATTATCTTTTCCATCCATCCATGACCTGTCTCAGAATTTTTCTGCTTGTTCACTCTTTTCTATTGAGAAGTACATCTAAAATACTTAATCCAGATTTGACCCTTCTCAAATTTAAATCTCAGCCTTCAACTGGTGAAAAATTTTAAAATGCTGATTTTTTTTCTCTCGTATTAAGATCAAATAAATCACTCCTTCAGTGTGGCTGTTCAGACCCAAAGTGCTTGAGGCAGTGTTTAGAAGGATTAAAAAACTATAATAGGATAACCCCTCAGAAATCAATAAACAAACATCTAATAATGTAATGCACACCACTCAACTTTTCTATACCAGGTGAAACATTTCTCAGTAATTGAATTTACCTCAGATCCTTTAGGAATGTTGATGATCCACAGAGCTGCCTGAAATTAAAAACTGTAATACGATTCTAAGTAATTTTATTTAATACACAATAGAAATTTATCACTGGAAGACTTGTGTCAAGGGTCCTACAGCATCTTATCTAAAAGGATTGTGATGAATTTTCACTTGATTCAGCAGTTGCCCATGTTTTTATTACTAAAGCCTCCAAAATACCTGGTGAAAGCACCACTGACACGATGAAGTATCACACAGTGAGTGGTGCTGCATACTAAAGAAAACCCAGACTGGGGTATGTCCCCAGTGCAAAAGTCTGGGGCCAATTCTCTGCTGGCCTACCACTGCCTTCTCTGCACTTGTAACATGGCACTGAAGACCCTGCCCTCTAATTCCTGACCTTACAGCAGAACTGGAGGTGAAAAGAAAGTAAAATGCCGTATTTTGGGTTTTTGTACTTCAAAGAACATTAATATTTTTCCCTATGGAGCTACTATTTGGAGATAGGAAAGCAAGGAATGACCTGGTAGGATTGTACTACTAACCATTGTCCATTGAAATAAGTCTATGCCTTTTTATCCACAGAAAATGCAATTTTACAAAAGCTGTTGTTTTCCACAGCATCAGCTTTCCCTTGCTGCTGTACGCAATATATTTTCAGAAACTCTGTTTTAGCAAAAAGGTATGTTATTGTAATTACCCTGCTAACTGAAAAGAGAGGCACCAGAGGTATCAATCAGCTGATGTGAACCAAAGATCCTGATGCCAGCCTATTAGCCATGACTTTTATCCCAGTAACTGTGTTTCATGACTCTGTGCACCTTTGGCACACACAGAACGAGCTGTTTGAGAGAGCTGCTCTGTGAAATTCTTAATGATTTTTGCTCAAGGCAAGAGGGATAACAAAGAGCCACCCTTTCAGCAGCCAGAAAAGGCAGGGGTGGACACTGCCCAGCGAGGAGCAGCAGCAAACCTCTGCAGTGGATTCCTACAAAGACACAGCCTCAGGTTCAGCTCCTTCCACAGGATGGATATGACCACTGCACTTCAGCACAGGAGCTGAGCAAAACTAACAAGGAACAAAAGCAAATCTGATGCTTTTAGAAATGAAGTCATGGCCTACTTTTACTTCCTGACCCCGGGCAAATGATTGACATTGGAGCAGACTGTGACCTGTTTAGACTGGTTTAGTGTGTCAACTGCCACCTGGTTTTATGTCATTGAACATGTAATGAGGCTCACTAAATAAGGCAGACCTAACCTAGAAAACTGCATCAGTCTTCACTTACATTTTTAGGGTGATTTCTTCTCAAATAAATTTAAACACCAACCTGAGTCATTCACTGTGAAAGTCTGTACAGGCTTTCCTGTGCTAGCAGGAGAGATTAAGGATTCTAGCCAGTTCCTTGGTGTCACTTTATTCTGGGTTGGGTGATTTTTTTTTTTTTATAATTTATTTATTTTAAAATGAACTCTCATACTATGTGTTGAAAACCTGCAGAGAAATGGCATGCCAGAACCAGAAGCTTCTGTGTTTTCAGGAGAGATGAAATACCAACACAAAAAGGGAGAAGTCACACGCCAGCTCCAATAACTGGCCAATGCTGCTGCTCTCCCCCAGTAACAAATTAACAACAACTATTTTTATTACTAGCACTGGACCCAGGTGAGGAAGCAGGAATCCTGCTGCACGTTTTCCTAAAGGTGACCAGTGCAGCTGTTTGTGATGGGATTGTCCCAGCTTGCTGCATTTCTGGGGGCCCTGCTGAGAGTCATTATCACCCCGGAGCTAAGCCACACAGCTTAGGGAAAGCTGAACATTTGCTGCTTTCTCCTCTCCACACTCTAAGAGTGAATCAGCCTTGTCACAGGGCAGGTGTGTGGTAGCCACGGGCTGTGGGCAGGCTCTGGGGCCCCCACACAAGCCCCAAGATGGGCCATAACAGTGTGACTCCAAGGCCAAACCCAAGCTTCATGCTTGGCTTGCTCTCACAGAGATGTATTCCTACTGCTGCTCCTGGTAAGCTCACATGAGAAGTAGGGCATGTGGCAGCTGAAGCTTAACCCTTTTAAATTTTTTCCCCTGACTGAACACTTCTTAAAAAAGGATAATGATTTAGTCTCATTTTCTGTGTTACTGCAGCATTGGAAGGTCTTGGATTAGACTTTTGGATGTTCAGTTGACTTCTGGGTCTGCTGCAAAGCAATGGCTTTAGGCAGTGCCTATGTTTTGAAAAATATGCAGATACTTTCTGTGAGTTGTTCAAACTGCAGTTCTGGGTCTAAACTCACTGACCTACTTTAACTTGTTTTTTGAGTGGCTGAGTTTCAGACTTATCTTCATTTTATCTGGATGTCAAATATTGCTCAGTTTTCAGAATTACTGTGCATGGCTCTGTCTGTAGCCGATCTCTTCTCTGGGTAGGTGGTTTCCTGCCCTAAATTTTCATTGCTGATTGTAGTCATTCCTAATGCACACAAAAAACACTGTTCCAGGCTACAATATCACCAGTGCATGCTCTCATCCCCAAGAGACCTTCAGACATCTGGGGCATTATGCAGTTAAGTACCTGCACCTCTGAACATACTGAAACGAGCACATGTGAAAAAATAATACTTACAAAGTGTTTGTTGCCTTAACACTGAACAGCTGGCAGGCTATCAGAGCACCAAGTCCATTTGCAGGGATGGAAACCAAGTGTTTGAGCAAAGATCAGCCACCAGGAGTCACACACGACTGGGCTGTCAAATTGCAGGAGAGAGATGCACATCTTTGAAGGCTCCCCATTCACCCTGCCCAAGCTCTGTCAGCTCTTTTCATTTGTTGGAAACCATGGCCCCAGACCTTGGTTCCTGGTGGGCAGATGTTGCTGTTCCTGCGTGGTGCTCCTGTTCCCTCCGGGAGCCGTCTGTCGGCGTCTCTGCCCCGCCATACGTGCCAGCTGTCATCACAGCCTTTCCTTGAGAGGAATTTTCCTGTTCTCTGCAGACACAGTTGTGCAGGCTTCAGTTTCAACAATGTGAAAAAAGAACAGCAGTTTCAGACACTCAGAAACTTCTGCTCCCTTTGCTGAGCACGTTTGAGTCTCTGCCACACGCTTGGTTTTTGGAGTGGCTGAGATTCCCCACCCAGATGGGGACACTGATGGCTGGCTGTGCTGCTGTTTCTCTACACAAGGCATACATTGCTCTAGGAGAGAAAGGGATGTGGAATCCTTAGTCAGAAGCCAGCATCAGCTTTGTGTACTGTCTCTTGTATTGTGCCAGTGTCTTAGTCCAAAATTTCTCCATAACAGCGCCAGCAGGTTCACATTTCCTTAGACTGCCTTGACTCTCAGTAGCTCATGGATGTGGGCACAGTGAAGGTGCCACACCAGCCACAGTATTTTTACTTTGTCCTAGCAACACCTCAAGACACTGTGTTGGTGGTGATCCAGCTGGCTGCCAGATTTTATTGAGTAATTGGCAGAGGAGAGCTGCCATCAGCAGAAGCGCTCTCCTCACGCCCCAACTCCTCCTTTCTGAGCAATGACCCTGAGAGTCCTGGCTCCCAGAGCCCTCTCCTGTGACATGGGCACAGTCCTTCTGTTGTTCCAGGACAGGAGGAAGTGCCCACACCCAGCACCTGTTTGGTTTTAGTGTGTGCATCATACCTGAGTGGGTCAGGGCAGCACTTGGGTACACTTGGTGCCAGGATAAGAGGGTGCAAACGGCTTTGACACGATCCAGGCAGGCCCAAAATAATCTCAGCTCTTGGCAGAGCTGACACAATTTGTATGAGGAGACTTCAGGCTAGTCAGAACTCGTCAGGAGATACAGTAGATCTGCTTTTTAAAAATGCACTTGGAACATTTGAAAAGTTCCTCTTCCTTGACTTGGGGCTGTTCCCCCCTGCTCTCCATTTTCTGATTTACAAAAGTATGTCAAGTACATCTTGCATGCAAATTCCATGTATTCTCCAGATGTTTGGAATACATATATGGCTCTCAGATCCCACCACCAAATGCCCTGCCTAGGCCCCTACCTGAACAAGAATTGCCTCATCTGAGTGCACAACAGACATTATTTTTCCTACTCCCTCCATGGCACAGGGCCACTCCAGCAGGGCACGGCAGTGCCTGACAGCCACTCTTGTCCCACCATCTCCAGAGGGAGCAGCACCAGCTCTGCCATCAGTGAGGCAAGGGACAGTGACAGCCTGTGCTGGTGCCAGGGCCCTGCCACACACACCAGCAACCCTGGTAATATTTATTTTTAAACAAACAACTTAGAAGAAAACACTGGAAATTTGGCACCAGCAAGGACTCATGCTAGCACATTACCCAATGGTCAAGACAAACATGGTACAGCAACAGAGCCTGCTCCTCTGCCTCAAAGTACAGCCCTGTGCTTGCAGATGTAGGAGTTAATGAGTTTACTCAAAATCCCCCTCCTGGTAAAATCCTTGCTCCCTACAATGTAGCTGTTGCACCATGCCAGATGCAAACCCTTGCTGCACAGAAGCTGGGATTATTTTTTTTTTTTTGAATGCGAAAATAAACAGAAGCTTCTTCAGCAAACCATGAAGTTTTAAAAATATGCATGTTATGAATGCTTGCCCACTGCTCTTGCAGACAAAAGGGCTACATGGGGCATGGGACTGGACATCTGCAGGCTCTGGAGACAGACCCTGGTGCTGTGCCTTCCACTGGATCATTGCCTTCTGTCCTGGAACCAGCTGCTTGTCTACAAAAACAGACAATGATCTGATTAAAACAAAACATAGGAAGATGTGTTATCCCTGCTCTCTGCATTCCCCAGTGCAGGTGCTCCTAATCTGGTTTTAAAAAAGATCTTCTCTCAAGTGGTAACTGATGCAGAGTCACTGGGAACACACTGGGTTTAGATATGCAGAGTCAAAAGCCCACAGTTCTTTTTGAAAGAGACCTCTGGTTTCCCTGGAACACAGACACAGGCTCAGGCCCTGCCCAGGCAAAGCCACTGCAAGAACCAGGAGCTAATCTCAAGAATGCCTCAGATCAAAATTTCATGGACTCCATACTGGCAGCATGGCTGCATGCTGGACTTCTTTTAAGTTGGTAAGAATCAATCACAACAGAGTTTATCAAAACATTTCTCATTTACTGAGTCATCATTTACTTTGATATAAAAACATAAGCCCCAGAAGTGTTTGCAAATTTAATGTTGTGTTCTTTTTTTTTGTTTCAGCTGAGACCATAGCAACTTGCATTAAAACCTTAGGAACAGTTCAGAGTGACACTGTACCATTAAAAAAAAAACCCCAACAAAAAAAACCCACCAAGAAAGCCACCATGGGAATTATAAAAGATGGGGCTGGCACTGGGAGATGAAATTCACAGGCACGGCTGAATTTGAAGTTGTCATGGTACCACTGCTGCTACGTATGAATCACAGCACCACCAGACCACCCTCTGAAAAGCAGCAGTTTTGCCTGCATACGAAGCAAGCAAAACCTCAGAACAAACTGTTCTGTACCTCCCAGGAACTCAGTGTTCACTCTGATGTTGTTGTCTGGATCCAAGAGTTTAAAAAAGTGGTGAGATTTTGCAAAAAATAGTAATTTTCTGCAAGTTAGGCTGGACTCTACCTTGCCATGACATTACGGAGTTGCAATTCTACAACCTGTGGATTAAGTCAAAAGCACCAGAAACAAGTACCTTGTCTGTGGCAATAATGAACATGAGCAGAATCCCTGTCAGTAATCTGGTTTTTTTGCTGTTAGCCCTTTTGTGCTCTGCTACGCATTGTAGTGTGGATAATTCATCACTATCTCGTTAAACTTATTTTGCACATTTTTACGTGAATATGTGGGCTAAGGTTTATTCCTTTTATTGCTATGCTCCTAATCATAGTGTGCAGCCAAGTGTAAAAGATCTTCTGTCTTCTCAATTAACAGACTATTAAGCTTTCCCCTAAGAGTAATAAACTCCTGAAAACTGTCAGGGGTAGCAGTGCACAGACACATCTTTTTTCCCCAAACTGCAGGTTTTCTCTTTCCAGATCTGTGTGGAATGTTCTAAACCAGATTTTGCTTGAGGAGACACACAGAAGGTATATTCACACTAACTAATATGCTAAACAGGTGAAAAGTTATCTGGTATAGAAGTATTTCAAAGTATTTCTTTCATCAGGTATTTACTCATGGTACATGAATAATCTTTAGAGACTCTTTCTCAACAACAGATATTTTTCAAGTAGGCCCACAGGGTCTCTAAGCATCCCTGTAAGAGACAGCTGGAAAAAGCAAAACTGTTGTCAGGATGGTTGAATTCACTGACAGTGAAGTAAGTGTAGGAGGCCACAAATTCCAGAACCCTTGCTCTGAAATGAGGAGCTGGGGAACACAGAAACTGAAGATAATGGCAAGCTCACCCTCCCTGCTCCCAACTGCATAGTCAGGTATCTGGGAAACAACAATAGTTTGCCTGTATTTGTAACTAAGTGTGCTGTTCTTCAGTCCAAGCCCCCATGTTCCCCACACCAAAGGTAAGCAGGGTCAGGCTGCAGGGGTGAGGTGTTACCACATTCATTAGGTTATGCCACAGGAGAGCCAAAAATCACACCCAAAAGCAGCAGGGCTGCTCTGTTTGCACAGTACAAAAGTTAAGGCTGGGCATTCATAGCTTAACAGGTCCAGGGTCAGAAGGTGTTCTTGCATAATTTTTGAAAAGGATAAAGAATTCCTTCCTGAAATTTATGATCTGAAAACTTGGAAGAAAGACTATCTGCCCCTTCTCTTCCTAGTTTGCTTAGAGAGCAGCCAGGATCACCTACTACCTGTAACTTGGCTCCTCTGTGAGTGCACTGTAATAATAGGGAAAAAGAGAAGGTGCAATGAGGTTCTTTTACAATTTATAGAGTAGGTAAGGTCTTCTGCTTCATCAGACTCTGTTCAAAACCATGGCTGGTTTGAAACTTGCCCAATAGCCATGCTATACTAGCCACAATTTGTTATTTTCCTGTCCCTTGTAACCAGAAACCAGGAAGATTCCTTAAAATTTACTACTAGGAAGTCCCATTGCATTTTTTTTCAGCTTGCTGTGATAAGATGATATTGTCAGCACTAACCTTTAGCTAAGCAAAGCCTAGCCTTGGGTTCTGTGTGGGGACTACCCCCACACCAGGATATACTTCTCTGTTAGTTAAAACCAGCTAAGTATAAACAAAGGCAGGCACCTGGGGACTCAGAGTCAGCTCCCTCTACATCGCCTTTCCTGCTCTCACCTCACTACTACTCATTTTTCAGATCCAGATGACACTTCTGGTTTGTTTTTTTTTTTTTTTCCTTCTCTGAGTAATTTAATATGCAACTTCTTTTTCATCCCAGCTTTGATCTTCCCTTCTCTTCCTTCATACTTATTGGTTTCATAGATTTATTTTTTAAGGTATCACTGGACAACCCCACAGCAATAGCTCCCCTTCTGTTTTCTGATCATGTCCATGACACAGGCCACAATCATTCTTGTTTTAAATTAAGAAACAACACACTCCTGAAATAAAGATAGCCAATGCCCAGGTAAGGAATTAATTAAATAAAGCTTTCTCCTCCTCTACTCTTGTTTTATTTACAATTTTTCTACATTTCCTATGGTTTTGAATACTCTGGATTGACTCAGCTCCCAAAAACCATCTCAGTACCATCTGTAACCAGTGTTCCTTGACTAGCTCCAAATCAAGCTCAGTTTTCATTTCATAGTTCCATACATCCAAATTATTTCCTCTTTGCCTCACCTTGATCTTCAAAAGCTGCTTCAATTCCCACCATAAAACCTTTCCTTCCAGTCCAACCTGCCTCACTTTTCTCATCCTTCCCCCCACTCCCTCTTCAAGTGGGAAGTCATCTTTCTCCAGCATCAAGGATAAAATTCACCCCATGCAGAGGAGCTGGTGTCAGGTCCACCTAGGTCTTCCAAAGAATTTCACCTCAAATGACTTTCCCCTCTCCTCCTCCTCCAGACTCATTCCTTTCACAATGCTTTTCAGCAATGACCTCAGCCAGATTCCTTCACTACTGCTAACTTGTACCAGCACTTAATGTACTTTATGTGCCTGCAGTGGTTTTTTTCTGAGTTTGTAATAGGCTGCAAATTCCTTGAAGCATGTCTCATTATATTTTTCTATAGCTCCACTCACTCTGCCTCTACTTAATAAATAATGGCTACTCTACAAGAATGCTCACTACACACCCCTCCTGCTTTAAATACCAGCCCTTGCATTGTCAGCTTTCTTAATTTTTCTTTTGTCTGCATGAGTCATTATACCCATCTTCTGTGTGTTTTTGTGCACATTCATGCTCATTGACATTTCTCTCCACAGAAAGAAATGCTAAAGTAACCCTCTGCACCAAAATTCCTTACTTTGCACATAAATCTAAAGTTTGATTTAGCTGTGGAGTGTCAGCTTCAAAGACTTTCCACTTTTTTATTCTTTATTTTATTCTACACTTGTTTTTTATAAAAGTTCCTCTTCCCTCCCCCCAAAAAACTAACCAGAGCATAAAACACTGTTTTTCTCCTCCAAGAAAAACTATTTTAGACATGAGACCCCATGTTTAACTGCTGTTGCTGTAAGAAATATAAGGCAGATGATAAACAAACAACATGCTAAAAATACACAGAAATCTTGAATATTAGAACTAAGCCTAAGTGAAAGAGCTTTGTGTTGAGAACACAGTGAGGTGTAACTCCCACAAGCACAGCCACAATAAGGCACTTTCACTGCTGCAAGGTCTTACTTACTTGTCCAAGCCTATTAGGGGTTAGACCTGCTCCACAATTGCAAGCCTGGAGTCAGCTTTCAGGTACAAATTACAGCCAGTGCCCTGTTTCTGCTTCAGCTACTCACTGCCTTCAGAAACTTGTCTTTCATTTTCTTCACTCACACTGGCTTTTAAATTTGCTCATTTAGTGCATTGCAAGTGAGTAACATTTCCAAAATGTTTCTCTTGCAAGTACATTTTAACCTAGTTTTACTCAAAGGTCTCAGGTGAGATAACCCAAGCAGGGGCAGGGTTAGAGAGCAT
The DNA here is from genome assembly GCA_013400955.1 of Drymodes brunneopygia. Classification (NCBI taxonomy): domain Eukaryota; kingdom Metazoa; phylum Chordata; class Aves; order Passeriformes; family Petroicidae; genus Drymodes; species Drymodes brunneopygia. The sequence continues at coordinate 796,946 of VZTZ01015549.1, read as the reverse complement.
GATTTAAATAACTGGTGCAGACAGAAAGCAGCATCAGAGCTGTGGAGTTTGTGGAGTTCACTGTCTGCTCTGTGATCTGTCACTTGCCAAGACATTTCTGACCAAGGGGCTGCCACATCACAGCAGCACCACCATTGCCAGGGATGTTGCAATGTGATACGAATCTTCACATTCAGGTGCTCTACATTCAAAGGCCAACCCACATTCTATGCATTTTAACACACCAAAACCTGAGATATGGCAAGTTATATTCTCTTGTCTACCTCAGATATATGTGCAGCTGACACTTCACTAGCATTGAACTCTCTCTGGAAAAAACTCCTTTTTCACCTATTTAGCAGAGAAATCCTGACAAACAATATGACCATAATCCCCACCTGAAATTTCATCAAACTCCACAGTTAACTGCAAAGCAAATCTGGGGTTCCTCAGTAATAATTTGTGGACCATCCCTATTGTCCTCTCTTTGAGGATCGTGGTAGGAAATACCAGCCACAACAGGTTACAACCTCTGAAAGCAATACAGATCTCTATTTTAAACGGATGCTGTGGAAAGAGCCACTCTTGCTCATGGCAGGAAAATTGCATTGATTGCTGTAGAGACCAAGTAAGCAGAGATGAGACAGCAGCTGTAACATCTGCAAAAAGAAAACATGGCAAACAGAATTCCTGCTTTCACAGGACTCTTACCATTTTGGCTTTGTACTCTTTGTTTGCTCAGATGCTGAAGTGAGGCATCCTGGTAGCACAATCCTCCTCCCAAGATCCTTTTCTGCATCTCCCTTCCATGCTGGACTCTCAGCAAGCCCAATCCAGCCACCATTCCCTCCAGGCTCAGGATGGACCATCCACCCAAGCTGGCCACTGAGTATCCAGTGACCCCACTGAGCAGCAGGAGCCATTATGGCCAGCCAGGCTCCATTGCATTGCCCTTTTATAGCACCTCTGTTAATCCCTGTCAGGTGTCAGGAATTTGACTATCAGGTAAAAAGGTCAGAGTATCTCTTTAAGCACTCTTTTGGCCAATGAACTACTGCAGCTGTGTCCTGGCCTTAATGCATTTCTGAACAGGTGCTTCATCACCTTCTGGTTTGGTCCTCATGCCAGGGACTGAATTTTGCCTCACAAATGCTGTTCTCATTCACCTGGCCCTTCCCCTCTTGGCTCCCACTCCAGAATAACACTTGGATTGACCAGAGAAGGAGAATGAAATCCAAGCATCCAGAGTGAAACCACAGGAAAACAAGAAGCTATGCCCTGCCCTACAGATATTTCTGCAGTTGTCAAGAACTTGATCTCCTGTGCTGAACCCTCTACTTCCACAGCATTCCATGCCACGGGCAGTCACGTTCCACACCAAAAGGGACAGCACCCTCTTGGCTTCTGGGGAATTGTGTTTGCTTTAGGCCAACTGGGCACAGGCCCAAAGGGAGACACTGGCACAGCTGCACCATTAATGCAGGCTAACAGGAACACCGAAGATGACTGGAAACCAGCTGCTACTTCTGCAGCCCATAATGGACTGCCACAAATCTTCATATCCTCTTGATCCAAACTGGGAGATAGAAAACCTGAACTAGGCAGAAATCCATCCAGTGCTCAGAATCGCGTATGACCGCAGAAATTATGCAAGGGCATGGACCTCACACAAGATTGAGAAGTGCAAAGACCTTTATTACACAGTGAAAATTCCTTAAATACCATCACACAGACAGGATATGTCTTCATATAAACAGCAAAGATGTTCACCAGTGTTCCCCAATCACCTGGGCTATTTCACAGCTGTTACCTATTATGGTAACAGGTAACCAATACCCTATAAGGTCACAAACAATAATCCTCACTCTCAATAGGTCCTGAAGGCCACAAACCCACAATTCTCTTTCCCAGCCCATTCCTGGTGACCTGGATGTGCTTCCATGGTCACCTCTGGGCCTAGGACAAAGACCCACTCTGGGTCTTCCAGGCCAGCTTTTCTAGAACACACATAATGTAACCCTACATATGACCAGCATTACCATTTCCTGCTCCAGGCGCCCTAGGAGCGAGGCACAGCAGACAGCCTGGGTCAGAGGAGACTTCTGTTCCATGCAGGAGCTTCCTGGCACTGGCAGGAGACATTCTGCAGCAGCATTCTACAGTGCTACAGGCATAATTTGAAATCAAACGAGGGATAGAGACCCAGATTGTTCTAGTGGAAGCACAACAAAAATGTTTATGTAAAAAAAAAAGAGACAAAGATGGCAGGAAAACTGGAATAGTACCTTTCTGACTAAAGAGAACCAAGTTTTCAAGTGCTAGGCAGATGCTGGAAGACAATGAAAAAAATCTGTTGAAGACACTGAATACATAAAAAATCGGGGGGTTTTTATGCAACTAGCTACATCCCCACACCTTTTAACTTTTAAAGAGCAAGATGTATTCAATACAATAGCTGCTGTCAGTTTCTAGACAATTATTCCTTCCACTTCTAAATTAATAACTGTAAATCTATGCCATGCAAAAATACAGGACGATTCTTTGGGCTGTGATCATTTTCAGCACGGGATTTCAGTGCCTTTTCTTCCTCTATCAGGAGCTGCCACTGTTTTGTCCCTGTTGAGAGCAGCCACCACAGCTCCCAGCTCTCTGTGCCACATCTGATGCAAATAGCAAAATTTGGCCCCTTGGGAAGCAACCCCTGCCTGCACCACCACAGTATCTTCCCTCTGGGAAAAAGGTGGTGGGATCAGGATGAGAGCAGGCAACAGGCTACCAACTGGACCATGCTGAGGACACCTAAAGAAAAAAAATTCCCCTCTCGTTTTCCTTCTCTGGCCTTGAACCTGCAATTTTTATTCTGTGCCATTTTCAAAAGCAAAATTTTTTTGGGGGGGGGCGGGCGGAAGGGTTTGCATCATACACTTTGCTTCTTTCTGCCACCGTAAGCAGCATTCCAAAATAAAGGGGGTACTGGGAGTAGGTGCTGTTAGATGTCACCACCTCTCTCCTCAGTGTGCAGGCACTAGGCAATGCCTTGGGTGAACACTTTCAGAGGAGAGACCAAGACACAGCATTCAATAGAGCCACTGCATAACACAGTACCTTAGGCACACACTTATTTCAAAGGAGTTGTCTAAAAATATATACTTCTTTTGTCTCCTCTGCCCTTCATGGGTGATGACTGGGCTCCTGTGTAGTTTAAAGATGAGATGAAAGGATTCAAAATAATAGGTAAGAGGAAGGGGGAGAATGGTATGAGAGTTAACAGCTCCTTACACAAGAGACAGGCATCACTGTATGCAAGGATTACCTGAACTGTTCTTTTCAGATTTTTAAACATATTTACATGCCAACCAACCAGCTCCTGGTACTTGTTCATATTGATACACAAAGTTTCTTTAGATTTTGGACCAGGAAGTAAGCAAACCTACATCAGTAATACTCCATGATTTCAGTGGTGGTACTGATCTCTAGTTTGTACACTCAGCCAGGTGTGTTCTGGGCTGCATCCAAAGCCCCGGGGGCAGCAGGGCAGGGAGGGGATTCTGCCCCTCTGCCCTGCTCTGCTGAGACCCCACCTGCAGGGCTGCATCCAGCTCTGGGCTCCCAGCACAGGAAGGACAGGGAGCTGCTGGAGCCAGGCCAGAGGAGGGGCACAAAAGTGATCACAAAGGCATGGAGCTGTGAGGAAAGGCTGAGGAAACTGGGGTTGTTCAGACTGGAGAAAACTGTGGGAAGACCTTAGGGCACCTTCAAGAGAGCTGAAGAGGAACTTTTTACAAGGGCATGTAGTGGTAAGACAGAGGGAATGGCTTTAAGCTGAAAGAAGGTAGATTTAGATCTGAAATCTGGAAGAAACTTCTGGCTGTGAGGGTGCTGAGGCAATGGAACAGGTTGCCCAGGGAAGTTGTGGCTGCCCTATCCTTGGGAGTGTTCAAGGCCAGGTTGGATGGAGCTCTAAACAACATGGTGTAGTGAAGGTGTCTGTGCCTGTGGCAGGGGGATTGGAATGAAATTATCTTTAAGCTCCTTCCCAAGCCAAGCCATTCTATGAGCTTACTACCTATGACATGAGTAGCTACACAAGATTTTTGTTTCCTAGATTTATCTAATTTTTGCTGGAAATTCTAATGAGAATTTTCCCACTGTGACCATATTAAATAGCAGAAAATGAAGTGGGATTAGAAAGTAAAAGGCACTTGTGAATAACCTCTTGTAGCTCACAATCTTAAGATTCCCCTTCACTGTCTTTCTTCCTTCTCCACTTAAAATAATTGTGGCACAAAAGCTAAGACCCCCAGGTCACTGGTTCAGCACCACACACACAGAGGACAGGCACACAGACATTTGTGTGGGGACAGCATGTATCACCTGAAGGGACACAGGCTCCCTGGATGTCCAAAGGTGAATCACATGCTGAGCCATTTGTGAGGCATGTGAGAGTCATTGAGGCTTCTTGAAAAAAAAAAAAAAAAAAACCACCACAAAACCAAAGGTTTCTTTCAGAGTAAAATGTGATTTCAGGAAAAAAAGAAATGCACCATTTTATCAGCTACTGAAGGAACTTCCATCTTCCACAGAAACCCCAGCAAAGCATTTCCCAAGTCATGGCATACAAGAGACTGAGCACCAGGACATCCCAACTCCAAATCATCCTTGAATTTCATCCCTTGTACCTGTGGCTCATCTCAGTACCTGTGATAAGATTTGGGCATGGAGTCTGGTCAGGGCAGGCAGAACCTAAAAATTTTTAACATTTTGCTAGAGTTATAGAGGTGAAGACAAGCAAATGCAGAGGTAACAACAACAGACTCAATGTATCTGTCTCAGTGGCTAGCCGCAACACATCTGCAGAAGTAAACTTTGAGCTCAATACTGAAACTTTCAAAGGAATTTGAACCTGCAAAAGAGTGCAACTCTCAGCAGCAGCTTCAGTAAAGACCAGGGCCAGAGTGCCCCCATTAATTTACAGAGTAGCCCACTTTGTCTCCCATTTAGTGAGGAATTTTCACCACCTCCCCAACACAGACTGGATGAAGAGAATCCAGATCATCTATACTGTGGAGGAGGACACAGTTATTTCTCTATCTCTCCCCAACACATCACGATGCACTGAAGGCACACACTGACTTTAACTGCAGAAGCAGGCATCAGGTTTATCTAACTGGCATCTTCACAAGTTAATTACGTTTGTTTTGCATTCAGCTAAGTTCTGAGTAATTTAACCAGGAAAGTAATTTGGAAATAGTGACAAAGTGGGCTGCTGTGAGCTCGGACCAGCATATGCTCTTTCATTAGCAGCATTGATACTTTCCAGCAGAGAGGATTTTTATGCCCCAAGTCTGTGTCATGCTCCCTTTGAGTCACTCTGACAATCAAAAGGAAATAAAAGTATTATCAGCAATTATTGCCTGTATATCCTAGCCACTGCTCTAGGCTCATATCAAGTCCCTACAGACATTCCCATGGGTGTATTCCACAGCCCTAATGTGCCAAGCTGTGCCATACAGCAAAACATTGTCATTGTATTCTTTAGTTTCAAACCCACATTTTTCTTGGCAAGTTTACACTCAGTGAGGAATAATTTGCTTTACTTTCCTTATTTAAAGACGTTTGTACTACTGCAGTAAGTTTCTCTACTCTTACAGAAGCTTCCACAATGCATATCCCTGCAAATAATCTATCAGAGTCCACACCTGTCCTTGACACCCACAATGCTACAGCTCGTTTCACTCAGGAGCAGAGAAGACTAGGGTGCCAAGTCCCACGAACGCAATTGTTATTCCCCCCCATTTGGAAATCTCTGAAGCAAAAATGAAAATGTCTTTATCCAGCAGCTGTTTCATGAAAAAAAAACCATCAAATGCAACTTTCATTCTGTGAGGAACAAGCTGGGCACCAAGAAGACTCTGTGTGACCACAGTTCTGCAAGGAGCTCACTGGCAGTGGGAAGCACTTCTGAGCAAGTTCATTCTGAATCACCAAGTTTCTTGGGATATCACACCCATTCCACATCCTTGTCACCCCACAGGCTGTTTAGCACACCATACACTCAGCTCCACAGCCCTGTTTGTTCTGGTAGACACAGTGCAAATTTTACTTGGTGTTACAGCACAACTGAACAAATATAGTGAATTTACAAGAGCCTGAACCCCCCCCCAAAAAATAAAAAAGTCAGAGATACTCAGGTGCTCCATGGAACTGTCCTAGTGCATCACCACTGGAGAAGCAGAGGCAGTGTGTTGGCTTTGCCTGGTGGGCAGACTCAAAACCAAAAGAAACAGCACTGATGAAAGCATGTATTTGAACAAATTACTTCCAAGCTGCACTGCCATTAGAAGATCAGATTGGCTCCTTAGGGATATTGCCTTTTCAGGTGGCTGCATTTAGGCTCAGTCATTGATCCCTCACATCAAGCTTACTTACAGAGAAGTCTGTACGGAAGCTGGGTCAGGGTCCTTTCCCTCTGAAGCACAGCTGAGCATCACTGGTGGCATTACAGTCACACTACAGGTGACGTATTCAAAGAGAGACAGCATCCCCACCCTATTCCATTTTGGATACCAAACAATTAACATGCTCAGTTACATAGTTCAGGAAGCCCTAGTTGAGAGCTATAGACTCAGAATCACTATTTTAAAATTACCTTTATGTATTGTATTTTCTGCTTTCCAGAATGCTTCCAAAGAACCTCAGGCACATAATTTATTGCTGAGACCAGGAAGCGTAGGAGGATTCAAGAAAATAGCTGCTAGTGTTACCCAAGACAGTCATGACCTATCCTGTGTGCTTGCTTGCAACTGTACAGCTCCTGACACTGTGTCTGGCCACCCTGGAACAAAGATTTTCTGGAGAAACAGTACTTGCACTAATGCTGCAATCCATCATTTGCACTAATATCATAAGCTGACTTAAGAATTCCAAAATAAGATGAAAGTGCACTGTTAAACCTTTGTGTGGGCTTCACGGGCAAATTGTGTTCGCTTATTCTACATGTTTGCTTAAAAACATAAATAGAATAAACTGAGAAATCTTCTTTGTGATAGGAACCAAAGTAGATTTTAGTGGAAAAACAGATCTTTCTGCCCTGCACAAGGGATGTGACCAATGTTTTAACATTTAAAATTATTTTCACATGAGAATTCCCATTTAGAGGTTTCCAGTTTATGGTCACTGATTTCAAGCTAATAAGCAGAAGGGTATCAAAATAAAACATAATGCAGAGCTTTGTGAAGTAAAGCTGCTAATCTGATTTGGATTGTTTCATTTCCAGCTCCACAGCTCTCAGTTTCCAGTCAGTGCTGAAGGCTGTGTGTGCCTAAGTTCCTTGAGGTACTTCTGTTGTCAGAAATTTGTATCAATAGCACTGACACAAAGAGCCCACTAACACTCCAGTAAGTGGAAAGTACACATGAAATAAAGCAGATTTAAAAACCATCAAGACAATGCATTTTTCTCATTTATTCAAATCTTCTGCAGGAAGTAAACACTGAAAGATTTAAAAAAACTTCACACTGCAGTATGTACAGTTTTGTGACATCACATGAGGAAATTAATTTCTAATAAAAAAATGAGACCAGTTAAATTACTGAAGACACATCACAATAAAACTGGTTGTGGTAAAATCCCAAATTCTTATGTATGGCAATGAAAATCAATACTCCTTTGTTTTACAGGGGTGGAATAGTCCTGATACAGTATTTCAATTATGCAAAACGGAGTCCTGAACTTACATGACTTATTATAGTTGTATGAGCACTTCATGTTTTAAAAGTACGTTTGCATTTTTTTCCAGACCCTTTTGATTTGAAGCACATTCTTTCACAAAGCTAAAATACCACAGCAAAAGTCATGTCCAGAAGTGGAATACTGTTGTGTTTTGAACTGACCTGACTTGTTAAGACATTTTTTTTTTTTTTGCCAACGCACAGATGCACAGGGTCCCCCATGCACTTTTCATGCAGCAGGTAATCACAACTTTAAATAAAAGAATTTTTCTATACATTCTTCCAGACTTGCAACTGTATACATACATGCAAAAGTTTTTAAACCTATGTGATCATATTTACACTTATACATGGAATATACATAACAAAAAAGATTAAAAGGTTTTTTTCCTTTGCATTAGAACAATACAAAATATGTATTTTTCATTAAGGAAACCACTATTTACATCACCTTTTAAAAACCAATTTCAACATATTATAGGGGTAACAAGTCAACATATTTACATTATATATAAATATATATATAATATATACTTACCAGTTTACTCCTCTGTAAGATGTGGCAGAGAACAAACTGGTAATATCATGTCACTGACGTCAATGAGAGCTGTAATACTTTCACCAGCATTTAACAGGGAAAATTTAAACCACTCTTTCTTTTAAAAACACTTGTAAATTAAAAATTTAAAAACATCACTAAGAGTAAATGGCTAAGAAAAGTGAAAGTTATGGCTGAATTCCCTTTTGATCTCATAAATTTCTCAAACCGAGCTGCCCAGCTGTGTGGTATCAGTAGAGAAGCCCTCCAGCTCTCCACCTTTGGCTCTGCGGTCACGCATTACCCACCATCATTTCCTCAAGCTTTGGCAGAGGAGACACTAGAAACCTGGATATCTGAGTCCCGGACACTTCCCCCTGGAAAGAAAAGGTGTATCTGCATGGCAGTTCCAAGTCAATCCCCAAATGCAGCTGGCTGGGGCGCTGCACCAGGCGCTGGTGATGCCCGCTCGAGCAAGGCACCGGGCACTCTGTAACCCCATTGCTGCAGCCCCTGCCCTTTCCAGCTAACTGGGGCCTAAGTGAATTCAGGCTGAACTTCCAAGGGGCTGCAACTGCAACTGTAAGCATAGTATAGAGACAATTTCCTAACTCGCTCACTGCTCTGAGAGCTGGAGGCAGCTGTCCCCCAGCAGTCTCAGCTGGCTGTAACTGGGAGGTGCTCTCCCCTCCCTCCCTGCTCCTTCGATGGTGAGATCACACACCAGCACCAATCGATCCTGCACCACTCTGCCTGTACAGCTGCTGCTGCCCAGATCTGCCAAGACCCCATTCTGCTTCAGATCTAAAGCCTAAAGGCCTACAGGAGACAGGAGTTGCTGAGAGTACCAAGAGTTACTCAAGAGATGGCCTTGGTTTGCAATCCATCTATGGGGACTGGTGAAAATCAAGGATCTTAGAGCTGCTTGGGAAAATGTGGCCAGCCCTACCAGGCTCTCCTGGGGCAACAAACCCAGCTCCTGCACCCCTCTTTTCTGATGGTAAAAGTCCCCAAGGAAAAAGACTCCAACTCCTTTTTACCCACCCATGCTACAAGACAAAAAATAATTGAAGAGCCTTTGGTCCTAAGATGTCAATGCTGTAAATGTGGATAGGGTAGATTCAAAGATTTCTCTTCCCTAGTGAGGGGGTAACACCAGTGACAGTGGAGAATTTCATACAGGAGGAGACCGCTGCCCTCTTAGCAGCTGACTGAGCATTCCCTTGGCATGCCCTGCCCTCTCTCAAGGGCCTCAGTGTTGTTACCTGCTGTCTGAGATTGCAATGTCTGCAAGAGATGAGATTCTTCCATAAACACCATGTCCCAAACTTAAAATTCTTGTATATTAGAGTTTACTGATGTCTGTGAGAATGGCAACACGCTTTCATTAACATCAACTAAAAAGAAAGCTAAATCCTTAACTGGTCAAACTGTTAACATTTTAACTGTTTTATAAAAATTTCAAAACTAAATGTTCAAAAGTATGTATTATAACAATAGACTACCCTAGAATAAATACAAAGGTCAGCACATTGCTCGATTTCAATATTACTTTTTGTTAGGGTCAGAATCTCTTCCCAACTCTTCATCTCAACTTTGAAGAAGTTTTTTCAGTGAAGTAATTCCACATCCTGTCACACTGCATTTTTCTGTGGAGCTCTTCAAGCAAATTACAGCCCTGTATTTAGTCTGGGGACCATCTATTGTTCTATACTGCATATGTTTCCTACCTATATACACGTTGTTTCAAGAAAAATAATCAAGTAAGACTTTAAAAGACATTTAATGGATGGAACAAATACCATCTTTTTAATATTTCTGCTGGGTTGACTCGTATAAAAAGAATTCAGTTCCACTGTCAATCCAAAATATACTTTATCTCATTAAAGATTATTCTATGAGACATCTGAATTGTCATTGGGCCACTTATAAATGCAATATTAAAGACAAACAAAATTTTATTTTTCTATTATACTTCAGACAATGACATTTAAAATGATATTAGATTTGTGTGAAGGTTTTAAAATATAAATCTTCTTTGTACAGCCCATTAATATATTATGCTTCACTGAAATAACATAAAAATATATCTTTAAATTGCTCTGTTATTTCTCATAAAAACCAGGGGGAATGTTTTATACCAGATACTGCCAAATATTTGTGTTCCCTAGAAGAAGGTATCCCCCGGAGGGGGACCAAACAGAATAGTGGTGCATTTTCCAGCTGTCAGACAGGAGAAGTTCCTTCCCCTTTCAGTAGGAACTGCACTGGAAAGAGAAGGAACTGATCTCAGGCTGGGGACAGGGACAAGAGGGGGACAACAGCTTCCTCTGTCTCAGCAAGCCAGGAGCCTGGGAGAAGGATCTCTGAAACCAAACCAGACAGGGAAAAAACAAAATGCCCCGTCACTCATCTCTACTATGCAGACATGAGATGGACAGAAACAGCAGTTTTGTCACGTCATTGGCTCACAAGGGTGAAAACAAACAAAATTAAACCAGAGCATAGCTTTCATTCATTATTTGTGCAAGCCAACTGTTTAGCTGCTTGCTGATGGCAGACAGGATTATCAGTGAAACCAAGAAGCCACAGAGAACTTTTTTTTTAGGGGAGTAAATAATTCAGCAAAACTGCTGCTTGCCAATAATTCATATAATTTAGAGGAACTGGATTTTGTCCTCTTCCTCCCCCCAGAGAAATAAGGGCTGCAAATGGAGTTAACACTGACAGTGCTAACAGGAAAGCAGAGCACTCTTCCCCAGCCAGCAATTCTTTTAAGGCATCTCAGCTCTGACTGCAATTTTCAGTTCTTCCCATCTCAGGCTGGTATTGCCAGATGTTACCAATCACAGCACAGGTGGGGATTGAGGAAAAGGGCAGAGAAGGATTTTTCAGACATATCCCACTATCCATTGCAGAACATGACAAAACCCCAGTTTCATCCTCAGTGCTACCTGGAAAATTATTCTAAAGCCAGATTTTCTGCAGTGAAGAGGTAGTGCATTAAACCATGCATCAGCTGTTCAGGGAGTAATAAATATTGGCAGATTATAGATTCTTTTCCCTGGTTATAGGAAGAGGCCAACACATTTTTCATTAAAATCCTATTCCATGTTTGAGTGAAAGTCTGATGTGCTGCTTTTAGTGCAGCTGGTATTCTTCCACAGGGAAGCAGGATGGTGCTGAACAGACAATTCCACTCAGCCCCTTCAAAAGCTTTCCAACATGTTCCTTGCTGAATACATGTACTAAGCCTTCTCAATCACACTACTCCAAGAGGCATTTTGGCTTCCCCCTTTTAGGCAGGGAAGTGACAGGAATGTGCCGACAAAAGGATTCATGCAGTAGTTGCACAGCCTATGAATATCTGCCTTTCTTATAAAAACCTAGAAAAAACCCTTAATTGTAACTAGTAACTCATAACTATGGCTAAGAATTCTGAGGAAGGCATTTGTTGAGAGCAGGGCAAGGAAGAAAAATAGATTTTACACCACTATTCTGGCAGGACCACAAACAAGATTTAAAAATAACAATACAAATTTTGGAAGCACTAAAAAATACATTTCAGTGCACTTCAATTATTAACACTGACGCAGGTTTTCCAATATGATGAGCTAATACCTTGGACGGACTGCTCCATTTCTTCAAAGTTATTCTTAAAATTTCACAAAACATATTAAAACATTAAAAAAAAAAACCTAAAAGTACACTGTCTCTATGCTCAGGCTTCAGAAAAATAAGGATTATTTTACAGGGAGGGAGGAAACGCAGCATTACCACCGCCTAGGCTGTATGCTTACACTTTGTTATACCAAAAGCTTGCAGATCCAAATAAGACTCTGATCAAAGAGTACTCATAACTTAATCTGATACATACAGAAACGTCTTGTACAAATTACAACCCTTCTAGTTTCCTTGTGACAATCTACTGTAAAGCAAATTTTATCTACATGTATTTTAAATAACATCACCAGAAAAATAAAAAGTTTATCAAATGAAAACATGTTTCAATTAGACCATGCTTTTTTTTTTTTAAATCATGCTCAATTTATACAGTAGTCAAGTTCATACTCATTTCTCTTTTTTCTTTTTTTTTTTTTTTAAACAAAGATTCAAAACCGCTGATTGTAAACTCACTGAGGAGGCTGCAGTTTATTCTGGCTCTTTTTTGATTGTTCGCACTCCATTCACACCACCATGCTGATGAGAGGTGTTACTCCCCATATGGCTGTTGTTGTAAGGGCTTCTTAAGTTACTAAAAGGAGTTTTGAGCTCTGCGTCGGATGTCACCTCCTCTTTGATTGTAACATGGGTTGAACTCTCGGTAAATGAAGGTTCATTCCAAATTTCTTTGTCATGTGCTTCTTGGCTGCTGGCAGAGCTGCCGCCTTTCTGTAACATGTAGTACAATATTGGGTTGGTTTTGGTCAGTCTCGGAGAGTCTTTCTCATGATCATTCTTGTCCATGCCCGTGATCACCCATCTGATGGGCCCCTTCTCACTGGGCATGGAGCACATGCTAAACTGGTCGGACTCCAGTCTGGACACCGTGCTCCCCAAATGTTCAGGGAAGGGGGAGCTGGCAGGACTTTTTACTGTGACAGGATACTGAAATGTTCTGTGATCTACACAATTGTTCTGTTGCACAGGGCTTCCCACCAGTGATCTTACTGAAGTAATGGTGAATTCAGGTTTATTGATCGTTGCACTGGTTTTGTTTCCTTTTTTCTTGCCCTCTGTTAGTATGTTATTCCTATGTTGTGACAGATCTCTCTCACAGTTTTCTGAGAGAAGCAGCTGTTTCAACACATTAAAGCCTTTACTATCTCTAGACCAACTCCTATTTTCAGTTTCACTATTTGAACCATGACTTACAGCATATTTAAATTCAGCATCACTTCTGCTGAATTTCAGTTCTTGCTGGTTAAGCAAAGGTCCATACAGTGCCTCGGTAGGAGAAGCATGATTGTTTGCAGCATCAGACACATTATTTTTCATCTTTTTTAATGGACTTTCCAAAGGCTCAGCATGAAGCTTCCTCTTCTTCGGTACTGTGCAAAGACTTTTGGATTCAAGGTGTGTCAGCTCGTTGTTTCGGTGACTCCTGTCCAACTCATCTGCAGGGTAATTGTCTTGATTCTGTCTCAGCAACCTACTTAACAGGCCATTTTTTGAAAAAGAGAAATCTTGAGGTGAAAGAGGCTCAGTTTTCACCTCCTCGGATGCTGGAGAAGCAGCTGTGTTTCTCTGCAGTGAATGAGCAAACCCTTGGAATTTGTTACCCTTGCATTCTCTTACTTGCTGTGCATTTGAATTATAAGGAACATTTGATTCGTCAGATGGTTCAGTTTTTATTTTCACTGTCAGTATTTGCTCACTCAAAGCCTTGTCTGTCTGTTCTTGAGAACTTTCATCTCTTAAAAGCATCTTCTCTTTCTTTTCATTTTTACCTTTATTGGGAGTTCCCAGAAGCAGCTGAAGGACAGTGCGCCTTTCAAGGAGATTTTCTATTTCTGAACCTGGAAGTCCTTGTTCAGTGGGTGTAGGCTGACAACTGAATATTTTGTTATTTTCTTCATGCATACTCAATTTATTCGTAAGCAGAGGGCTGTTCAATCTATCAATCAAGCCCACAGGTTTATCCATGTTCCCTGCCAGCAGCTGTTTGCTAGCTCTTTGTTCCTCACTCGACATGGAACTCTGCATGCCACACTGAGCCAGATTCTGCAGCAGCTTGCTGGCGCTGAATGCCGACGAGTTCTGGGGACTATCGGTCCTGCTCAGCTTAGCTCCTTGGATTTCTTTGCTTTTGGACAGGTCTATCAAGTGTTTAGATGCGGGATTCATCAGTCTGTCTGGCTGGATGCTGCAGGCATAGGGTGGTGAGCTCCGCTTGACAGCCAGTGACTGGTGTGAGAGATTTATAGGAGAGTCTGCTTTTGCAGAAGCCAGCAAGGGTGGAGTGCTTAACGGAGTCTTTCGGTTGGCACTGGGACTGTCAGTAACAGGAGTCCTTTTCCCAGTCTGTACAGTGAATTTTGCCACATCAGCTGTACTGTGTGGTCCCTGAGGGTCATTACTCTTGTCTACCTGCTCTTCACTCTTATGCCCAAGTAACAGCTGAAGCAGTGTTACTTTCTGGTGGGGATTCAGCTTAGAAGCTTTTGGAGTGTCTTTCTCTTCCTTATTCTCTGGACAGGAAACTTTTGGATCCCAGTTACGAAGCAAGGACTGAGTCAGGTTATCCAGCGATGCAGGTGGACCTGCATCTGGCTTATCTGTCCTCTGTTTAAAGGACAGGTCTATAGGAAGACAGTTAGAATGGGAGCTCTCATCATCACTGCTGTCTTCTGTAAAACTGGGATTGTTGTCTGAATACTCATCAACAGTTGTTGGTGTGCTGCTGTCTTCAAAAATGCTGGCTCTCTCACTCTGCTCACGCCCTTTCAAGTGCTTGGTGGTATTCTGGCTTTTCAGCAGATGTAAGAGCAAACTGTTGCTGGGAGACGTTTTCAGGTTACTCCTTTCCACAGTACTTTTGTATCCCATAGTTTTGGGAGGCGAGTGCATGATTCCCACTGAATTCTGAAACGGTGTCATATTGCCTTTGCCAGTGACTGTTTTGGGGGATGATCCTGCTTGACCATTGAGATGGCTTGTCATTCCTTTGGCTAAACCAAACTGGCCTATGTCCTTCTGAGCACTTTCCTGTAACCTGGCCATTGCTGCAAGTCTCTCGCTTGCAATCTGACTGGCATTTTGTGCTTTTAAAGCATGTTCCCTGGAGTACTGTTGCAAGTGGGCTTCACTGGAAAGGAGCAAGGCCAGCTGGCTGCACGCTACACTGGGCTTGGGCGAAGCAGCAGGGCTGGATCGTTTCTCCACCATGCTTGCAACAGCTTGTAATCTTGCAGCACATGACAGGGGCTCGTTCATCACCTTAGGGCCGCTCTGCGCCGCATGAGGAGATTCTATAAACCTCTCTTTGGGCAGGTTCTTAGTGATGTCAGGCAGGCTGTTGTCCAGCTTCTGATCTTTTGCTTTGCTCTTCTTCAGCAGAGTCTTCAGGTGACTGGATGCAACACCGTAGCACCTTAAATCTTTCTCCACTTGTAAAGAATCATGGCTAAGGGAATACCCTTGCTCCTTAAGACTCTGTCTAATCTGCTGTGACAGAGCAACACTCTGCAGCCTAGAGCTGAATGACTGAAGCAAAGAGGCAAGTAATGTGCTATCCTGTTTGCCTTTAGGCACATTTTCAACCATGCCAGCCAACAAAGCTTCCTTTTTTCCATCTAAATCCACAATGGAATCAGACAAGCGCCTTCTCTTTGCTGCATTCCAGTCTTCTGAAGACTGCAACAGTCTTGCTTTTTTGAGGTGAAGCATGCCAGATCCCCGATACGTACTTGTGTTAAGAACTGGACCATTACTTTGACAGCTGGGAAATATATTTCCTGAAACCTTGAAGTTTTGATCCTCCCCACTATGCCCAGTGGACTTTTTGTCAATTGCAGTACCTGAGCCTCCTGCTGCTTGATGCATTAGTAATCCCTCTAGGTAAGTTAGAACAACAGAATCCTGGTGCATCTCAGAGCCAAGCTCTTCTCCATGAGTCATGTTCAATAAAAGTTTCCAAAAAGGCTCTGGTTCTGTTCACTTCAAAGATTAGTTTTGCTCAATCCAGATGCAGAGTTAGTAACAGGTAGATGTCTATAGTGTTTCCTTAGAGACTTTCAGAAACAATAGAAAATGTATTATCCTAGTCAGGCTTCTCCCAGTGTACACTGTTTGGTGAGCCAGGTTTCCAATCATAGCAATCAGCCAATATCTAGGATATTTATGAATGATGTCTAGGAGGAGTATTCAAAACATGGTTCCATAGAAAAAAAGCTCCATTAAATATTTGCTGCCTTCTTTCTTCAGGAAGCCAGCTTGCTTTTCTTCCTTTTCCATCTCCACCAAGCACATAAAATTCCTAAGTCAGAAACACAAAACAAAAAACAGAAAGTAAATATTCAGGATAACGTATAATTGCATAAGACTTATTTTCCTTTAAAAAAAAAAAAGTCCAAACCCAACTCTCCACACACTGTCTTAGGCAGAGATTCAGGATACATAAACAACACATTGCAGAAGAAACTAAAAATCAAATAAAGGACAAAATACATGATAAGCAATTTAAAGAATTTAATAAAAAGAATTCTGAGACAAAGGTTTATACAAAATTTAAGCTTACTTATCACAACCACAGCTACTACAAGCCTTCACTGAATTTTGCTATTCTGCAGCTAAAAATAAGGAACAGCAAACCTGAAAGCAGAATCTTGGATCACTCTAAACACAGTTTTCAAAAAAATTGCACTGAATTTTACTTCCCAGTTGTATGAACTTTTTTTCTGCAAATGTAAATATGCAGGACATGCAGCCTATCACTCTTAAATTGAACTAACAGAGGAAGGCAGGCCTAAAGTCGATGTTTAGTTTCATGTTTAGTATGTTTTCAAAAACCAGAACAGGCAGCATCATATATATGAGTACAGTTTTGTTTGTCAGGTGGATGACTTTGGTGAAAGTATAAACCAAGTTGTTAGTGCTGCCCAGGCCTATGGACTAGTGCAAAATCCAGTATGGTAACACAACAGGGGTGAAATCTGTTGTTCCTACAACACCCAATAGCCACAAGTCATTAGAACAATCATGTGATAAAAGGGGTGAAAAGGTTGCTTTTGCTCCTGATGCAACATAAATCCTGGCATCAAAATCCTCCCTTCCCTGGAGGATTTTCACCTTTACCTTCTTTCTGTACATGAAACATATGATGGCAAAACCAAACCAAATCAGTTCTTCCCTGAAGTCTTGTTATTCTTCAAGAGTGTATAACATCCCTACCAAATACTTTCTTGGATGGGGCAGTGTGGAATAAAAAGGTGTTTTAAAATGCACAGCAATGGCCCCAACATGCTGGATGCATCTCTTCAGTTTCATTTATAGGTCTGGTGTAATGAGATCACTACACCACACATGCCTCCTCCTTCACTCATTCAGTACTAAACTGGCATAAATATTCAACACGAGCAAAGGTAAGTGTCCTTTTGCATATCGAACTGTGTAATTTGCTTTCACAGGCTGAAACTCCATTGGAAACTTGTATTTACAAGTTTAAAAGGAATGTACACAGATGAAATCCTTGCCTCCTCAAAGTGAATGAATATTTTATGATTGATTTCCCAGAGGCTAGTTTTTAATTCAAAACCTATGGGCAACTAGAAGTCAGAAAAGAATCAGATCTTTAAAAAGCAAAGAGTAAGAACGACTAAACAGCTATAATGTTAACAGTTCTTAATCTCCCAGGGCAAATATTCCCTTATTAGGTTTTAAGTCATCTAGAAAAACACTAAAAATGGAGCTATCTTAAAAAAACGCCCAAAACAAACCCAAACAAAAAAATCTAACAGGCAATGCATTGTAAGGTAAATGTGTATACCCATGCATCTAAATATCAAATGCAAAGCTGTTAGCTATTATTGAGGTTTGAGTACTTCTCTCAGAAATACATGTCCACATTAACCAGCACGTACATAGTTACCTGTAGAAGACACAGTATTCCTTCCAACATGAAACTACTTAAATGTGGATTCATTTAACTGAAAATTACTGATCATCTTACTGTTCCTTCAAAAACCTCTGGGTGGACTTTTGCAGAGTTTCAACCCAAAAACAGGATAAGAATCACTAATAACAAATCCTTAAAAAAAACCCAAAACAAAATGAAACAGGATTTCCAATGAAAATATCGAATATCTAGGAACAGTAACAGCAATGCAATTAGACTGATTTCCTCAAACATTTGGGAATGCACTTTATCTGGAGAATATATTTTTCCAGCTTCCAAAAGTGAACTGTTTATCTGCAACCAAATTTTCATGTTTCAAACAGTAATGAAGCTCACAGTGTGCTGTTACTGAAACAGAGCAAGTAGCACTTGATACCCTCTGCACTGCATTTGTTGCATTGACAACAAAATCGAAATTTTGTCAGGATTTCTGACTATCTGGTAAAAGCAAGGCTTGCAGGTCACCTATAAGACAGGTTCCCAAACAAATGCACTATTAAGCCAATATTCAGCACACCTTTACTCACTACACCTTTGGGTCATTCAAAAAAGACAATGCATTTATGCAAATCCCTCAGGTACCCCAAAATCCTCTTGCAGGACATGACACCTGTTGCCAGTACAGTTTATATACAATAACGATTCTAAGAAGTGTTTTGCCACCTTTTTTATTTTTTATTTTATTTTAATTACCCAGTGGTAGGGAAATACTGATAAATTTCATGAAATCGGGTTGCTGCAAAGAAGCTTCTTTAAAGAGAATGAAATCTGAAGAAAGTTAAGAAAAAAGGCAGAAGAAAGACAAAGGAGAAGTCATACAGCAACAGATGTCTTATTTCCCAGTAAGGGCTGAAGCAACTGCTAAGATCTATGACTCTCTAGACCTAAATGTTGCATTTAACTACTGTGACAAAATGAACTGGTAAGTTGATATGCTTTCTTGACCAAAACTAGCGTAAATGCACTTTTTTTGCCACTTCTACTATCTTCTCCCTGACTCCTGTACCGTGAGAAATAAACAACCCAATTGTTTTGCAGATCCTCCAGGAGCACCCACCGATTACAGCTCATTAAGCCACGTTTAGACAAAACTAGAACAGCAGCAGCATCCACAGCACAAATGCTGTAACCTGGTGAGACACTCCCCAAGTGACGTACACCATGAGAAATCAGTCCTACAGCCTTTTAAAATGTGCCTAGGGAGAAACTGTGGACAGAATAGACAAAATGAGGAAATATTAAAATGTTCACTGAACTGTATACATCCAGAACATTAATTCTACTTTTGCAGTTGAAGTTTCTCTTTGTTTGCAAACTATAAATATATTTATCCACCACAAAGATTTTAAAGGAATAATAACAACAACAAACTTGAAGATACTTTGCTTACCATAAAATATTACTGCTGCAAAAGATAATGAAATCTGAGAACACAGCTTCTAATATGTTAAAGCACAACAGAACCAATTGCTTTTTGCTCCTGAATATTTGATTTTGATTTTAAAGGAACTCCTTGAATGAATGAAAACCTCAACTGTAAAACCTAACTGGAGACTCCAAACAAACAGCAGACTTTTAGCTCACCCAACAGACCCAATAGACATTCTCCTATTTAAGAAATTATAGACAGTTCACAATTCAAATAGCAAAGTCACATTTGTAAGACATTTTTCCAATATTCCAGACTAGTATTTCCAGTTAAATCCTTTTGCTAAATGGAACAGAGAGCCACAGCAAATTAACAACACTAGACTAGCATTATTTGAGTAGGAGGGTTACATAATCTATTGGCTAACTCAAAAAACTTGGTATTATCAAGGTGTCTTCTTCTGTAGTCTTAATTCAAGAACATCAGAAAAAAGTGTTACAGAAACCATTAAGGTATTCATTTAGGAAACTGGCAGTGGCCAGCAGATTGCTCACATGAACATTTATTAAAAGAGAGATTATCCAAAATTATGCACATTGTTAGAATGATTAATAGCGATTGAAATTAGTATATATTCACACAGATAAAACATTTTTATTAACCACATTTCAGAGTTCTTTCATAACTATTAAACTCCTGTAGCAATTTTATGCTCCATTTTTAAGTTGAGATGAATCAAAACATACATTTGCAAAGCTAAAACCAAACTGGCCTGTGAAATAAAGATCTCCAGTTATTTAATAAATATGGTGTTCTAATGATTAGCTACTACTGGAAGAGCCAGAAGAAGTCTCTTACTAGCTTCACTGACTTCCCATTCTCATATTCCCAAGTGCAAAGGCTCCAGCCCACCACATCAACCAATGGCTCAGACTGTCATTTTAATTATTACAGATTTGAGGAATGCAGTACAGTGATTACAGTGGCAGCCTGGGATCCACGGGTTCAATTATTCACTGTTCTGCAGACAGGCTTGTCTGACTTCTGGTTTTACTTCTCCATACCCTGTTTTCCCAGATGGAGTAATAATAGATGGAAACTTCAGAAAGATAATTGAGGATAAGTATATTAAAGGCAGTGTGTTGCTCAGCAGCTCCAGTACAAGCATTGAGTAAGTATCTAAAACAGAGGATTTTAAATGATTCCCCATCCTCATGGCTGCCTGCAGTAAAATGTTGAGGAGTACAATGAAATTAAGATCTCCAAAAAAAAATTCCTAGATGCACTGGGAATTGAAGCAGAATCTTGCAGTGAACTGAGAATGAGAAGGAGTAATGAGACTTGCTGTCCCAGAATTATTTTGTTCTTAAGCTCAATTCGCACACCTTTGATTTCAGCAGGAAGGATGTTTTCAGAGTGCTGGTAAAAGCACTTCAGTCTTTAGTTGGCTCTTTTTGCAAAGGTTCTGAGCAGTGAAACAGGCCTGATCAACAACCCTGGCATCAAATGTTCAGAGCTGCACAAACGAGCAGGTACTTCAATGGTACTTAAGCACATGCTTTAAGAGAATCAAGCATTTAAGTGCTTTGCTTTCCAAAATCCCTGCTTTATTTGTGTCAGATATCTGTTGAGATGAATGGAGCAGCTGAGACCTCTTCACAGTTTTGATTCAGGCAGTCAAGACATTTTGAAGGTTCCCTTTGCAAATGTAATTTAGAAAAATACCAAAAAAAACCCCTAAAAAACCAACAAAAAAAATAAAAACAAAACAAAACAACAACAAACCAAAAAAACCCAGAAAAAAAAAAAAGAAGAAAAGATCAGCTGGGGGAGCAAAACTCAACAGTAAGCGGATGAATTCTCCCACGGCTTCTCAAAAGGAATTGAGAATCCAGAAGCATTTTTTTACAACTAATACATTGAAATAAAACAAATCAGGCTCCTCTCCTACAACTGTGGGGTATCCGTTTGAGAAAGCAAAAATAAGCTTCTTCCCAGGAGCTTGGCACATTATTCACTCCTCCTAGGCCTGCTGAGTGACTCCAAAAGACATTTTAAACATGGGAAGGATAACCTATCCCTTTTAGCTCAGTCAGGAGAGGGCACATGAGGAATCATGTTGCAGCAGGAGCTCCTGCTGCTGCCAGGAATTCTGAAGGGGCTCCCAAGACTCTGACCCCACCAGAGCTGGCATTCCCCATCCTGAGCTGGGGCTGTTCCCACCAGGCTGGCACGGAGCACACGGCAGCATCGCTCCCTCTGTGAAACACCCCCTTGGATAATGCAGGATTAGCAACAGCCACGGCTCCACAGCCAAATTCTGCACCAGTATACAAATGGAAAAGCCTTTTCCCCCACGTTTTGTTAAGCTGTGTGCTGCCAAACCCAGCCCTGACCTGACTAAGTTTTAGACAACAGAGAGGGTTATTGTTTTCTTCACTATGGGGATGGGGCAGCAGTGGGAAGGGGGTGTGTAGAAGGGATCAGACCCAAACCGCCCTGATCAAAACCTTCTGATTATTTTAGGAGTTTCAGTAATAGGATTTTGAAAAATACTACAGCAAGCCAATTCCATAACAGTTGATGAAACAGCTCAAAGAGATTCAAAATCTACTGTTTTATGAAAGTGTACAAACTCCAAGTAACTGAGAATCTTTAAGTTTCATAAAGTTGACAGGAATTCAGAACCAAGAGCACAGCAAGCACAACAGTTCTTCCTCTGAGAATAAGACCTGACAAACAACTAGACTGCAATGTTAGCCAACCAACAACTGAGTGGGGAAGAAGGAAACCCAACTGTTCTCCTGGTAGAGACTATTTAGATTTACTTCAGCTTTTAAGAGACCACTAAAATGTAAGTGCTGATTACTGTTGTTGTTAATAGTGGCGCCAGAGGCACATGAGGAAGGGGAGGCTGTTCCTAAACATTCCATTTGGGGTGTGGAAAGAGGGATTCAGTCACCTCATCTCAAGTGTTCCTCCACTCCTCAGATTTCACGTGGGATTCTCCAGTCCAGGAATCTGTGACTCATGCAGACCATGGAATACCACCCCATAACAACGAGGAGTTTTGGGATAATACGTAATATACATCAAGGGGGAACACAGCAATTCCAGCTTGTGCTGAAATGAGGTGTGGAATGTCAGGGAGATTTCCATATCCACGCAGAGGGAGGCGGCAAGGTGAGGCTGCACACCCTGCCAGGAGAGACACACAACTTGGAACGCCTCAAACTCTGTGGCAAAGCATTTCCACTTGAAAAACCCAAATTCTGAGCACTGTTGCCTACACTGCGACTCATCTGATGCTGGCGCTCAACCCATCCCAGCCACATCTTCCAGACTGTGGTGCACAGCTTGCAGAAAGCCACAGGCAGACCCATCTCCCTAAGTGACATGTGACATGTTTTTCTAGCTTACTTCAAAAATCTACCAGTAAGGAAAAAAAGCCCTAATGAAAAACCAAACCTACCAACTAAAACCCTGCCTGAGAAATAAAAAAATCCCTCATCCAACATCACCCCAAACCCAATGAAAGTCCCAAAAGAGCTGAAGTACACGGGAAAGGGGAAACGGGGAGCAGACAACTGCCATGAAAGCTGAGTTTGTGAAAGACTTAGTAGCAGCTCTGCATGTCAAAACCTCCTGCTGGAAAGTTCTGCAAAGTTCAGAGACGAAACGTGTGGCCATTTTTTGTGCTGTGACACTCTTCAAACAATAGCTCAGCCTATCTTAAATAAGTTTCTTATTCTAACAAGTACAAGAACAGAGCTTCACAGAAATAATCACTCCTAGTTGCACAATACCCCATGCCCTTTGTATACTTATGATTCACCAGGTGTTTCATAGGAATTTCAGTCAATTCCTTAGCCAAACTCATGCACATGTATTAGTTCTCACAAATACTATTGGAGGAATGTATATTTTGCTCTCTAATGGTCTTGTAAAGGACATCGTCAAGTTCATTTTGTGATCATGATCTGCTAATATGCAATGCACAAACTTAGAAACACACCCTCTGCCAAGTCTTTGCTAATCATAAGGAATGAGGAAGAACATACATTCAACTTACAAATACCACCTGTGAAGGAAGCAAGTATTTGACATCTAAGCCTGTTCCATCAGTCACTGCTCAATGGTCTCCTGCTACTGAAGGAAAAAAAAAAAGGACAGAAACTAAAAGATAATGCAGAAAAGTTACATTCTCACCCCACACCCATTAAGGACAGGGATCCAGAAATAGCGTGTATCACTGAATCTCAATTAATGTGGGTAAGGGTGTTGATCCAAGCTCAGAAATACAGTGAGCAGAAAGGCTTTTGGTTAATTGAGCTTTCTTCAAGACACCAAGAGCAAAAACGACACAGAAATCTATACAAAGGCTTGTTTTCAGAGCAGAGGAATGGATAATATACAACAGAATGGACAGAGGATGCACCTTTCCAATCTTTGGTAAAACACTTGCTTATAAATAAGCAATTAAAAGGAAACTCAACCAGATTTTTATTCCCTCCGACACTAACAAAACCAAATCCCTGACTATGCATTTAACTCTACGTCAACTCCCCAAGAACGAACCTTGATTAATATACAGTGAAGAAATCAATGTCCTCTCCTGGGCAATCATGCTTTTGAGTTATGATCAATGCATGCAGATAATGCATTTCCACACAACTCTGACCTTCTGCTTGTTGGAGCGAGCTCAAGATACAGTCATTTATTGATAGCAGTGTACTAAAACTGTGTATTTCTTGAAATAACTATGTTAGGAGGTTTGGCATATGTTAAGTCACTTTATGCTATTTTAACCAAGAATTGGTTTCAGATGTCAAAGCGCAACAAAGGACTAAAAAGTAATGCACCATATTTTATTGACAGTAATAGCTGTGTTTCACTTTGGACCAAGCATCTCATGGTTACGAATAAAGCCACTTGGTAGACTTCTCAATAGAACAAGTTTCAGCTAGCTACAAATACACAGTAATTCCAGGCAAGGTAAAATACAGGATCAAAGTCAAATAGCATTCAACTACATATAAAAGTCCTATAAATCCATGTTAGAGATCTAGATGATTTGTGGTTTCGGGTTTTTTTTTTAAGTGAGTGGAAGGGACACTACACCTTCTATTGTAATAGGATATTTCAGCTTATTGTGAATGATGTTCCCAAAGGTTGCTGTGGACACAGAAAAGGCTCATATAAGTGGGAAAGGAAAAATATGCATTAGCAAGGTGGTCTTTACTAGCTCAATTCAAATAAAATACTTTTTTTTTCTCTCTAAAACAGCAATAAAGCCAAGAGAAATTCAAGATAAAACATAAGAACCAGCTTTAGGAAAAACTTGGGAAAAGAGGCTCATAACATCCCGTTAAGACAAAAGGACAAAGAGTTGTTATCACTAGGCCAGAGTTAATCTAAAAACATACACAACATAAATCCCTAAGAAAAATATTAAAAGGACTTTAAGTCATATAGACGTATACAGAAGTGATCATCTGACCCTCACACATAAAGAACAGGACTGCAACTCATCCCTAGCCATGAGTCAGAACAATTAAAATACTAACTTAAATCAGAATCAGTGAAAATGGTATTTTACTGCTACAAAGGCATGGCAAAAACAATGGATAGCTGGCAAGGGGAAGTGTTTAACTATCCCTCACCATAAGGACATATATTTTTAAATTATTTCTCAAAAATTATGCTGATAAAGGTGCCATACTTTTTAAGAAGTTAATATGCCATCACAGAGTTGTGGAAGGAAACTTTCATATCTGTTTTTAGTCAGTTCTTCAGGAAGAAAATAATTCCAATTAAAAAAAAAGGCTACTTATTATTACTGCCTGATCCATTACTATAGAGTTGAAATAGGTGCTTATGCCAAATTAAAAAGTATAAAACAAAGCAACAGATGTGTGACTGATTTTAGAAGAAAGTGTGTGATTTCCTACATAAAACAACATTATCCTAGAAATAAAAGCCCTATTAAAAATAAATGTATTACTCCATACTTGCACATCAGTATTAGCTAATTTGGGACCCTGTTACACAGTGCCTGTGAAACCAACAGCCTCACTAAGGCTTTATGAAGCCATATGCCCAAAGTGTCAGTGTTATACCAACCAACTCTGCTGCCCTGTTTGTACATGTTTAAAATAAGGGTTGTGCTCAAGAACCTGCTGAGCACACGTGGCACAAAGCTCCTACAAGGCAAGCCAGAGTAAGGAGCTCATTGCAGTCCAGAAAAGATCCTGCCAAGCGTCTGTTCCACAGCTCTCCCTGTGGGAACAAAGGATTATGAGTGGCATGAGGAATGACAAAGAGCAGGGACTACTTTTACTGCTGAACCTCACTCAGTGCCAAACAACAGCACAGCCACTGGTGGGATGCTTGAAGAGAAAACCCCACCTCCAGGCAGAAGGCCCATGCTGAATTTAGAAGTTTATTGGTGAGCTAAAGATGTCTTTGAAAGAACCATCTCCTAAACAGAACTAAAAAACCAAAACCGACAACAAGTCAGTGTCTTAAATCCCACTGAAATCTTAAAAGATGACTGATAATTTAACTGACCCAAATATTTTAATTTTTATATTTTACTAAGGTATCCTGTGAAGCTGGAGTATAAATCCTATTAAACTGAACTTAGTTTGTCCATCCCTAAAATAGATTTGACATACAAACACAAACACAAGGTCAAGGTCACAGATCAGCAAGAAAGATTACAAAGAGGACTGATGTAAGACCTGGCATTTGATCAAAGCTCCTGGATGTATCTTTTTTTAAGCTTACAGTTGCCAGAAATACCACTACACTACATTTTCCTCACATTGGTACATTATTTGTTTTAAGTATTCCCTGCCTTTAAGAGCAGCTGTTCTGTCCTTATTTTGGTAAGAGCTGTTAGGCAGCATAGTAAATAAAACTAAGGAAAAGCTCTTATGTTAAATGAAAAGGAAGTGAAAGACACTTTGCCATCTTTTTCACTCTATTCAGCCATTGCTAATACACATTGAATCACAAATCTCAAAGGAAAACCCACTCAAACACACAGCAAGACCAGTGCTAGGGAGTCAGGACCCCAGGTTTTAACTCGGAGCAGTCCAAGACACTTATCTTAATATAACAATTGTGTATTTGGACGTGCACTTCCAAGCACAACACTTGCTTATTTATCCTAATTATCTGTGTGCACAGCATATATTTCTCAATTAACCAAAAAAAAAAAAAAGTCAAGGTCTGTGCAGAACACAATCAAACTAAACTAACCTCTTCTGTAATCAGGACAACATTTACCTCCTAGAAAGCTGCTCTAATGCTGAAGGCTGCATAAGTGAGCAGATTAAACACAGCAGCAACAGTTGACAGACTCATTAAAACCCAGCTGCTGAAAATAGTCAGCAATGAAAGTCATTTACTGATCTATCCACCCATCCACGCACCAATACATTCTCAAAGCTTTGAACACACGCAGGAGAGTGTTCAGCTTACAGCTCACATCTACCACATGTGCCCTTCTGATGCCTCAACATGAGGAAGATCTGTCTTGGGTGACACATCATGGGGCATTCAAAGCTGCACTGCTGCCACAAAGTTTAGATGCTCATCTTAAAAGGTAGTAATTTAAAGAATAGTGTGGCTTGTACTCCTAATTCTTAACCCCCACTGTCAACACCAGCACTGCCCTGATGTTAGTCTAGACATGACTGGGAGTAGTTTATATTTAGACAGTGAGATAGGTCTATAAATAGGACTGTTTGTGTTAGTATTAAAGCTTTTATTGGAACCCATTTGGGGTGACCTGCACAGCTCACTTCTATGTGGGCACCTTGGACACTGCCACTAAACCTTCATGCCATCACACACCCTCCTGCACCTTGTTTCAGCTATTTAACATTTGTTCACTGATTTTCCTCCATTTTTGCAGAGGTACAAAAATGCATTTGCAGCTCTACCTGTATGACTGAGTTGTCTCAGCTACTAATGAAAAGGCCTCAAAAGAAAACAAGATGGGAACAAAACTTCTCTCCTTTTTTAAAACATCCTTCAGAAGAAACAGGTTGTCACCCTTTTAAGACATAGTATTGCCTGAGCTAGTAGGGCCAGATACAAATCACTCCTGAAGCCTGGGATGCGAGCTTCTCAGCACTGTGGTATAGGTGCTTTTAACTCTGATAGTGATTCATCAGATCTTAAAACAGTCACTGGTTTGAGATCAAACTGAGCTAAGTTGTAGACCTCAGGGCAATACAATTCTGCTCTTCCTTAGTCTCCCTTTTCTAAGTCCTTTCAGGAAAATGGGAGAAAAGGGGAGGCTGGTTAACTTTTTTTTTCAAAGTGGAATTTCTATCCTTCCTACTTTGTGAAAAGCTGATAAAGCTTCCCACTGCATTGAAGAGTTAGGAAGGGAAAAATAAAAAAAATAAATAAATCAGGCAATGATTACAACAAACCAACAGAGGTTCTTTCCATATCCACAAAGAAATCAACAGCTTACTCTGAGAACCAAACGCATATGAAGATGTGTATACAGGACATCTCACAACCAAAAATGTTCTAGGAAATACATCAGCAGTACAGCTACCCAACGTGTGAAACCTTAAAGCAAATATATTTGGAGTCATACAGCTCCAAACATGAAAACTCAAATGCATAAAAAAGCCTTCACTTTAACTGAGCTTTATTACAGAGAATAATTGTTCATTCAATGTCATGGCAAGCCTTCTCTTAAGCTTAGACTATAAAAACCCTCTTTAATCTTCATAACCAACCTTTGATAAAACAAGTCAGTAGCAGTTGTGAGCTTGGGTTTTTTCCTGTTAAATACAAGCTCACACTCCTTACACACAAAACGTGCAGAAGCAAGAGGTTTGTGCTGGTTCTGAATTTCAGATCAAACCCCCCACTTTTCAAGCAGTAGGGATGTGGCAGGCTGCTATCAGCAGCCAGTGGTGGTTTTGGCTGTGACACCATGGAGAAAAAACCAGTTCTTATCCATTCCTCTTTGGAGAGCTGGAACAGGCATCTTTCCACACAGTGAACCAAATGCAAGGGTGTGAATAATGTAAGTGAACCAAATTTCAAGGGTGCTGTCTTTTAAAAGGGGGTGATGACAAAGGGCAATAAACAACCAGCCGATCCAGCAACAACAATAAATACGACAGCTAGCACTAAGGACTTCTGGGTCACTTTAGTAGTCAAGTACTCCACAACAATGGATTATGTTGAAGAACTGGATGGCTAGCAATGTCCCATTCTGTAAAGGTACAATTTTTACTTATTTTTAAGAAAAAATATTGTCCGTGGTTATATTTACATATATGAAATGTCAAATTAAATTTTTAAAAATCTTAAAGTACTGTATGATGATTAGTGTAGTAGTAAATTCTTGAACTCTGTACTTTCTTTTTACTTATTTATTTTCCCTTACATAAGTATATGGATTACATGGATTTTAATAGGACAATAAAATAATGGCAATGTTATGCACACATGCAGATTTGTGCACGAGAGAGGCATCTAAATGATGCAACACAAAGTTACAGATGCTTGCATAGGACAGATGGGTATCTACCATGGTAAAACCCAGTAACACATCACCAGGTTAAGCATCATGACTACTAAAAACAAACTAGTTTACAATTAAAATTTCAATATTCTTTTATCATTTAGGACACAGCACAGCATTTCCAAGATGTGCAACATCAGTCATTCCCATTCCTCAAGTTGTTCAACACACAGCAGCCACTGCAGGTGATTTGGTTTCCCACATGCTGGAAGTCTGATACTGATTCATCACTGAATAAAACTGGTAACAATGAAAGGCAGTGGGAGGTAGGGGGTGAATTTCTCTCTACAAATCTTGTCTCAGCTTTGGGGGAAGTATCTCAAAATTACAGTTTTAATCTATTCACTNGCGCGAGAGAGGGGATCGTCATAACAAAAGACCTAAAAGGCAAGAATGTAGCAAATAAACAGGTGAAACTGCACCAAAGTACCTCAAACCATGTATGACATAGTATAAAGTCATTATCTGACAGTTATTATCTATAACCACAACTCTATAAATTCAGCTGATCAGGCTATGCATTATTTCCAGCTTGCTCTGCCATAACAAGAGATTTGGGCACAGCTGACAGGTCACAACCCATGCTCCTTGCATTACATAAAGACTTCTTTCCTTGATGTAACTGGAGGAGTCATTTCCCAGCTCAATGTGACATCAATAAGTAACTCCAGTGTTTTCTAAATCAATATATAGTAAGGCCTTGTCAATAACCTGAAGTAAGTTTTCACTGACTGCTTGCATTATTACTAAACCACTTTTTTTTGGTTTCCTCTCTCTTTCAGTCTATACGTAATCTTACTATAGAATGTTTCATTTAAATTCTGTTGCTCAATTTCACCAGTGAGTGAGACCGAAAGAACTCCACTGAATACATCAATGTGATTTCATTCAACAGCAGTTAAGGTTTTTGAGTACCTACAGAATCTTATAGAACCACAAGCAATCCCCAAATACCAAATAAATG
The DNA here is from genome assembly GCA_013400955.1 of Drymodes brunneopygia. Lineage (NCBI taxonomy): Eukaryota > Metazoa > Chordata > Aves > Passeriformes > Petroicidae > Drymodes > Drymodes brunneopygia. The sequence continues at coordinate 767,185 of VZTZ01015549.1, read as the reverse complement.
CTGAAGCAAATCATATCGGAAAGGGAGGTACAAGTCAAGGAGGGCAACAAAGGAATACCAGAGGTAAAAAAGCCCATAAAAAACCCACAACCCGAAACAACTTCTCAAAGGAACTCTTAAAAGCGTACAATTTAAAATCCATTTGTTGAGAAAAAGTCAGAAGTTCTGGTGGGCAGGTGAACATGTCTTCAGCCTCTCAGAAAACTTAGCAGATTGTTACCTTGGCACCCTAGTTAGCAATTGCAGGAGAATGAGATCAAGACCATACAGAGATGTGAAATGAACCATCTTCTGACTTGGAATTTATAAGAAGGATAAGGATCAAAGCTACTGTGAATGAGACCAAGTTACCACCCCATGTCTGGGGTGAGAAAAAATACAGGTCAATGAATTTTTCAAGTTCAGGGCAGAAACTCATACCTTTTAAGTGTCAATGCAGGATCTTCATGAATCTGCTATTCACTCCTCCCTGTCAAAAAGAAATACAGTACAATCAGGATGCAGAAACTTACAATGGAAAATTGTATTTCTACAGTAAAAGGAAAGTCATTCTGTTACTTCAGTATTAGCTTACAAAAGGGAGCCTGTCTTACTTCTTAACTACGTATCAACAGACTAAAATAAAGTTTTCCCCCAAAGCTGGTTATACTTGTGGTCGATTTGTGAGAGTATCAGAGCTTGACAAATGAAACTGAGGTGAGCAAGCTGGTAAAGGTAACCTGCCAGGAGAGAGGGGATAGGTCTCCTTGCCTGGTTAATACTACCCACTTTGTGAAAAAAAGCTGTCATCAGGAGATTATCTTTATTCTAACACTCCCACTATCCGTTTACCCACCATGACTAAAAAAAGCCCCTAACAAACAACGAAAAAGAAACCAAAAACACACAACACACCCCGAGAACTACATTCTGCTTCTCTAAAATCTTACTCATTTTCTCCTGCTATTATCATCATTAATCTCATTCAGTCTCCCCTCAGCTCCCCACTTCCACAACCTAAACCCACACTTCTCTACCATCAATGACATCCAAAGACCATTCCACACTAAATACAGCTGTTATTGAAATCTTTCCCCTGAAGACACTCTGTTCATATAACCCTTTACTTCAACTTTTCAATTGCTTTTCTCTTGCTCCAGATTAAGTTTACAATTTCTCATCTGAGTCCTAAAGACACTAATAACTTTCATTTCTATCCACATAACCTAACCACTTATTGTGTCCTTTTTCCTTACCCTTTTGTTTCCACAAACACTCATTTCTGCTGTAATACTCAGGCACACAGGAAATTCCTATTACACTTCTGCACTGCTCCCCAGGCGAAGATAATCTACACTCTGGAGGCTCTTTCTTCCTCTCTTCCAGCAGTAAATTACCACAGCAAAAATTAATCCAAATCCACCAAAACACCTCCTGCAAGACCATGAGCCAAACACAAATGATGTATGTTGCTTGCCTTTCCTCACAGACTTGTTTGTTTCCTTTTCCTCATCATAGTCTATATGAAGTTTAAAATAAAATACATCTGCACCTGTGAGATGCTGACAAGTTCAGCTGGACAGCAATTAAATGAAGCCCTAGAGCAACACTGGCCTCCAAAATAGGTATGTTTTGTCTTCCTCTTACAGAAGAAAAAAATGCATTTATTGGTTTTGCAGTACAACAATACATGCTGCTGTAATAACACAGTTTTCACCCAATACCTTTCTTTTACTACACAGGATTGGAAGGAAAGGAAAGAATGATATACCCTAAAAGACCAACAGAACACAAAGATTAATGATGGGGAGAAAAGGGTACAAAAGGCCTAAAATATAATGTAGAAGGGCTAAAATATAGCATCAAAGGGCTCCCCTTCTCTTGAACTGCTATTTTGAAAAGTCTAGTGAAAGCTCTTTCACTTCTCCAGCTGGTACAATAACAATATCCCTACCCTGATGCAATCTGCTTTCACTTCAGAGGGCACAGAGGCAAGAAAGACCAGAGAACGAAAAAATACTGCTCCTAGGAACGAAAGGAGATACTCCTTTCCAGAGAGACCATAGCTATTTACTTACTTTTAATCATGACAACGAATGATGACATGGATGAGGAAACTTTTGAGGAGCAAGGTGAAGGTTGAGAGAGCACCTGTCCCAGGGACTGGCTAAGCATAAACCCAGAGCTCCTCCAATGAAACAAAGGAGGCTTTCTGTGTCCCAGCTGCCTTAATGAAATAACCTTCCAAGCCCAAACAGCAGACTTAATACTGCAAGTTCTCCATTTGTCTGAACACAATTTCTCCCACTCAAACCAGAGGGGTTTGAATTCTGTTTTACTGCAAATAAAACGTAACCCTTGCTTCCAAAGTTGCCTTGGTATCTTTCTACTAAATCATGTAAACCAGAGCTTGCTTGAAGCACTTCAGAAGGTGACCAGTTTGGCTGACCAAGAATAACCTACCACGATGCAAATTCCACTTGCCTTCTTTATATGCTGTCAGGTTTATGAGAGCAAGTCTGTCTGTGCTTGACATTTGGCATAATTACTATAGTAAAACATTTTATATTCCTGTAAATTCAGACTACCACCCCAAAGTGCTTACAAACTGAGATGAGATGCAGAGATAACAAAGCAGAAAGGAAAGATTGTAGGGAAAAAGTAGGTGTAAGGAAGAAGAAAAGCACCAATGCCAGGACAAGATAGTGAGGCTGTTGAAGCTGCCTGGGATGCTGCCTCACCAGCATGGAGTCCTAAACAGTAAAAAATGAAAAGCAGAGACAAGATGATGTAGGATACTGCACACTGTAAAACATTATAACCAACTTGCTTCACTAAAGATAAAGCCAGAAGTGAAATTCTAGGTAGCATGGTCCCTAAAACATCAGCTGTCTTTCTGTACCAGTTTGTAGGAAGCATTTCCACTGAACTGCAATAAACATTGTCACAATGCATATGGATGGAAGGTCCAAATTTCTCAGGGGTTTCCACTGTTTTTAATATGATTTTGACCAAAGGAACAAGAGGAATGATTGGAAGATCTAAAACATCTTGACTCTAATCTGTTGCTGAAATACAGGTGGGAAGGAAAGAAGGAGAAAAACCAATAAATTACTGCATATCCATCACCATTTAAGACCAGAAGTTCCACTTATGCATGAGGGGTAAGATTCCAAAATAAAAATTAACAGACTTAAATCATTCTTGCAATTCACTTCCACATATAAAATATAAAGCATGCACTGAATGCAACTTATTTTTGCCAGATGTTTGGTAAGACATGAATGATTCAAGAACACAGAGTAACAAGCTCCTTTTTGCTAAAGTATCTGAAAACATCTTTCTTGAGTTTTCCACGAATTTCTTGTATTTCACTTCAATTACTTGACTTAGAGCAAGTGCATATTTTTCATGAGCAAACATGATCCATGTTCCTCACAGGTGATGATCACAAGAAAGCTAATAGTATTTCTGGCAGTCTTTCTAATGCACATCCAGAAAACCCAGACTACTCAATAGGGATATGTATGCACAGTCTTTGCCACTTCAGATCCTAAAGCCTCTCTTGTTCAACGTTTCTTTTTGTATAATTGGCAAATTTGATTATGAGCTTAATTTTTGCATAGTAAAGCTCATCCAGCCATTTTTAATTTCAAATTAGCTTGCACTCCATCATGACTAGCTGAATGCTACAAAAACCTTTGACATCATAACCTCATAAATCTTGGAGAACAGAAGAAATTCTCGTAGGAGCAGAGAACTGTTGGTATGATACTTCTTCCACCGCTGACTGTACTGTGTCAGCTGTAACTATGTGCAAGTGTCCACACTTGCAAATTACACACAACATGCATCTGAACTACCCTTCCATGAAATTATTTTCTCTGGTAAAATGAAAGTCACAGGTAGAAAAGCTGAGAAGAAGAAAATGTTTGAAGTTGACCGAGCATCAGGGTTTTTTTTGATGAAACATACAACCATAATTTAAAAACTTAATAATAATAGCAATAAAAAAATAATCTTGATGTACTCCACCACCAAGTTGCAGAGTATAAGCAACATCCTAAGTGCAGAAAGGACTTTGATAGACCTATCCATTCACTACCTGAATCTGGAAATAAAATCCCTAACTATTCCAGATTTGAGTGAACTACAGAATTAAATTCCACATTGCTTATACATAAACTGAGGTCATTAAAAATAACTCACTCACAAGCAAACTAACAAGTAAGAGGCATTTCAGTTACCAAAGACCTATTTCAATCTGACATCTAAATATCTGATGTTAGATGGCTGCTGTTATTTACAGACTGATCATAGTAATTTCACTCCTCCGTTGTTCACCAGGACCTCTCATTACATGCACTGTGTGGGTCTAAACCACGTTGGAGGCTACTGGGTTCTGTCAGAATTGCAAGAAAAAAAGAGATTCCATCTTGGAACAAAACAAAACACTTTAGGAACATCCATAAACGTACCACAGCAGTGCTTTGGAAATATTGCTACTCTACACATGAGGACTGGAGAAGATTAAGCAGCTTGCTCAGTAATACCTGAACTCCATATCTATAGCAAACGAAGAAAGATTTTCTGAATTTCAGCCTAATGACAAGATATTCTCTCTCTCTCCAGTTTGCGGGCGTTTTGGTTTTTTGGGTTTTTTTCTTACTAGTCAAACAAAGCAGCAATTGGGTACATTAAACTTAAGCAAACCATAGTGTTTACCACTTAAGGAGTAGGAATTGCACACTACAGTAAATGCCCTTCTCTTCCAAAATAAGACAAATTACGGGCACGCCCATCATCCTCAGGTGGAGATGACAGCCAAATGCAGTCAATATGGGTGTTCCACTAGACCTGCTGAAACAATGTTCTCTCCAAGAACACATCATGTCAGCACTGAACTTAAGTATCACTACCAGTACTGAACTGATGAATGGTGGCATTATGATCAAAAATACAATTCCACTGACTTTCCCCATTTCTCAGGGATGTAACATGATAAAGCAGTCCTAATGAGTTGGGCAAGAACTATTACAGGAACTGGAGCTGTGAAGACCACAGCACAGCAGCAGCTCTTCTGATCTTCTGACTGCCAACCTTCAGTCTCCTTCCCAGCCAGGAACAATGAAGTCCTTTCTATCCTGAAGCAAGGGTCTCACATAGCAAAGTATGTATTAATGTCTGTACACACCTAAGCATTTCCTTCCCAAACAGGTCAATTTTTAATTCCTTGCTTTAGAAAGCTGTTAAAACCTGCCTCTTACCAGTCTAATTCAGCTGCAATACACTCACAGCTCAGATGGACCAGAACACAGGGTGCACATTCACCCCTGGTTGCACCAGTGAAAAGGCAGAACTGCAGCAGCCCGTGCCAGCAGCAGGGCACTGAAGGAACTGATGCTGCAGCAGCAGGTGAATCAAGACAGACAGCTTTTTTTGCATGTGCTGAACTGCTTGGTGGTGCCCAGCCTCTGGAATCCTGAATTACAGCAAGCCTGACTGAGCCTCCTCTGCAAGTCTCCTGAGTAGCTAGAATTAAGCCTGCAGAAACAGGCTCAGTAATCAATATTAGCATTTTTCCTGACGAGTTTGTGCAAACTCAAATTCTAGCTTCAGAAGCTGGAAGTTTCCAAACTGACCAAACTCAGTCAATAACTTGGCTCCTATACCTATTCATTTTCAGAACTCACACATACCTGCCACACTGTACTCTTTGCCAGAGTGAGAGAAAATGGATCAAGCAGTTGCCAGTGGCTTAAACATTTAAGTCTGGGAGGAGGGGAGGCATCCCAAACCTTCTAATTGCTAATAATCAGTGCCACCTATGGTTGATATTGCAGAAACAAAGATCCAGACAAAGAAAAACAAAAGGTGTTTGAGACTTTTAGCAAGGTTTTACAAATGGCTTCAGGAGAACAGATGAGAAAAAACAACTAATAGTTTTCATCTATTCTAGATAATTTATCACCGTTGCACTAGGTAAGGTACTCGTATCAAAACCAGGTCCAAACTGATTTTACAATGAAAACATCTTAAAAACACGCTGAAAGTGCAGCTTTCTATTATCTTATCTTACCACACTTGTCTCCTCAAGTAAAATTCATCTCATTTTTATTAACAGTTCCATTTCAACCATTCAACCCGGCTCTGTTGCTACAGATGCTTTGTCCAGTGGTCAGGAAAAATATGCCAGAGAGTATTTCATCAGGCCTTGCAAAATCCTCCCCCATCACCCCAACAAAGTATCAGCAACAGACTATATTTTCAGGGGAAGTTAACCAACACAATAGACCCAGTAATTCCCCTCCAGAGGTTTTGCAGCAGTCTCAGCTCAGTACACAAGGCCATTAATTACACCACTGCCTTTAGCATTAGCAGGATTCTGGTAGTGACAGCACTGGTTGGGTTAAGGCTGCCTTCAGTATCTGCACCGAAAATCTATTTACTTGAAGTTATGCAACACCTCCACTTCCTCTTTTCTTTACTATGGTGGTAACAGAAAGAAAAGGGGTAGAGATGGGGAACAAGGATTTCACAATTTCAAGCAGTGCACAGCTACCTTTCAAAAACAGACCTAATCTGGAATTCACCTCCAAAATCTGCCTAAATTGATAATAACACAAGTACCAACTCTTACTTAAAATTTAGATTAAGTATTTCCAGAGGAAAAGCTGTGTAATACAGGTAACCAATGCTAGAATCAACAGCATACTTCCAATATAAGCAGTAATTGTTTCCAAAATCTCATTTATTTGGTTGCAGTTGTATTTGGTTTTGGGTTTTTTTTCCCCTCATTTGGTGTCCTCTCCATCACCCCACCCACAAGACAGCAGTCTACCCCAGGCCAAATTGTACTCCAAAATTCTCATCAAGATTCTAGTGTCATCAGTCACGCTCGAACAGTAAAGTTGGCAGTAAATGTTTTAATTCAGCAAACATCCTTCTACTTTCCATTAAGAAATAAAAACAAACAAACCAAAAACCTAGGAAAATCACAGGCTACCCAAACTGATATATTACATGGCAATAAGAAAATCAAGACAAAATGAAAACACATCATCAGTCCTCTTTTAAACTATGATCTGAAGAGTCTACCTCATATGTCTAATGATATGCTGAGAACTGACAAAACGCAAAACAAAACAAAACCCCCACAACTCTCAGAACTGGCTCTTCTCAACAGAGGAATTATAAGAAGTCCCAAAGCAGCCACAGTAATCTTGACTGGTAAAATGTTTTCAAGGACTTGGATTTAATCACATGTCATTTTCTTTTCCTCTGATCATTTATTTAAAATCACAGGTTGAATTATTTATGAACAAAAGTTAATTACATTGAAATGCAGTATTACCCTGTATTTATCTAACACCTTCTTCAGAACTCAACCTCCTGTCACTAACTGGTTAAAACCTACAAAAAATGGATACAGAATTTGAGATAAGAATTAAGCATTTCTATACTTTTGTTTTTGTTACAACGTGTTTATGTTTAAAAAAAAAAAAAGGTAATTTAGGGGAAGAATAGCTTATTCACAAAATATTTGCTTTGAATAACTAGTTGCAACTGAAGTCATAATACTTGAGCCCAAACAGTCACATCAGAGAGCCTCCCAAACTGGGGCTCTTCAAGAATTTCCTTAGCTGTCAAAGGATCTCAAAGATCAACAACTTGCATATATAAGGCAGTACTCCACTCCTTTGCAAGGTGTAAAATGCAAGCTCAAGGGTACACTGATATAAATATACTCCACATCCATAAAGTGTTAATCTTAAGTCAGCAAGGCCATATGACAGAAGTAACTATTACAGTGCATGACTGCTGCTCAGCACGCAGCATTTTCCAAAGTCCCTCATTTCCTTAAAGCAACTCATTTACTTGTCACCTGCCGGGACAAAGAGTAGAGAGAGGATTTCACAAATACCTCTGTGGCTTGTGCGTGGTAGTAACACACCAGGAAAGATGGATTTTCATTTTCTCATCAAGTTATTAGATTAGGTTTACACGCAGATTTAAATGCCCAGGAGGAGTCTGCCACCTGTCCTAAACTTAATTAGTCAGGAATGTCTGCATGACAAGAGCAGATACTTCAGATGTTTTGGAGTAACCACAAGCAAACACCCAAATAATCACCAACACAATTTCAGTGATGCCAAGAACGAAGCACTAAGCACAGCCCTCTGTGAAACAGCCTGGATTTTATTAATGGAGTGCCTCATACTTCCCACACAACTGACATCAGCTGAGCATCTGTAAAACCAGAGAATCAACTATGTAAAGTCTACAACTGGGTTAAGGAAACTAAGAGCCCTAGATTTCCCATTAAAATAGGGATGCATATTTACACATTACTAAGGGGATGTGGGTATGTGTGTGTGTGTCAGATATGAAGACTCAAATCCTGTAAGACTTTTCCTCAAAATCCTGTAAGCTTTGTTCTCGGGCTGTTTATCACAGCAGCACATCTAAGATGTTGGTTTTTATACCCCCCTCACACACACGCAGGACTAGCATAGCAGATTAATAACTAGGAAAAAACAACACATTTTCATTTAAAGACGCAAACACATCCATGCTCAAGTATATTTCACATTTATCATCTTGCTAAAAGCTAAACCCAAACCCCCTTAAAACATTAATTAGAATTTTATCTGTGTAGGTACGAAACAACTACTGACACCGATGTGAGTAACTGAATATAATACAGAGAAATTCAGTTAATCATCTCCTTACGTTGCCATTGGCACATAAATTTGTCTCATTAGCAGGGGCTACTTAGTTCGCTGTAGTAAACAAAGCTGCCGATACGACAGCCTCGCATACTTTTCATTCATTCACATATTTTTCTTTCCTTAGACTTCTAGCATGTGCCATAGAAGAGCCGAATGTTAAACATTCCTGGAGTGTCACAATATGTAATACAATAAAACAGATTACAACCATACCTTTCTTTCACAGCAGTGGTGCCAAGCACAGGTACACTGTAGCAATCAATTTGTTCTGCAGACAGTAAGGCTTTCATAGAATACTAATGCAAAATCCCTTTTCTTTCTCCTTCGACTTGACTCCCCAATGCCTGGGTCCTGACCAATACAAGGAGGAGGGCAGAATGTCTTCTGCTGAGATAACCACAACTACTAATCAAGTATACGTGTACAAGGGCACAGGATTAAACCTCCACCGGGCTTGACTCGGGCACCGAGAGCAGCTCAACACATGCACAGCAAGGTCAGAATTAAACAGACACACACACACGCGCGCGAGCGTCTACTTGAGTGAACTAATTTATCACACTTTACCACTGACGGCTTTTTACCTCAAGGGAGTAAAATTACATCCTGGTGAACTGACGAGGTTCAGACACAACAGTTTCCCACAACAAATCAGATCTCTCGGAGAAGGGAACTGGACTCAGAGGTGAACACTCCTCTCCCAGTTTCTCAGAAATTCCATGCACACCATGCTGTCTGTGTGTCTGTGCGTGTATCCGTGTGTCTGTGTGCAGGTCAGTGCACACACTTGTGTGACACACACCACCAGGCATTGGCTAAACCACAACCACAGCGGCAAAGTTCAAAAACAGGCAATAACTCCCTTCGAGAGAGTTCTCTTTCTGATTATCTTTACCTCTTAACATAATCAATCTATCAAGTCTAATTACTCCAGAAGAAAGCATTTTATTATTGTCTAACATAGCAAATGTCAAACAAGCTGTTCATTTACCTTGAAGTTTATTAGCATAGAAATGCAACATGAAGATGCTCTCAAAACACTGTCACTTGTATTCACAACATTTTCAAAAACCTACTTAGCAGGTTTTTATTGCCTGGCATATTTGGATACTGTTTTAGTTCTTAAAATAGGCAGGGCATTATCTTAACTGTATCACTACCCTTGAGCTGATAGAAGACTTTTTCTTTAAACATCCAATTTATATTTAACTTTTCTCTTTAAATAAAGACTTTTCCCACATTCTAGTCAGCTGCACATATGTGGATACATGTGTTTTCATAAAGGTTCATATATATGCCTTTCAAGGAGTAAAAAAGTGAAACACTGAAATTTCAAAGCAGGGATTTTTCCCCCCTCCTTAAGTTCTGCCCTGTCATGCATCCTTCTTGGCATTTTCCTTCCAGTACAAGCAGATGTACATTTTAGCAAAAACATCAAGATGAACCCCTACAAGTTATCATCGGCAGGATTTTAACAACACTGCTTTTGCACGTGATCTGTATTGAGAAGAAAACACTGCACAAATGCTCCCCAAAATAACGCCTGGCATCTTACCTAGGACAAATTAGCAAAATATTTTTGAAATATCAGTGGCTTTGCAGAGATACTAGCAAAAAGCAGCGTTAATCAATACTGATGAGTTTGTCCTTGACATACTGACCGTGTCATCGGGCTATTGTCATGTGATATCATGTCATTTCCCCACCTGGCTCATGACCTTGTCCTTTAAATGACCCAAAGCTTCCCTCAAGTAGCAGGAGGCCCCTCCCCGCTGCCTCAGCAAGGTCGAACGGGTCAGCGTGTCCTCATCTATAATCCACCACCATTTGTCAGCAGGGAGGCTGGAGGAGGCAGGCTTGCTACAAGGGGAGAATGCCCAATTAGGCAGCTGTCACACAAAGCATAGGCTGCAAAATTATCCCCTGTCAAAAGAAAGAGCAGCTGCGGGTGCCAATTACAGCAACCTTTCAACCCTTTAGGTACTGGAAACTACACAGAAGTAAATGAAGTACAATTAGTGATAACAAATCGATGAATTAGGACAGTAAATTAGAAATTACTAGCAGGTGAGCTTAGGTCTCCCATAATATTAAGGGCACAGCACACCCTAGGCAAGGGCAGGAATATACAGATTTCACAGAGCACATCAGTTTTGTCTTTTCCGTGTCTTCCTTGTGTGGAGCCTGTTTCCCTCCACCCGTTTCTTCTCACAAGCCTCGCCTGAGCCAGATAGTGCAGGGCAAGGAAAAAAAAGCAACCCAAAGAGGAAAGAAGTTGTAGCACCCGATCTTCCTTCTTTATCCTGGCAATTGCAGTTTCCTCCTTTCTCAGGAGATCCTCAGAGCCAGCACAATCTCTTTCTAGTAAGCACACTCCATCTGACATTTGCTGCACCTCAAGTTCCAGTTGAACAGGGTTTAGCCCAGAAAAAAAAGAAATAAACAAGAACAAAAACAATCAGAAAAAATAAACCCCCCAGTAAATTTTATGTCAGTTACTCTTGAAAAACTTAAATCTGAGTTAAGTGCTAGACTTTTGACAACAGGGGAAGAGTAATTTTTCCACATTTCCGTTCTCAGAAAAATCATGTAGTGGCATCTTTTGAGCATATACAGAGCCCAAAGTCTGCAAGCAAAGTTTCTACTTCATGATTTTTTTTGCCTTTTTCCCCTTAGTGAACAACTCACAAGTGGTTTTCTGCCCTCACTATTTTATTAAGCAGACAATCTGGAAAGTTACTGTGTGCTGGCACCAAAAGGCAGGTCCTACAGACCACAGTAAATCCAGCTACTCCTCCAGTGCATCAGGTCAATCCTTTTAAAAGGACAGTGCTACCCATGGGTACCTGGGGATCTGCATGCCCAAGGCAACCATGGAAGGGTGGTCACCTTACCAGCCCCTGGCGTTTACAGAACAAGCCTAGATGACAGACTAAGGAAAAGTAGGAGGATAGGATAAAAAGTATGAATAATTAACATACAGCCACATCAAACCACGGTTGAGACAGTGATACCAACACCTTTGTATTTAGGTGCTTTGACTCAAAGTGACAAGCAAATGTGAAGAACAAAATTCAAATTCCAAGATGCCATCTCCCCTTCCCAGCCAGCTCACAGTCATCTCAAACTAGGTGAAGCTGCCATTTCTTGTCAATGCTCTCCTTTCATTTCTCATTCCCTAATCCCAAATCCACCTTCAATATGTTCTTATGCCTTGCAACCATGTTGAGCACTGAGGACAGGAGTCAAGATTCCTCCCAGAGGCAACTCCGAATAATACCTGTATACTTGCACTATAATTCATACATGTACTCACACATGCATACATATATTTTTGCTAATACATTCATCAAAATGTGAGATGGAGCAGAAATTAAGCCACTGATCTCCAGCAAACAAATTTCCTATAGCCATCCCTTGATCTCTAGCCAATGAATATTCCACTATTTAATAAAAAGAAAAATCTTGCTGTTGTAACTCTGGTAAGAGACAGGATAATAAAACACTAACTATAAATAGATGTAAAAATGCTCATTTAACAACAGTTGCAATAATGCTCATCAAGTTTGACATTTTCTTTTGAGTAGCATATGGGAGCCATAGAGTACTGAAAGAGTTAATGTGTTTAGAATTCAGTTTCCATCATACTTGGGTGACTATCTCTTTAAATAATTTAAATCCTCTCCATCAACTACAAAGCTGTTTTGAAGCCATTTAGCTTTGTTCTTTACATGTGTTCTAATTAAGAAATGACCTTGTCATCACACACACCAGAAATCCTGGATTATTTCCTGCAGCAAAAATCTACGAAGCCAAAAAAAAAAAAAGACAAAAAGAAAAAAAAAATATACACTTCTTCCTTTAGTGAGGAACTGAGGAAGTTGTTGGTTGGCTGAATGCTGAAGCAGTTTCACTGCATAATTTGTGTGTGTGTGTGTTGTTGAATGTCACAGGGCGGGTTAGTGTGACCTTGAGCTGCATCAGCAGCACAGCAAGGGTCGAGATGCCTGCAGGCGCCCTTGTACAGGATTTGCAAGACAAAAACCTTCAAACTGGCTGAAGGACATCTTAAATCTCTTCAAAGGTTTTCCCGAACTAATCTGGGCTGCTCTTAGCCGGATCTGTGCCAGTATGAGAGGCAAAATTAAAAACAAGGTCTTTGACAGGATGTTGTCTCCTCTTAACCCTTCCCGCGCAGGCGGCAGCATCGCTGCGCGCTGGAGGGACGCTCTGGAACGCACCGAGGGAGGCTCAACCCACAGCAATTCTTTCATAACCAAATTATGTAAGGCTACATTTACTCGGAGCGGGGCTCTTCCTCCCGCCGAGCACCCAGACAGCTCCCCCGCACCGCCAGCCCATCCCTCGCCTCCCCCCACGGCTGGAAATGCCATTTTCCCAGCCCTCTGCGGGGACAGAGCCAGCTCGCCCGATGCAGAGGAGCTCGGTGCCTCCGCTCCCTCCACAAACACCCGGGGGGGAAGATGCTTTTCCCAAGGGGAAGCAGCAGCACTCATCACAGCATGCTGTGCATGTTAAGGCCACGCAGGTAAGGAGGAGGAGGGTCAGGAATACGCACAGGGTTGCTGTGGCAGGCATCAGGCATGTTTTATGAGAAGAAATTCAACAGTAACCACTTCTCATCATAACCTATGAGCTCCTTCTCAGTCATGCCGAGCCAAGCAGGAAGCAGAGCAGAGGACATAAACATGCGACAGGCCTACCAAGAGCTGGAGAGCATGACTCTACACACAGGGGAAACACAAACAAACCAGCTGCCCAGCCTGCCTGTGACTGCTCATCATCCCACGAGCAACACAGAGGCACAGACTACCTCTAGGAAAGGCCCTAGGAACACATCGTTACTCTGTGAAACCACAAGTTTACCCCATGGATTTAGCAGCTTTATTCAAACAGAACTATCGGCACGTTGAAGGGATGGGGGCTTTCTTCGGAAGTGTATTTGCACACAGAATCCTCAACTCCACCTCCAGTAGAAGTCTGCCAAGTATGCTGAGCTAGAAAGCAACATGGATCCCCACACCTGAATGTGGAGAAAAAGGCATCACCACCTTTTCCCCATCTGTTTTAGTGGTGGTATGTTATTGGTCAGATTTAACCGTCAATTTCTACAAGGGGAAAAAAAAGAAATACAAACGGGTTAAAATAACCTCAGCTTAATCAAAAGGAGCCAGCATCACACTTCAGAACTATCTTTTACTGTTTCTAGGATATCCACCAGGCAAGTCCTTGAGAAGAAAAGGAAGGAGTCACTTGTACCAGCAGAGGGTGTTGTGATTCTTCTCTGCTTGAGCACGGAAGGCTTCGTTTAGTCTGGTTTTGTACAGTCATTTTCTAAGCACTTCAGTCTGTTACACGGTAACAAAACACACTGAAGTTTACTGAAGAAGGACACACCTTCGGCAGTTATGTCACAACTGCTATAACACTACCCTTCACCTACCACTAAAATAGATTCGCTCCCTCACTCCCAAGAACCACAGCTCTTCTCACAAAACACACCCTCCTTGTGAGAAGGCTTTAACAATTTTAAGCATTCATTTTCAGTAACATCAGTGACGGTGCCTTCTGCATCAGCAGAGGAGGAACTTGCACCACACAGATGTTTTTTCCACAGGCCTAAGGTTTCCGAGGCATTTGTTACACCTGGACAGAAGGCCACGGTGTTCCCATAGCACCTGGCTGTCAGAAGAACCCCGTGATTGCTCAGAGCAGTCCCAGGGACTGTTCTGTCCCAGAGGTCCCCACATCTCTGCTCTGCAGCCCCAGGGACACATCCTCATGTGCCTTCTCCACCACATCACAGACCCTGGCAAATGGAGACTGACCAGACCCACACATGGGGATTCACTGATCTCCCTGCACAAAGGTGGTTTTTTTTACAGCCTTTCAATGACAGGATGCCATACAGGCAGCCAATTGTGGGGGCTTTTTTTTTTTTTAAAAAAAAGCAAAGTTTAGCTGTTTAGTCTATTGCACAATTACTGCAGTACTGAGTCCTATGCTGTGCTTCCCAGAAAACTTTCCAGTTTACCCCAATTACCAGGAAGAGGGATAAGAGACCAGTAGAAGTAGTTCCCATGTTACACATTAGCCTAGCAGAAAACACTAAAATGATTTTTCATGGTATGACCATGCAACATTTGTGATTTCTTAAGTTTCTCCAACATGTAACAAGACAAAAATATATTATGGGTTTTCCAAACACCAAGTGTTGTGAAAACCCCCAAAACAAAAACAACTTCTATTGCAATTTTCCAGCTGAGCAGGGTGACTCAAAGACGCAACAAAAGCTTTCAAGCCACACAGTCGTTGCTGCCAAGTATGGGACACGTTGTGTGGCCCTGCCAAAACTGAAAGCCAAAAGCCAAAAATACAAATTAGCAGCTTTCTTCTAGGGCCACAACAGTTCAGTAAAAACTTTCCAAATCAGGCTGACTGACCCTAGGAGGTTCAGACAGAAGCAGTGAGTGCAGTTACACAGCACCACTACAAGCCTCCAGCAGCTCCCAGCACACCCACCCACACCACAGCCACTGTGACAATGTCACACCTGTGGAGCTACACAGTCACTCATTTCTGCTCATCCGATGAAAGTGGTCTTTGTGGCTACAATTTCTCACAGATGGCAAGCTGCAGAGTAAGGCTGTTCCCTGCCTGTTCCCACCACAGGTATCCTCACACCAGCACACACAGGCACTATCTATAAAGGACAGGATGAGTGTTTTACAGACCACCCAAATACAGGTTGCCCACTCAATCTTACTTCTGCTGTTTTCTAACTGTTGATTCTGAATACGCAACATTCATATTCTTTAAACCTAAGACTTATTTTGTACACAGTGTACCCCAGTGCAGCAGAAAAAAAGAAGAGGTAAAGACAGCAGAAGTTAATATAATGTATTCTCTTTCCACTTGGATGCCATTATTAAATAAAAAATATCTGCTAAGGATGCTACTGACAAAAACATTCTCTTGAAACTATACATCCCATTGGCATTTGCAGAAACAGCCACAAAATCATGTTGTGACTGACCACATCTCCCAACATTTCTGGCCTAACTTCCCAGCAGCACACAAAGAAGCCGCTGGTCTAACAGAAAAATGAAAATTATCTCTACTACAAAATATTTGGTGTATCTACTTTGTAAGAAGCTTTATCAGTAATGTATTAGTTTTAAGTATGCTTGATATAGCTGGCCTTCTTCTACTACTATGAAATAAATGACTTATACTAGTATAAAGTAAATTAATATTATCACTACTACCTGACAGTAACAAGTAAGGGCAAGAAGTACTGAATAATGTGGATTAAAGTGATCAAATACTGCGATCCTTTCCATATCCTCCATACGGAGAGCATCTTGAGTAGGGCCACAAGAATGGTGAAGGGTCTGGAGGGAAAGTAATATGCAGAGTGGCTGAGGGCTCTTGTTCTGGTCATTCTGGAGAATAAGAGACTGAGGGGAGACCTCACTGTGGTCTTCAACATCCTCACGAGGGAAGTGGATAGGAAGACACTGATCTCTTCTCTCTGGTGACCAGTTACAGGACCTGAGGGAATGGCATGAAACTGTGTCAGGGCAAGTTTAGGTTGGGTATTAGGAGAAGGTTTTTCACCCAGGGGGTGGTTAGGCACTGGAACACGCTGCCCAGGGGAGAGGTCACAGCATCAGCCTGACAGAGCTCAAGAAGCTTTTGGACAATGGTCCCAGGGCTGCATCCAGCTCTGGGGTCCCAGCACAGGAAGGACAGGAACCTGTTGGAGCCAGTCCAGAAGAGACCACCAAGGTTATCAGAGGGATGGAACAGGTCTGCAATGAAGAAAGGCTAAAAGAATTTGCATTGTTCAGTCTAGAACAGAGAAGGCTTCAGGATGACCTAATTGTGGCCTTCCAGTACCTAAGGGGAGCATACAAAAAAGTTGGAGAGACACTATTTAGAAGCACCTGGAGTAACAAGATAAGGGGAATGGCTTCAAACTGACAGAAAATGTTTAGACTGCATATTAGGAAGAAATTCTTTACTGTTGAGGTTGGTGAGGCATGGAAACAGATTTCCCTGAGAAGCTGCAGATACCACACCCTTAGACTCTTCAAGGCCAGGTTGGATGAGGCTCTGAGCAACCTGGTCTAGTGAAAGGTGTCCTTGGCTCATGGCAGGGAGTTGGAAAGAGATGATCTTAAAAGTCCCTTCCAGTCCAGGCCATTCTGTGTAAATGAAATTACCTTATTCTGCTGAGATCTCAAGTAACACCCAGGCATCTTCCACAACTTGTTAGTAAAGCCTGATGTTTAATTTAGGTGTCCCAATGACACTCAAATTTTCACTGCAGCAATCTTCTGCAGATGTTTTGTCAAAAACAGTGACTTTCAAACCTAGCACACCTTTCCAAAAAGTGCATCTCAAAAAAACAAGGCTGATGACCTGCCCAGATAGCACCATTTATTCCTGGGGGGTTCATTTCCTGCTTCAGTCATCTCAGATACTAACTTAAGGACATTATCAACACTTCATGCTACATACACTCACAAATACATTTTATTCTAATATTTAACTTGTGTTCTGATCATGATTTACATGAGCATTTGCAGAAGAATAAGGACTATATCTGTGTTTAAGACTGTATTTTGCTGATTCAGGACCCTGAACCTTAATGCAGGTTTTTCTCATTGCTGTGCCAGTTTATTTTATTCAGTACAAAGCCACCAACAACCTTTGAGTTCTTCTGCTCAAGGTCATTTTTAACATTCACAAGCACAGCTTTTTGGCTGTCTGCAGAGCACAGATTTTTTTTAAGTGGATTTCAGAGCAAAGTGATGTCTGGAAACATCTTTAAATAGTGAAAAATGCCCTTTTAAGTTGCCTTAATCAGTTGCCTGTTAATAATTCTACTTGGCTACCTTTAATACCATAGGCTCTAATTTCGTTTCCACCTCGGCACCCACCCATATCTGGAAGGTATAAACATGATATAAAATCAGTTTCAACTCCTGCAATCTCAACATCTAAGCTACACCTCCCACTCTTAGCCTTTGAAGGCATCCAGTACAGAATCAGGTCCTTGAGCTCCTTCTTCCCCTGTTCTGCCAGACACAACATTTTCTAAATTTGCACTTAAAAGGGGGATTAGGGTGGGGAGCTACCTACATTCAACAATAATTTGCAATATTAAAAAAAAATCCAGAGGTTTGTTTATACTATGTTTTATAAAGTTAAACACAATTCCCTATTCCTCAGTCATCTTCTTTCATCACCCCAACTAACCTCCTTAAGCTTCTATATCACTTCTTTCTTCTTGTAATTAAGGATGTGGGATTGAAGGGGGTAATATAAAGAAGCATTTATTTTATTTACACTTCTGATTGTGCTGTACTAAATATTATTAGTATTTTATCAGCACCTGACTGATAAATATCACAAGCCTAGGAAATGAAGACAACACTATGATTTGGAGGGTTTGGGGGTTTTTTTTAAACAAATGTATCAGGCTTTGCATTATTACTGAAATGCTACATTGCCAATGTTCACCTTCAAAAACTCTTGTTTAAATACTCTTGTTTTGTCTGGGCAAATGGCAGTACAAAGCAAGAAGCAGCATATTGATTACAGAAAATACAGCTAGCCATGAAAATTGGAATGATGGAAGTGTCTGGCAGGCAGGCATGTTTTGTATACACTGTACTTCCACATGTGTGTGCTAGACAGGCACACCTCATCCTGGTACCCCAGGCCATTGAGAAGAGAGTAAGAAGCTGACAACCAGATAAGCCCAAAACGGAAGAGTGGATTATTTGTAGGGTTTCAGCAATGATCACACTGTAATACTATTTCTGTGTGTCCAACAAAACAGCTGGAGCCAACATCAGTCAGCAGCAATTCCTGGTTAAGAGTATTTGCATACTCAGTTGCCAACAGCACTTCCTTCTCCAAAACAGCCTTCATTAATTCCTAGGTCGTGCACTGGCTCAGACTCTCTTGCTCTCCAGCTAGCAAGGGTGTGAGAAACCTGCTCACCACAAGTGTTCTCTTGCTATTTTGTTATTTCACTTTACAACAGTCTGAGTTGAGAATTACAAGTGTTTTGTATTATACTCAAGCCAGAGGTTCCCAGCTTACTGCACACACCTAAATTTGGAACATGTTAGGCTCTCTTTTTTATTAGCCTTAGAAATCCAAATGATTATGAATCTCTAATACCCTCGTAAGTTTCTGACCTCTTGACTACTTCTTAGCACAGAACTCAAAAGCGGTATCAAATCGCACATTAAAGTTAACAGAAACTTTAGTAGAAGAAAATGAGATTTATCCTGTACCTAGTCAAGCTATAACCTTCATTTACTTAAGAATCAGTAGTGTTTTAAAATAAGTAACACTAGAAATAACAAAAAGTAATGGAAAGAAAGTTCCTAAACAATTATCCTGAACTGCCCTCCTCCCTCAGAAACATGGCATAGATCCTTTTAGAAACACAGCCTCTGATCTGTCTTGTAGCAAACATAACCCCTCAGCCCAAACACAATGCCTCTATAAAATGAATACACAACAGCTCCCTACTCTCAGCAATTTTTCTAACTACAGCAGGTCTTGCCAAACTACTGGCTTAGGAAAATACAGAGCACACTAAAATTTTTCTGCTTTTTCAGAAGAAACATCATGTTCGTATTTAGTACATACCACAAAACCCAAGTCCAGTTTCTCAAGGTGTGTAATGCTCCATTCAAGTTCGTATAATTCTTAGCATTTTCCCAACAGTACAATTGTTACCACCACCACCACCCCCAGACTGGCTGATTTAAAGAATCAGAAATATGAAGCTTTCACGTTTTAAAATGCACCTGAGGATTTCAAAATATTTACAAAACCCCTGTCACTTTTCAATTATTTTCATTTACAGATTACCAACAGTATGTCCGTGCCAAACACAGACATAAAATGCATTCTTCAAGAGACATGAATCTACATAAAAACAGACGTGCCAAATTAAAATACCGTGAGAACAACCATGTACCACAAAAAAACCCAAAAAGTAACTTAAAATTAATTTTTCAGCTTTCCAAACGTTCATGAACATCATAAAAATGATTTGAGTTATTAGAAATGTACATAATTTAAAAAACCAACATTATTCCATTGTTTCATCTTTCCTGCTGTACAAGTGAACCACTGTTGAGAACCCGCAGATAAGCAGCATTGGGAGAAGGCAAACTGAGTACTAATTTGAAAAAGATGAAGATGGTATGTTACTACTCTAAATATAACTTACAAAACTTATAAAACAGTTGCATAGATAAATATCAGATGTCCTCCTGCAGGTTTTCTTAACTTTTTGTGGTTAATGGATCAGCCATAATAGGGAGAGAACTGACAAAACTCTAAACCTTTCCTCCTTGCTATGTTTACGTGTTAGTACAAGCAAACATCAAACAAAGCATCAACAACAAAAGACTGTCCACAGAAAAAATAAAAGGATCCCGTTTATTTGCTCACAAGAGCAAAATAAACATTACAATACTCCCCAAAAGCATAAGATGACCAACAAGTGTAGATGAAAAGCAACTGTACATAGAGTTCACCTACACAGATGGCTCTGTGTTGTGTATCCCCACATCACCCGAAGGATCTCCCATGCTCATAAGGCAGCCTTCTCCTCTCATCTGTCACACTGACAATTGACATCTAAAGAACAGGAAAGAAATGTATATGGAAAGAAGCTCAAGGAAAATTTCCTTCCCTTAATTCTCTTCTTCTGTATGAAGTTTTCCACAGGAGGAACAATTTGACTGTGGAATATTCATCCTCACTACCACCTGACATCAAGGTTCATTTCTCTGTGAAAGAGTCTCCAAAGAACAATAAAGTAAAAGCCTGAACACTTGCAAGAAGCATGTAATAATGAGGAGAAGCAGAAAAGATTACTCCTGCCCTAAGCAAAGGGAATAAACAGATAATTGTGGAAAATAAACTACTAAGATCTTCCCAAAGCCTGCTACTTAAAGAACACAGGAAGAACCTGGTGTTTCAA
This sequence comes from Drymodes brunneopygia, assembly GCA_013400955.1. Classification (NCBI taxonomy): domain Eukaryota; kingdom Metazoa; phylum Chordata; class Aves; order Passeriformes; family Petroicidae; genus Drymodes; species Drymodes brunneopygia. Next base: position 746,428 of record VZTZ01015549.1, on the reverse strand, counting down.
CATAACAACCATCAACATGTAACACATCTTTCAAGGCAAACTCAAGTTATATAAATTCATATAAACCTTTTTTTTTTTTTTTTTTGCAATCCAAACCAGACTGCCTGAGCTGCAGCCTGCTGGCCAGATCCAATCCACTGCAACAATTCATCTGGCCAGGTGCCCACTCCTTGCTGTCCTCCCCAATGGCTAATTAGATATAGGAAGGAAGCAGGCAAGGGCTCGGGGAATTACCCTCACATCTGATTTCCCACTGCTATGTTTCATAAGGACCAGCAGCCTCTGCTCCATCAAAAAACAGGGCGGAAATTACCACGTGTAGTGATGGTGCTTGTGGAACTCTATATGCCTGTTAATAAATATTAATTTTGCTCCACGTCTGCTAGCACTGCCAGCCCTGTGCCAGCACAACTGTGTGTTGCCTATACATTTCTGTTACAACACACACTGTACATGCTCCACCCCAGGTATCCACACCTCTACACACACTGTCACCTGCAGTCCAGACCATCCGCCACCAATGCAGCTCCCTGGAAAAGCTGGACACTAGTTCTCCAAACTAACAGGTTTCACAACAATCCAGGCAAGAAATGTCTTGAACTGGGGTGAGTTTCTTTCAAAACAGGCCTAGCTCACAGAGCAAGGCTCTCCATGCTCCCTAAGTAACATTTAGCTCTAGTTGAGAGTGACTGCTAGCTGCCACCACAACTCCATCAGGGCACGCATACTAATGCTCTTGGACTGCTGCCATATCATCCATACATGCTTTATTACAGCTCATCTCCTTAATGTGCAAGACATTTATCTTTGATTCTTTCAAAATGAGAAAGAAAAAAATCCCGATACTGTAGAACTGGTTTTAGTACTGTTCAGACCATTTAAACTGGGTCACTGCAAGCTCTTCAAGCAGACGTTTCTTTGTCACCACAGACAAGTAACAGCACCAAGTTATTTTTGCGTTATTAACAAACTTTTCTGAATTGTAAGGGCTAGAATTCTTAATAATGATCAGGTAAGCCTCTACTCACAGTTTTCCCATTTATCAGCAGGAAGTTTCAACACCAAAAATACAGAAAGAGCAGGTTAATCACATGAATCAACCTACCAGCCTCAACACTAGTAAGTCATAGGCAGCGGGAACGATAGATGGGTGATGGGGCAAACACAAAACTTGCAAAATTGAGTCCACAGATTCAAAGGCAGACCAGTGACCATGACTGACACAGAAAAATAAGCAGATCTTGGAAACACCAACCAACCATCCTCAGAAATATGAAGCTCTTCCCATTCCTTAGGTATGCAGTGAGATCAAGGAATGCAACTGAGAAACAGCATAATTTCAACAGCAATGAAGCCTCAGTGATACTTGCTTTTGGAACAAAGGTACTGGACTAGATGATATTATTTTAAAATAGTGAAACCTTTTCCCAATACGGTTTTATTTCAAGGATGAATTGTATGACATGTCCTGCAAAAACATGAGTTCTCCTAGAAACCTGAGAATTAGTGGTGTGGAAAAAGAAGGAAACAAACAAAAATCAACAGAGTTGAAATGCAAACTTCAATTAACTTGATCAATTAGTCATGAAAATTTACCAACCTACATGAAAACAGGATTTGCTAGTTTTTCCTAATGATAAAGAGCCTTCTCTGTTCCTGCTCTCCCCATGCCCAGTTTGCTGCTAAAAAATGTATAGCACAAGACATCCTCACACTCTCTTTAAAAAAAATTTAGAAGTTTAACAAGCAATGATTACAACTTGCTGAACTCAATAATGTGCCTGTAAAAGATTTACCTTCAGTCACACACAAGACATCTTAACTCTAGTTCTGTGGATGTAAACAAAAACACTGAGTAGACTGTCCTCTACTCTCAAAATAGGATTCATTTAAGAAAGTTTTCTTGGCAGCTGTTCCCTTGAGAGGGAAGCTGTGCCAGATGATGAAGCTGCTTCTCATGGAGGCTGGCAGGTAAGAGGTGAGCCCTGGCATCTGCTGGTCTCCCCTCCAGAGCAGCCACTAGTACAGCTGGGCTACTCCTTTCTCTCCTAACAGCCAAAGAGAACAGCAGAAACCAAACTGCAGAGTTACAGCTCTCCACCAAGTTTTGTCTCGCATAACAGAACTTTTGCAATAGACATACATAGTTGCAAAATCCCCGAAGAAACTGAAGAGTTTTGCCATGCCAAAATTGGCTTTTCATCACCAAATTTTTCTTTCCCCCCCACCCCCCCCACAAGTTTACGGAACAAACTTACTCTAGAAGGTAAGAGAGGGAGTATATTTTAAGTAATCCACACTAAATTAAAAAAAAAATTTAAAAAGCAGATGGATACAGCTGTTTTCAGGGCAAACAGGAAAATTATTGGTTCTCCTTTATGGTCTAAAGAAGGATGAAACAACAAAACACAAAAAAGACATTTGTAATGAAGAGGTTAAAGGATCCAGATTGATTTCTCATCAAGAAAGAAGACATTCTGAAATAACAGATTTTCAAAGTACTGACTGAAAACACATTAAATAGATCAGTCCTGCAGAGGTATTTAATGCTGAGGGTGGCAGAATGAATTACTGCAGGTAGCGACTGAAACAGAACGTTTATACAAGTTCAAGAAAGACCAAAATTAGTTCCAAGTTAATGATGGAGCAGCAGCTTCAAATACCGTCACTTTGCTTTTTGTTCATGCAAGGTAAATCTTATTATTACATGCCATCATTTTAGTGCACCTTCTAGGTCTTTAATATTGTACACCATTTGCCTTTTTTAATAAAGTAGGTTTTACATCCATTTTATTAAGATGTAACAGTGATTAATCTCAAGTAGGAAACACTGACACCATACCAAATGTGCAGCACTCATACATGGATCAGACTGGCCCTCCCAAAAACCTTATTTTCTACAGATTCAGGCCACCCCAGACCTCAGATATGAGTGAAAGGCATTCTGAAAAGGAGGAGCCCTGGTACTACAGCTCCCCCAAGCTGAATCCCACATACCCAGCCAAGTCTGTCGTCTTTCCCACCTCATTTTCCCTCCCTCTGTTACACAAGAGGAATCGTTACACAGTCCAAGGCTGTGAGACTATTTCAGCATTAATCTGTGCCTGCAAGACAACATGAACACAGACATCCAGGGCTATGCAGAGTTTGGGCACTGTCAGAAGTTTGTCCTAAACTCTCAAAACATTTGATGTTGCTTCTATCATTTTCAAGACCCGACTGAAGAGTAAATATCTTTGAATATGCGTTGAAAGAGACAAAGAGGATATACAGCAAAGTAAACGCTGCTTAGGGATAAGGCATAAATAAAGAAAAAAATTTTTAGAAGAAACAAAAAACCCAACAAGAAAGCACCCAACCCAGATTTAAAAGGAAGAAAAGGCAAGAATTCACACACAAAAAAAAAATCCAAAAACTAACCCAGACAAAAGACAGTAAGAGAGCACATTATCTCAAACAAATAAAACAAGCAATAACAAAATGAAAAGCAGAGAGATTAAGACCTAAAATGTAAATCAGATTTAAGCCAGACACTTTTGGTCAGCCATGTTACATTACTTCCTCCACTGCAACCAGCACGCACGCACTCACCCAAATAGCTGTATCTTAATCCACATCAACTTGGTTCTGCTATTCAGCTCCAGATTACATCCCTGCCCTTCCCCGCAACTCAGAGACTTTGTTAGGGTTTGGCTATACAGCCTGGCTCATCACCCTGTGCACTTTTTGGATCAACAGAGGCAGCTTCTCTCAGACCTCTCCAACCTCCCCAGCAGCATCTTCTTCAAACCCTTCAAACCCTGTGCCTGGGTCACTCACAGCCCCAGCACAAGACCAATTCCTCAATGGCTGAAGGTCAGAAAACACACATGAGGATGGGGAGAAGACTTGTGGCTGGGGAGCAAGAAACAGGGGAAAAAACACTGGAAGAATAAAAGGAGGGAAAAAAAGAAAGTGGTGTTTCCAAATATGAAGTGCCAATTAGAGGAAAAACAATGAGAACCAACTCTTTAAAAATATAACTTTAGGCTTTAAAATACATGAAAGGTGAAGAATCAGCCTTACTAGTCAATTAGCTATAGCTTTGCTGGGTATGAATTCAGCTGCTAGTATTGCCTGGGCTTTACTCCGCCCCCACCCTCCCCCCAATCACTGTTTCATTGTGAAAGAATTTAATTATTATTTTCATTACCAGATGCATACATTATAAAATGAGCCTGCACAGAGACAATGAGCACTTCAAGAAAATAAGTGTAATAATGAGAATATGTTTACATTTTTCGGCAATAAAAATGAAGACATTCTCAACAAGGGTGCTTTTTAAAATAGACTTGAATAAAATAATTCATAAGAGTCATAACACTAAATGTGACACTCCTCCTTTTCTTAAAAAAGAATTATTCCAGTGCATTGAATTTTAATACAACTTAAAATTAAAACTAAAATTTTATTAGCTTCTCTATCAGAAACTTCAACAAAAATTTAACTTGAACACATTTTGCAGTGACGGAATATTAAAACTTTTCTGTTTTGTTCTTAAAAAAAATAATTAAAAAATCTATTCCAGAGATATCAATTACACTGCATACCCAAGGAAAGAATACAGCAGCAACCATATAATATGCTGGTATTCCAAATAAACCACCAAACAATTAAAGAGCGAAAAAAAAATTTAGTTTTCAAATGAAACACAGATACATGTTTATTTATTTAGGATTTTTGCTGCATAAACAAAAATCTCAAAGCCATGAAGCAATAAAAACACATTTGTATGGATATAACAGAAACAGCACAATGGTAACATCTGCATACTAGTTGCAATCCCAAACGACTGACTTAGTAACAACAAAACCTGAGTTCTTGCGCTTTATGTGACCCTATTTAACAACACAGGCCAACACTCCAATTTCACCCAGGAACCAGGTTCAACAAATCCTTTGCTGCTCATGGCCTGCCAAGCACGCACCAGGTGATTTGCAGGTAAGCACCAGGGACCCCTGCTCTCAGCAACAGCGTCCCCATGGGGCTCAGTGTGTCACATCCCCATGCTCACCTGTTAATCAGTCACTGCAAAGGGGGCACATTCAACAAGTCACTACTTCCAGGTCTTGGTAGGCTCCCCCTGCTCCAGAGCTGGAGGAACTGTCCATGTGCACTCCTGTCTCACCAGCACTGTGCCTTGTAGCTGGGATGCAGCCCTAGTGCCCATGGGCACTGACACCAGACGAGGAGGAGCACCAAGGCTGGCTCCTGCTGGCCCTGCAAGGGTGGCACAAGGGCAATGCCCTCACAATGCCTCAGCATGAATCGCTGGTCCTACCTGGGCAGACCTATGGAGGCTCTGGAATGCCAACTTCCATTTTGGAAAGGTGTTGAGCCTTTACTCAAGTAGGATGGAGGGCATCTGACAGTTAACCACAATCCATAATAACAGAGCAACCTTCTCTTCCCATTCTCAGATGTGGATGCCAAGCCAGGATTCATTTGGCCAAAGGAAGATGTTTACAGTGTAGGTGTCTGTATCTGAACAGGTCATGTTGGTCTCCCTTTACAGCCCATGCAAAGAACAAGGCTCTCTGACTGAACTCCTCCTACAGAACACGCCAAAAGGAGGTCAAATGAATCACATTCTACAAATGTCTGCTTCTGCTCCCTGCCTGACAGGAGTTCTCCAGGATTCCTGTTTCTCTTGGCTGGATACATTTAGGGTCTTCCCTCCACTTCCACTCAAAGAGTTAGACCTCAGTAACACAGGTGAGACAAATCCCACACTGTCCTAGCACCAGTTTAACCCTCCCAGTTTAAAAACGAGTAACAAAGCACTGATTGTGTAAGTTCCCAGCATTACCCACCCAATACAGTGGGTGCCTGCCCCTGGGTAACACCAGCCCTTCACAAAACTGCTTTTAGTCACATGACACCAATTATTGCGTTTATTTCAACATTATTTGTCAGCTTGCTCTTACTCCTCCAGTACTTTTCCTCTCAGATGTCACAAGAATTGCCTGACTCTCAGTAGTAACTCTCTTCATTAGCACAGATACTTCCTCTCTTTGTTACCAGTCCTCACTGAAGACTTAGCAAAAGATCTCTCTTTAGGTGTGACCTATATATTTTCTTTTTCTATATTTCCTTAAGTTCTTGATTTCTTAAACCTTTTTTCTTTTGTTCTACTCTTAAAAATATTATCCAGTATCTGCTGAAACCCCTAAATCTTCATTTGACTCTGGAGAAACCCACCCGCTCAGGTTTATAACCTCCATTATCTCTTATTTTTGCTTATAGAGTCCTCACTCCTATTAGGTAAGAACTAAAGCAATGAATATTCTCAAGTTCCCTAATTCTACTTCCGATTTATTTCCTCGTCTTTCTCAGAAACAAGTAACTTTTTTTTCCTTACTTCTAACCCATAATTCCTCTTCTTTCTTCTCCTAAACCACATTCCCAAAGCTCTCCAGAATCTAGACTGACAGGAAAAGGGTTAAAATGTGTTCAGGAAAGGGAGGTAGGTAATTTCTTTTCTATGCTGCCCAAAGCAGACAGGGCAAGCTGAACTCCCTCATCCTGCAGGGCCAGGAAGTCTCTCACCTAAGCAAAAAGAGACATGATATTGATGTACCGTTAGAAATTGGTTCCACACTGAACTAACAAGTCTCACTTGCTGAAGACTTCAGAAGAAATTTATCTCTCTGCTTCCTTCCTCGTATCCTTCCATAACCAGAGTCATCTTGGCTGGCTATTGGGCATTTGCCAACAAACCTTCAGACATCTCACAGCAGTTGTAGAACAGAGCTTTTCCAGGCCAAAGTTTTGACTGTATTTATATTCCAATAGCTTGTTGCTCCAGCTTTGGCATGCAGTTGCCATGCAGCACTCCAGACAAAATCCCTCCTCCTCAAAACTACTTTTGATCCTGAACATTTTGCTTCAACAACTGATCAACAAATGGCACAGTTAAGAAGAAAGCACCAAACACCTTCCCCTGGGGCAAAGTGGGACATATTTCAGCCTGTTCAGCTGTTGAACCTGGGGATGGTGCTTTAAGCTTAAAGCACTTGGAGATGGTTTTAATGGTTTGACAAATCTCTCCCAGCAGGAAGGAAGCTTTCCATGCATGGCTATAGAGTCTTCCACAAAGCTGAAAGAAACAGCACTCATCTAAATTTAACCTGCCATACTTTCAAAACTGGTCTGTGTGAAGAAACATGTTTTGCTTTCATTTCATGCAAAACATTCAATTAAATTCTCTCAGTAAAAAAGCCCTTACATACTACGGCATGTATGCTATTGTTTTCTTTCACATATATTTCACTTCCCACATGGCTCAAGTGGAAAAATCTTGGTGTAGTGATTACAAACTCACATTAACCTGCCTTTCTTCAGGGGCAAAGGAGAACAGAAGCATGGAACCATTCCTCATCTCCACAGGCCAAGAAATAAGATAGGCCTGGCACTGAGCCCACCCAGCGAGCTGACTCCACCAGACCAGGTTGGGAGCACATTCCACAGGCAGAAGTACTTCTCGAAGAACTTCCTGCCAATGGCTACTTGACATTAAAAACTAGGATGATCTAGGTCAAGTATCCCAGTTGACATTAATTGCTATGTTGGATCAAAAAAAAAACAAACCAGGCAGCCTTTCAGCCAGAGCTCAAGTCACATTAGGCCTAAAAGTGACTGAGGCCAAAACCTTGAATTGTACCCAGAAGCCAAAAGGAAGCCAAGCAGCTGTTGAAGAAGTGCCCGAGCATGTTCTCAGGGCTCCTGCCATCGCTGCGTGCCGCTGCCGAGCGAAGCCGGGGAGCACCGGCCGATGGCCTCGCACGGAGGTCACAGAGTCACAGACAGCCCCCAGGACACGCCACCTCCTCACTGCATTTCTCTGCGTCCTCACGCACAGGGTTGGGGCCTGCTGGTGTGCCTTCCTCAGAAAACCAGCAAGTTACAGAACACTTAGATAAAAGGACGGGTGGAACACTCCAGAGGCTGGTAAACTACAGTAGCACCTGCCTTCAGTGCTTTATCTCTGTTTGCTGCTTCTTTTATCTCCACGTACTCTGTGGGTGAAGCATGTGCCACGTCCAAGTGGAAAGGAAAGAGTTCCTGGAAAAGCAAGTCATCTTTTAATTGACCAGAGCACAAGACAAGGTGACCTTCAGTTACCCAGAAAATCCAATGAGTGCTTCAGAACACCATGACTGAGAGTGCTGCCTGGACAGCAGTCAAAGCTATCACGGTTGACAAGCTGAAAACCAGAATAAAGGACTTAAAACCTGGAAAGTTCATCTGATAGAAAGACCTCAGATGAGTTTTGTTTTTTTTAAGGGAAGATGATTGATTAGGACCAGTAATAATTTTGAGAAAGCACTTTACTAATTCTAACAAGAAAGAGAGAATTAAAACTCACATTTTCAATCCCAGATTTCAATCATCATGGCCAATGTCAAGGTCAGGTACTGGAATAATTGCTACCATGTGAAGGGTATCTCCTTCCACATATTCTTCCAAATATTTCCAAAAATGTCTTACAGTAGATGAAGACAATTTTCAGGTACATACTGAGTTCAGGACAAGCAGAAAGGACTCCATGAGCCCTTTCAATTAATACAGCTACAGCTGAAACAGAAAACAACTATGGGCTGATTTTACTTATCCACACACCTTGAAAAATGCAGCCTTTTACACAAAAGTCATAAAAGGAACAAATTAATTTTTAAAGAGCAAAAGATGAAAATATATAGCTGTACTCCATAAGTCATAGCAGGTTTCCAAATTGTAATCAATATTTTCTTTTGCATTTAAGAACTGCTGAATCTTAATGCTTTTTAGATGTCCAAGTGCCAGAAATAATGATTTTATTATAGATAACTGTATGTGATTGGGGTCCGTAGTTTTTGAAGTTCTCTGCAAAGCCAAAATGGGTTAAGTGCCCATTTGTATTGTTATAAAACTTCTTTACAGTGCTTTAATACAATACTCAAGCAGCAGACCCTGAGGTAATATTTAGCATACAACCTGATAACCCCATGTAGACCCAAACACAGCTGGAAAACCTAAAGTCTACAGCAAGTCCAACAATATCTGTATTATTTTATTCAAAAGTTTAAAAACACAGGTGTCAAAATAACTTCTCAAAGCAGGAACAATATTTGGAAAAAGCAACTTATCAGTCAATTGAACTATTCAACAATTACAGCACGTGCAATACTATGGACCATTGACAGCTCATCTAGTCTAATGAAAAAGTAAAAGGGTTTTCTTTCCCCCACATACAAGATCTTTAGCCGGTAAAGATAACAAACACTTGGTCCAGGTCTTCCAAATAGCAGTCTGGGGCCAAGTATAAAACTGTGTCAAGGATAATTTTCTAAAAACCTAGCCAGTGCCATTTAAAAATAAATAATTGAAATCAAATAAACAACAACAAACACCCCCAACATGGAACATACAACCTAAAATGTATTTACTTAAGAAGTTGGAGTGGTTTTTCTACTTTACAGATCAGATTCAGGTAGGGCATAAAATGTTCGAATATTAGACAGCCAAAATTAACCCTAAAAGTACCTGTAGGAAGAAGTGCATAGCATTTCTTCTTGTAAGCCAATAGGAAGCACCACAGTCTGCTTGCATTACTGGGAGAAAGTCTGGTGACTCTCCCAGCAATTATGGACTAGAGCAGATCTCTCCCATGCCCATTTGGACATTAGGAAAAGGTTGCTTACTGAGAGGACAGTCAGTCAGTGGAACAGGCTCCCCAGGGAAGCAGTCGTGCCACCAAGCCTGCCAGAGTTCAAGGACCCTCTGGATGACACTCTCAGTCAGGTAGTTTAGTGTTTGGTAGTCCTGACAGGAGCAGACTCAATCAACCTTATGGATCCTTTCCAAATCAAGATACTGTATGACTTCATACATGTTTTCAGGCAGCAAGATGTTGACAACTTATTAAGACTTTTCAAAAGGCTTTTTTGATTTGGAAATATCCAATTGTGCTTTTTCTACTCCTTCATTCACAGAAGGACATCAATATTTTGTGATAGGTCTCCAGCAGTCTTCAGAGCAAAGCTCTGGAACATCATGTATTGAACAAGCTACAGAAATTCCTAATACAGACAAATGATCAGCTGCACAGATTAAAGACTGATATGAGTGGTCTTCATAAATTCTTTTTTGTTGGTTTTTGTGAGTTGGTTTTGTTTGTTTAAATGAGTTTCAATTACCAAATGCATTCAGAAGTTGCTGTAGCAACATTTGCCTTTTCATCCAATACTAGTCTAGAATAGTCATTTATTAACAATGGCAGAGTTTTATTTTACAGTGAAAGAATGTAACACAGTTGAGTCAGGGCTTGTGTTTCAATAAAATTTCCTTTAGCAAAACTGGAGTAGAGTATCTCATAAACCTGAGTCAGAAACATCCTCTACTTAAACACCTGATTACGCATTTTCTTTACTTTGGAGAAGTGGTAAAAATAAATAAAACCAGATAAGGAAGACAAAATAAAGAGCAGGGGGAAAAAACCCCAGAAAGCTTCCAACACCAACACAGCCTCTCAGAAGGAAACAACAGTCATCGTTTTGTTCAGAGAATCACCTAACATATGTTACTCATTTTATTTATTAACTTTTATTTAACCCATCTCTTCCTGGTATTCTTGATTACCTGGAAGGAGGTTAGGGGAGCCTACTGAAGAGGGAGGCAGCGATAAAATACATAAAAATCATCACTTCCAATCTCCTGCTTTTCTTTACTTCTACTTGTGCTCTCATGCAAAGCTCTCCTTAGATATCCTCCAGCTCTCCCCAAATCTGATCAGTAACTCCGCTCTCTTTCCTCATCCTGCAGCAGGCTCAGGAAATGAAGATGGCACAAACATTTATGTTTTTAGTATGACAACTGCACCTCTTTAGAACTGCTCCCATGAGGGCAATACCACAGCCCATGCCCGTACCAGTGAAGTGGCAGGACTGAAACCGAGCTGTAATATCAATCTGCGTACTTTATGTGTAAGGAGTCACTCTTGCTATTCTCTTGTATTTCTGTATCTAATTAAGCGAACATGCCCAAGCTTTCCTTCACATGTGAAACACCAGCCTTTGTGCAAACAAAATCTCTCCTTATTTGACAGTGGTTTAAAATGAGAATTCATTAGCGGCAGTTAGACAACTGCCACTGGTAACACTGAGTCCTGACTGCATCAGTCATTCACACAGGTAGCAGGTACTTTAATTTCTCAGACTAAAGCACAGGTGCCTTCTAATCTCCAAATCTAGCAAGAAGAGACATAAACATAAGAAGCAAAATAAGGGATATTTACTTTATTTGTTCCTGAATACAGACTGTCTCATGAGAGGGTTACCTGTTGTCTTACCTGGCTGTAGTTTTGTCCCTGTTTGCTCCCCAGGCTAATCTCATGCCATGCACTGCCAGGATGATGTTGCCCTTTTTGCTAGTTCCATGCAAGCGTCTTTTTCCAGTATTCTATTGTTAAATAATGCCTCCATGCAACTACAACCAGGTGTTTGTCAGTGCTAGACTGAAGTAATGCTGGCATAAGCCTGTGGGACCTTGGGATGGCTCTCTTGCTATAGACTTCCCTTCTGGATGCTCTGGCCAACTTAATACCCCTCACATTTTAGCCTGTCAAATTTCAACAGTCCCATTCTTACCCTGTTTTAGTGCGTGCATGTGGTTTTCTGCTCCAAAACACAGTGAAGTGCTATTTCCAGCCACGATTTCTGTGCTCCTGGGTTCCAAAACAATCATTAGCATAGGAAATGAAAACCAGTCAGACTTGGGGGGCGGAACCACTTGTCCCCTTGCTCCTTCCAGCAAATGGAAACAACAATACCCAAACCACCAACTCACAGAAGACCCTACAGTTTCACCAATTTTCATGCTAAGCTCCCCCTGGAATAAGTGCATGGTATGGGGTTAAGGGACTGACCCCTCCTTGGAAAAGGCAAATTTACTGCAATATAGCTATTAAAAGGAACAGCTAAAATGAATGTTAGCATATTAGAAACAGTGTTAACTGGTCACAGACTCAACCTCTACCTCTAAAAAAGAGCTCACTTTGTGCAGGCAGTAGGGCTATTTCCCCTAAGTGCAGGTGCGTTCCATTTAAGCCTGATGTTCTCTCACACTCAGAGTCAAAGCCTATGAGAGCAGGAAGCACTGAAAGCAAACCAGGACAGGTTTCCCTCAGAAACGGAATAAATATTTTTAAGCATCAGAAACATGCAATTTGGCATGTTGAAAGAGATGCAAATAGCTATCCCTTTAAAAAGTGTCTTTTAGGACCAAAATATTTTATGTTCCCTTTCTCACAGCTATATGTTCGCATACTTGAATCAATTTTTAGAATGTCCTTCCTAAGATTAATTTTTAAACTCAAGTCTGGACACTTTTCACCCTCTCTCTGCCCAGATACCCCTGTTGAGTCTGTTCCACTGCTGGAGGCTGCAAGGACATGAAAGTCAGCCTGCCACAGGTTTGCATCCCACCCTTTCTCACTAAAAGCAGAAAAAAAAGCGAGCACAGGGATAGAGAGCCTGTAGAAAGGAACAGGGCACAGCACTTACAGGGCAAGAGCCGTAACTTCCTACAGCAGGCATGCTATTACATGTACTTTCTGTCACAGTAGATGATGACTCAAAGCCATCTCATAAAATGCTGCAAGGCTTAAAAAGAAGGAAAAAAAAGCAGCTGTTCCCCAACTTTCAAAGAAAAGAGTAAAAATAAAGAATATGTGCCCTCATCCATGAAGTAGCCAGCCCAGACTTAGGCTTGAGTATCTCTCTAAGAGAATAAACCCACCACAGACTTTACAGGATAAATACATAACTAAACCTTTTGGCAGATCTTTACCAGATGTAATTCTACAGCTTTAGCTATGTTAGCTCACAAATGTGACAATTTTAACCCAAGTCTGTTTATACGCTTTTATTTAGAAGGGTCTTGTACCTGAAAGTCTGTATACATCACAAATCTTTTGAAAGGAAACAGATTTTAGACAACCACTGATGTCAGTGTGAACTGTTTAAGGAGTAGTAAGTTGCTTTAGACTAAGCCAATTCTTCCCACTCCACTTACAAACAGCTGGGAAAAACAATGTAATGATAATTAAATGGACGGGGTGAGGGGGAGGAATTTAACTGGCTACTTTACGTAAGACGCTCAATGAGCAATTTCTGCAGACCAAAATTTAATCTGACATTAGTTCAGACTTCTGTTATTTATGTGTGTAGTCCCAAGCAGTGGTAAACAGCACTTGTAAACTGAGAGGAAGCTGCGCCCACAGACCACAGCATATCAAAATATCCAGTGCTGCTCAAATCCAGCAGGAGACAATTCTCCCAGACATCCCATGGCCACTGAACTCCTCAAACAAGCCACTTTTGCATTTCCAGACAAAAATGTGTTCTCCACATTCCTCACGAGCAATCTGCAAAGACTAAAGAGCACACACAAGGTAACCAAGGAGAGCTAATAAAAGCACAGATATTGCACCTTTTTCTTCTGTTCTGTGATCTCATTTTAGTAATTACCAGTTATTTCTACATATCTTAAGATACTCACTTGTAAATAACAAATACAGGAATACAGTGCTGGAATACACCAGCACACATACAGGAAATCAGAACTCAGGAAAGTGAGTTTATGAATTATGTTTACACATTTTTAATACAGTCTAATGATTAAATAAAAAAGGAAAATAGTAAGGATATTTGCCTTTATCTTAATTAGCAAGGCTGTTTATGCAGGCTGAAAGGTAAGCATGTGTTTGTTTCTCCATCTCATTTTTATGTATTACGACTGAAGAACATTGCATTATTTGCACTCTTGAAATCATAAGAAGCCTCCAAACAATTTTTGCAGAAATGGCGCTTAAAAATTTCACATTTGATCCATCCAAGCAAGATCTATTTTACCTAGAAAGAATATGGCTCTCACCTACCAAGAAGGTTCTAAAGCATGCAAAATTAACGCAATTTATACCTGTCTCCAACTTGTCGCCACATTTTTCCCCCTAAAATTTCTACAAGTAAATCTCATCACTACAAGTTCAATTATGTCATAAAGTGGCCTTTTGCCTTATATCTCCCAAAGAAGAAGGTATGAGGTCTTTTGATAGATATCTTAACTACAGAATCTAAACTGGGATTGAAAACCAACCAACAAAAACACAACCCCAAAACTGACAACACCTAAAAAGCTGATCACAGTAGGTTCTTCATCCCAGACAGGTAGAAGGGGTTCAGGAACCGTAAAAATGGTTCCCATAGATTACTTCCCTCTCATTCTTGGAAGTATTTGCTGTTCCCAGTATCACCAGCTCTACTGTACCTGTTGTTACATGTCCTTTCACAAAGCCTTTCTCCTATCGATGTGATAGCTGCAAAATTCAGAAACATCACAGTATCTTAAGTTACTTTCCTGATTTATTTAAACAACCACTGCTATTTCTACAGTGCAGGACATCCTGCCAGGGTTTTCTGAATCCTGAAGATGATCTCCACAGGACATGGGCAAGTTTTTAGACTTTAAAAAAAAAAAAAAAGGACACATAGGACAGTTGCATTTCCAAGCAACTCTCTTTGCTCAGCAAGGAAGAGAAGTGAGTGAGGAGACGACACACCCTGACTTGTGCCATGCCCCTGCAGGGAAGGAACCTGCTGCAGAGGAATGGAGCAGGTCACCAGGGTCAGCAGGGCCACCAGGGATAAACCTGACAAAGTCCACCTGCCACAGCACCAGGCAATAAGCTAACAAAAATTAGATCAGATAGCAGACCTTCAAGTGTTTATAGCCCATGACTCAACTTTCCCTCCTGTACAGTGACCTTTACAGAGGACAGGAAAAGGAGGCGAGCATGCTTATATGTTAAATTCATACAATCCATTATCCAAAAGAGTAACCGGTTTTGGAGGCTCCAAATCTACTAAGAAGCAGAACAGCAGCGGCCTATGATATCCCCAGAAGGCCAGAAGAGAGGAAATTTGATTGTTTTTGTGCTCCTGGTATCTTGTGAAGCACGTGCAGTTTTTCTTAAAAAATAACAACAAAGTCATAAGGTAGAAGACATAGAAGTAGCGTGATCACCCGCACAAAGAGGATATTTTAAGACCTGCCTTAATGCTCAATTTCAGTTTTGCAGAGACAGAATACAGCTGACATTTGTTTGGAAAAGACATCAGAGCTACAGGAACCATACAGCATTGCAACCCAAAATACTCAGCGTTACCCCAAAAATAGTGTCCAAATACAGTTCACTTCCTCTATCAAGTGTTAGAAATCTCTGAAAACAAAACCAGAGCACGGTAAGGTAGAAGTGAAATTGGCTGGAAAGCCTGAAAGGCACATTGAACAGATGCTTTTTTCCACTTAGGAAATTCACAGTAGAATATCAGTAATGGTAAAACTAGAGGTCCAGAAGATAAAGTTCAGCAAAGTGACCTTTTATGCATTTCAGATCAAAAACCAGTTGGGTCATATGCATGCTCAGATAGCCCTGGGCATATGACAAACAAGCTTAAAAAAAAGTTTGTGAGCAAGCACACCAGACAGCTGTGCTTAAGAGCTATATCCACCAGACATGATCAAACTTTGTTGTTTGATACTGTAATCTAAAGATGAGCCAGAGTTCAGTAAACGTGATTCTGCATAACCTTGTTATCTTTTCATCTCAACACTTAAACCTATGTGAGGGAGTGCAAAGAGGTTACAAAATACTATCAGCACAGTTTATTAAATGGTCTTTTTGCATTCATTTTGTAGCAGAATAAATTTTAAGGTAGCAGAGGTTTAAACACTGGTAACTTAAGAGGACCAGGACTGATTCTTGAAAAATCCTTAGACCTCCAGAGGCAAGAGTAAAATTTTTCTTCAAGAAATTTTGCACTCTTATGTGGCCATGGTTTTAACAGATTGGAGCAGTTTTGCTTTTAGTATGTTAGCTAAGCAAAAGTGAATAGCAAAGATGCATTCCCTTATTTTCCATAAACAGGACCCAAAGTAATAGATTAAGAGGATATTTTCTGCTGGTTTTACCTTTCCTCCCCATAGCCATACACCTCTAGAGATCCATTATTCTGGGAGTTCTAGGACTTTAACACACAATCTTTGGAAACTCTGGACATACAGAACTGAATAGCACCACTCCTGATTACAAAAGTGAAGGATTTCACACTTATCTGTGGTGTTCCACCCCCCCTCAACCCTTTTGGATCATTTTGAACTTCAGCTTCTTATCCTTCTTACATCTCACCCAAAGAGATTTTGCTATCCACCTTCCGATCTCTTCAAGTTATGGCTCTTATTATAAATTCAAAAAAAACACCCAAGCTATTGTCCCATCTTCACTCTTAGGAAGAGGATAACAGAACCTGAAATCTCCAGGTCTTGCAAAAATGGGAGGGCAAGGGGTACTCTCAGGTTTGAGTTATAGGGTATCTCCACAATCTAGAAACAGTCAAATAAGACTATTCATTGAATTAATAAGCATTTGAAGGATATTCTCATTGTTGCATAATTACTTTAGCACATAAAATTCAATTCAAATTTCAGAAAAAAGTTAGCTACCTCAACAGTGAGGAGCCTACATCCTTCTCTTGTTAGATGAGAGAAATTACAAAACCAAGTACTCTGTAAAATAAAGCAAACACAGCCAGCAGTCCTTGTTGCTCAAATGAATCCAGAAATCTGTGCAGAAAGTTGTATCCACATTTCACATAACTTTGTCCTTCCCCATGAAACTCAGTCCAGTGTAAAACAGGCAGAACACCCTTGCTTGGATCCCCAACCCCAGCAGGGACATCTGCTCCTCCATCTGGGAGCTGCAATCCTGGAAAAGCACCAGGAGATGAAAAACATGTGGGAAAAAGTTTTTTGGGGGTCCTTTTGTCCTGTTTAATATGACACTTGTCACATACTCATCTCTTTGCCAACTACAAAAATTCCTGAGTGGAGGAAAAAAAACAAAAACCAACAACCCACCCAGGCAAGCAATTTTTTCCATAAACGATAAGCAAAACAACTATAGTCAAACAAAGTTGAAGGCTACTGACAAGAAAATAGAGGCCTAGGCCCAGTTCTTTCTATTGCCTGAGAAATGAAGGCAGAAACCAGTATCTTGATGTTCTTCCCTGCTGTTTCATGCTGCTTTCTCACTGTATTTCTGCAGCAGCGGGAATAAAGACAAAAGAAGCACCAAAGAACAAAGCAGGAATCCCATTCTGGCAAAAACAGGGAGGGGGAACAAAAGACAGAGTGGAAGTGGATGGACTACTTATAGCAATTATTGTCAAACATTTTTGCACTTCCTTCCTTAATGTAGCTCCTTTTGTACACAAAGGCCTCCAAATTGTTCTGAGAGGTTCCCTTTGTAAAACGAGGAGAAAGGAAAACTGTAATAAGACTACGCAATGAAGATAAATTTTCCCAATAATGCAAGCTACAGGAAACACATGGAGGTCAAACAAAACTATTATTTGCCTTTTCAAACACTATTTTCTTCAGCTGTTAAATAAAAACATTATGAAGCCATTTTACACAGTAAAATTTAACCTTCTATTAACCTTCCATATTAAGTAAACAAACCTTTCTAGCCAATAAGCATCATTGTGAACTCTCAGATGATAAGCAATACCTTAATTACATTCATTTACATGACTTTGAAATTGTTCCAGACCAAAGTCAACAACTACAAGGTCAAAGAGTATGGAAATCTAAATAAGGAGAAATCCAGTCGACCAGTTCACAAGGATGGTGCAGCATCCTTTCTAACCCAGTTTGCAAAGGGTCAGGGATACCAACCAAGTACTCACTTTTCATCAATTAGATTAAAAAAGCAAATCCCCTAAAACACCGAAGACCAAGTCCATCCTTTTTTTTCCCTCCCTTTGGAAGACTATTCAAAGTTGAAAGCAATGGACACTTCAGAATTGTTTTTAATGTCTAATGGCCAACCAAGCTGTATGAACACCTTATGCAAATGTTTTGTAATATTCTAAATGAAAGCCACAACATGAAAGATACTTTTTAAAAATACATCCATGCCACTGAAAACTAGCTAATATTTGGTATAGTGCTTTTGTACTTGGGAATGCTAAACTGACGAGTTTACAACTGTTAGAATGCTACATGAAAACCTTCATTATGTCATCCATGCTACACCTAAGAGCAGGAAATGCTAATAATTTTTAAACAGCAATCATAAAAAACTCTTAACAATGACAGCTGCAAGAAACTTTATAAAGTATGTTCTGCACTGAAACAGCAGAAGAGCAGACACGGACTCCATCCATTCCTAAGATATTAGATAATGGCTCAGGTATGATCAGTAGCAATCAAATTAGCCAAAATACAGCACATGTGCATGCTGCACTGATGGATCATTTCAGAATTACATTTTATGTATGATAACCATGAAATTACTACAAATATACATATACAAAATCTAAAGTACAGCTTTTGGATTTAGGCAGTCCCATATCAATACACTGCAGCTGACAACATTTTCTTAGTATTAAGTTAGATAAATCTCCCTGCACCCTACTTTACTAGCCAAGCACTTTTTATACTACTCTCAAGCCAACAACCTTCTGCAATTTAAGTTTGATTTAGGGCAAGAGAAGCAATGAGTATTATAAAATTTATGCTTGTTCACCTTCTCTCCCCACAGAGAAGGGCAAGACGTTTTTTCATGTAAATATGTATTAGATCCAAATCATTTAAATAGATATTATTCCACAGAGAACATGATGCTGCATATGCCCATTTCAACTCCATGTTACTAAATAAACTGCAAGATAATGATGTTGCCCTGCTCATCCTAAAGGACACAGAAAATATTTCTAGGCATTTCAAACAGAAGTAAGAGATTTTCACAAGAAAACAGAAAAACTAGGGTGGCTCTTACAGAGCTTCCTAAAGTGAAGACAAGTCACTGGCAAATTAGGAAATCTCTTTAGGAACAGGTCACAGCTGCCACAGAAAAAAACATCTCAGGTATATGAAATCTTTATAGTATGAATAGCAAATCATCACTATCATCCACTTTCATTTTCTTTTAAATGGAGAAGGGAAAGATAATGACGTTTGCAAGGAGCAAACCAAGAAACTTCAGACAGGTGACTAATTCTAAAAGTGAATGTAGAAATGCTAAATGCAAGGTGCCAAAAGCTAATTTGTCTCTAATATGTCTCAGTTATATTTAGCTACAAGTGTCACGGCTTGAATGGAAAAGAGACAGAATAGAGAAAATTTAAACAGTGTCTTAAAAATGAGAGCTTTAAGTATCCCTTTTAGGTGAATGCAGACATCTCCCTGCTCTTCACAAAATGCACCGGAAGTTATTCAGCATGTTACACAAAATGCAATTTAAGTTAACAGTTAATTTCTAAATCATGTGTATATTTAAAGTGAGGAAGACTGTCATCTGACTTGAAGCCATCACATTGGGGCCACAGTCAGTTATCTTACAATACAGTCTGACCTCTACTTGATTTTAAAATAGGATAATCACCTTCAACTGTGTATGAACCTTGAACATTATCAAAAACAGTTTTATTGCATCAACGATTTATTAATAGTCTTATATTAATAGTAATGTAACTTTGACTTTACAAAGTCATAAAGATGACAAGAAACACAGTCAAGACTTATTGTGCTACCTATTTTATTTTAGGCTTCTAAGGCAACCTCATGACACAATCAGGAAAACTATCCTGAAAGTAAGAGCTACAAAGAAAAAACAACAGAATACGCATGTATCGGCCCAGTTCAACAGCAGAGCAGGAAGGACACAGCATAATGAGTTCAGAGAAATGCTGAAACCTTTCAAGTACCAAAACTGTCCTGCAGCCAACTGTGCTTGGAGCTGGAGAAGCGCTCGTGCTGAGACAGGTAACCTCTGGACCAGCACACGAGCAGCAGCTGCAATAAGGATGGGGCGTGAGCCTTATGTGGGGACGTGCTAAGCCAGATTCCCTTTCCAAGCAAAGCACTGCAAAACGCCCAAAGCCTACAGGCTCACATTCAAAACAAACCTGAGGAAGAAGGAAATGTTCCTCCCAGAGTGCTTCTGGTTCCAAACACTCACTGTGGCACCCCTGCCGTGCGGTCGCTTTTAGAGCTGCTGGCCCCATTGCACCACAGTTTAAACAAAGAGTGCCTAAGAAAGTACAATATTCTATAACTGGCATTTACAGCATCGGCCTTGGACTCCTAATCTTTACCAGACGGGCACACAAATCAATCTATCAGCTCATAAAGGTATGCTTTTTAACCTCCAAAACAGATGGGATTGGCCAGAAACGTCTGGCATGTCAAACTGCTAATCACGGCTGCCCTTTGCACAAAATAACCCACTTAAGTTGAGGCATGGTTGCACTGTAACAGACATTAGTCTGTGGGAAACCCATTTAACTGTCACATACTCCCGCCACTCTTGCTCTCCCTTAATTAAGCCTAATGCCTTATGCTTTGACCTTTTGTTCTAGCCTATTAACCCTATCTAGTACAAGTTCAAATATGTTAAACTTAAAAGTTTGCCTTTAATATTAAATGCTAAGCTACAGAAAGAGTGAGGGATGCTTCTATACCCTGCAAGTTACCAACCCCTGTGTTAATCCCTAAAGACAAAGTATGTCCAAACACTAATCAGTCTCACAACAAAAAGAATGGAGTTTCTTTCACTTGCATAGCCTACTTTTTTCTCTTCTGAGGAGAGAGGAGGGTGAGGAAAAAAAAGAAGTGAAACTTCTGTTTGCAACTTCATATCCTCAGGCTTTTGGCTTTTTATCCAACAAAAAGTGCACATGCTATCAGCCAAGATCATACTGCACTCATTTGCTGTTCTCTGAAACCTATCATTAAAAATAAGACATAATTGGTTTACAGTGACCAATTTCTCCTCAATTAAAGGCTGCCTCTGCCAACCCTCCTCACACTGAGTCACCATCCTGTTCTTTTGACAAGATAGTTACATTTACTATTACTCTGTAATTCTCATATGCATCTCCAGGTGAGTTGCATCCTTTGAAGTTTGTCAGACCTGCATAGACTTAAACAAGGACATGATTTATTCATTCTAGCTACACACTTTTCCTTTAATGCAAGCTCAACTAAAGCATGGCAGCCTTCTGCTCCACCATCTCTTAATTCACAAAGGTTACACAGCATCAACAAGACCAGCAGTCATGTTTCTTAAGCAGTACTCTTTTGGAGAAAGTCTACCCTAAGGGTCCAGAACTCTGAATTAAACAAGAACTCTAATTCCAGTGACAATAACAAACCTCTGATCAAGACACTACTGCACTCCACAATAAAGCTATTTATGTATGCAAGCAAGCTTGGTATACCAACAGAGGTATTCCACAATTAGTGCTCATAACTAGTAAACAAACCTATTCCCCACTCCAAAAAAACCAACCATGATACAGCCCATAACTGCTTTATAATATTGCTTAGAAACAAAACAGAATGCACACCATGTTGGGATTACCAGCCATGTATACACTGACAAACCAAAATCTTTAGCTTAACCACCCTACTGACAAGTTGAACACTTGGTGCAACATCCTTGTTTACAGATTATGCTTCTGCAACCCTGACTAAATAGAACTCCTTTTAAAAAGAGGCCAGTCTTAAACCAAAGCTTTGATTTACTTTAACTGTTTTAGAAGATGTGAAAGATTTCAAAAAGCTTGTTGCCACAAAAGCCACTAAGTTCTACTAAAGCTATAATAGGAGACCATCTGCTGCTGATCACAATTCTCCAGTTTTAAATTGCTAATTAATTAATTATGTTCTAATTCCAAAGTGCCCATCTTACTGATTCTGAGACCAGCAAGTAATACCAATAACTTTCCTGTAAATACAACTGCTCAGACAATTAAGATGCACTACAGCAACAATCAACTTTGTTTTTTGAAACGTCAAATAGAAAACATTGTGGGGAAAAATGGGTCCCTCATCTCAATTTCTGGTTATTTCCACAGCACTGATTTTGGTTAAATCCAAATCCCTACAATCTAAAAAGTGCATACGTTTCCTAATTATTTCACCTGGCTATATTCTATCGTATTGGAGATGCTCCAACTGCACTACACAGGCCAACACTGTATTCAAGTAAAGTCAAGCAACACATGGATTTATTTAAAAAAATAAAGAAGAGAAAAATATATCTCTGCATCTGCAGTCTGTGTCATTACAATGGATATGAGAAGTTCTGCAGGCTGGGATTTGGTATGACTGCCTCCAGCTTCTAGACCTTCCCTACCAATGCTCACAGAAGTTGCCACTGGAGGCAATGCAAATGAGTCCTAAGAGAGACCAGAAACAAAACAACAACTGCTTGTCAACCATGACATGCCCAAATTGTATTCTTTACGCTCATCAGCATTCTCAAGTTCTTAGGCACACATGTAAGCCCACCAAGGACAGTGGGGCTACTCAAGTGAATAAAATGACTCATAAACCAAAGTGCATATACATAAGCAATCACTGGACAACACTGGGGGAATTATTCCCTGGTATCACAGAAAAATAGGATTTAGGAAATGGGAACCAAGGGAGCAGATCTGAACAAAATGACAGTGATGCTAAATGTCTACAAGCCATTGTAACATTATGTCTAATAATGATTTTACTGTGATGGTCCCTTGCCATACAAGCTCAATTTGGATCCATTTTATTTAAAAAATAAGAAAGATAGTAACACAGTAAGTGTTATTTAATCTTCTCTTTCACTCTGAAATTACATGTAAATCAAGTTCTTCACTATTAAGCTACCTCCCAAACAAGTAGGCTGAATCTTCAGAATTTAACAGCAAATTACACACAAAAAGTTCAAACATTACAAAAATATTTATTTCTCTTTAATCAGCACACACATTAAAAAAACCCCAACTCTTACAGTAAACGAGAGGATTAACTTGAACATTTATCACTTCACAACATATTATAATCCTAAAAGGCTGATACACGGCACACAGTTTGACAGCTTTGGCAAGACAAAGAACAAACCCCAAACCAAAGACAAAAGCTGAACAACCCAAACAAATTATTTACCTTGAATGCGGTTCCATTAGGAAAGCTCTTCCTTCAGGAGTCCAAGGATGCATTAATTTTCTTCCTCAAAAATGTCATGCTTGATCAGGAAAGAACAGCAGAAATCCCCCTATGAGATTCTGCAAACCATTCTTTCCTACCTAATATGTCTTAATCTACTTTCTTACTGTTGGTGTAACAGAAAGCAATGCTTTACTTCAGTTAGTACAAACTACAAATAACATTTTTATTTCAGAAGAAAAACATAGTTCCAAACCTCAGAAATCAAAATTTTCCAGACAGAACTATGAGTAAAACTAGTAGAAAGAACTCATGTTGTCTAGACTTATACTAAGGGACATTATTCTGCAAAACAAAATCCACATTCAACTCTAAGCCAGAGTCCTCTTTTCCTTCCTTTCATTCAAAAAACAGCTGTGACATGAAAGCCCTCCTTCCTAAGTAGTGCTTAATGCTTAACACTTCGAACTTGCACCCATGAACATCAAAAACAGTTTTTAAAGATCCTCTATTAATTTACATATACATAAGGAAAAGACAACAGTATTGTATAACAGGTGAGCATAATGCCAAACGCCACAAAATTAGTTAGAAAAAAATAAACCAGCAGAAATTGTAGTATTTGCTTTTGAGAGATTTAAGAACACTATATAACACAATTTTATTTTAGTTAGAAAATGTTATCCCATTACAGTCACAACCTTAGAAGTTCTTCTCAGCACTTGTCTATTATTCTTAGGTGAAATTTTGCTAAAGGTTGCAAACTTGCAGCTAGCCCAGATCAGTCTTATTTCTATTTCAGCCTTGTTGTTGTGACAAGCCTCACTATTAAAGGTCATCAAGTTACCCCACAAGCAGCAAGCTTATTAGGTATAGAGTCAAATTCAAATACAATAAAATACACTTTAAAAAATGAAATAAAATAGACCTCTCCACCACTTAGCTGAACTTTCCCCTCCCTCCTCCTGCTTGGCAATGGGATAGTTCCTCTCCTTATTTCAACACCTTTAGCTTCTGTTCCCACAAAAAATGCATACAAAAGCTTTTTAAACAGAATTCCTCTAGCACAGAGGATCCCACAAGTGGGTAGGATAGAGGGGGAAGAGCAGGAAGCGTGTGTGCTGGTGGCACATCTGATCATTTCTCTCTCCACAAGACCACTTAATCTGGTTTGAGACAGTTAAGAGAAAACATCAAACTCTGACCACTGTAATGTGCTTGCTAACTGGGAAAAAAGACACAGGTGTTGATCAATGAGCCATCACCCAAAAAAATACCTATTCAAACCTTAAAGGTACATGGAATAACAGCAGCATGCTGGACTACTGCCATCACCAATACCCAACAATAGATGCCCAACAACAGAGCCAGTTAAGCTGAAAAATAAGTAAATACTCCGGAACACTACACACAGACACTATTTTAAATCCTTCTTCCCCATTCATCACAAAATGAAAAGGTAAGTTGCACCACAGAAGGGGCGCAATCCTCAACATTTGTATTCAATTGGGAGGAAGAAAAAGATCTACCATCACAGTAAAAATAAACAGAGAAATGACAGGTACAGTGACAAAGGTGCTAATAAACATAGTTGAAAGCCTTCTCAAGTCTATTTTACTGAAGGAGTAAGTAAGTTGGATGTGGAATCTCTTGTGGCCAATGAAAAACAGGACGAGAGGTCCCACAGAGCAGAACAAAGCAGCTCTATTAAAAAAACATATTCATGTTTTCAAGCCAACTGAATTTCAGAAAGATAGGTAATTCCAGTATTACTGTTCTATACTATAGATGTAGACAAAATGTTTTTCACCACTGACAAGTGAGCAAATTTAATCATTCCTACTTCCAAGAGAAGACAGATTGCTATGTAGTAGGGAAAAATACAAGGCACATATAGTATTGCCATCAAGGTTCAATGCATAGATGGGATTTCTTTTAGGTTAGCATTAAACAGTCTTTTTTGTATTGTTCCGAGTGACTACAAAAGGTTTATGAGAGTACAGTGAAAAGGCAACAACAGAATTTGTCATTTCTAGGAAAAATTCCATGTACCTTCAATATGTTTTAAAAATTGAGGAGGAAAAGAAGTAACTTTTCTAGAACAATGTTTTATTCCCAAACACTTCACATCTGGACTACCTGCTTTACACACCTTATAGTTGTGTTGTATTACAGACCAGCAAATGCAGGATAGCTGATGACATGAACACTACCAACAAGGCCATCTCCTGCAGCAAGAACCATCCTACCCTTCTACATCTGAGGCAAGCCCTGCCTTTGACATCAGTAAAAAGGCCTTTTCAATCCACTTTCCCTCTCTCTTTCCACAGTGGGATGGGTCACAGAGAAGAAGCAGAAAGCAGCTAGCTATGAATCTTAAAGTTTGCTAAGGAAAAAAATCAGAATAATACCAACTCTAGGACCAATGAGGACAAAAATACTGTTCATCTGTGAGCAAGACTTACTGCTTGGACACAAGAACTTCAACACAGAACTTCACTGACTATTTTCTGGGGCAAATTAAATACGCCCATATTTGTTTTCAAATAATAGTTTCATCCAAGACTGGAACACATTTTACATCTAGCACCTGATCTCTTCACAAGAACTCCTTCACTACTTCCTTTCTTGAGAGGAGGAAGATCATCCCCTCAGAGGTCTTGCCCAACACAGAGTTTATTTCCTGCATTAAACCCAGCCTCTTAGAAACCAGTGACTAAAACAGAAGATCTGTAGCTTTTGCTTTCAGTCTGATTTTGTCTATAAGCAAAATTGGTTTTCCTCTGCTGAAGGCAATAGTATTTAGAAATAAGTGGTATGAAAACAAAATTTCACTCAAGACAGGCAATTAAACAAGAGCAATGAGCTCCAATAACAATTTAAGTATGAGAAGACTATGCCAGGAGGGGTCTGACCCAAGCTAAGATGTCTAGCAACTGCTTCTTCCCCTTCCTACACATGAATATTTATTCACATGAGTTTTAGTTTCTATTCTCCTTCTTCAACCATCAAGCCAAGTGACCTGCAACAGACAGCCAAATAAATTACCAAATTAATTCCTTCAAGTGCTAAATAGGTCTGCTAGCATTTCCAAGTATTTGAAATAAATAATCCAGAAACCCTAAAGAGCAGGCATTCATCTTTACCAAAAGAACCCCTCAGCCCACTTTTCCCAAGGAATACCATCCCACTGGGAAACACACAAGTTTTCACGTGATCACAGATGTTCATCCCAAGTACTGACTGCCAACCCTTGTATGCTGTTTCCTAGTTCAGTGTTTTCCAATGCAACTAGCGAATCCCTAACACCAAAAGGTCCAAAAGCAATGCCACAACCCTGTTGAATGCTTTCCCCCCAGCTCTCCCCCCGTTTGCTGCAGGCAGGCCAGCACAGCTCAGTTACTGTTCCCATCGTTTTGGCCTGTTGGCAGGCAGAAGGAGCAAACCACAAATGCTGTTACCATTAACCTTTTTGTCTTTAGTTCAAAACTGTTTAGACAGACTGTCAAATTTATGCTTTCTATCTTTTTTGTACCTTTATGCATATTCCTTCACACATTCTCCTCCTGTTCAGGTTTTATTCCCTACCTATTCACTTTTCTGCTTGTCCATCATTGCCTGCCCTCCTGAGAAGCAATGATTTATACTTCAAAACTTGCACTTCTTGTCCCAAAAGGGTATTTATCCTTTTACATCTATAGGATAGCTATCCTATTAACCCTGCCTCCTGCTCCTCACCCAGCATGTGGGTGGGCAGTCACCAAAGACCCCCTTGAAAAGGGGCTTGGGCCCCCAGACCAGACACCCAGCTGGGAACCCCACATTCTCTACTGGATCCCCTCCACACCCTGTACATTCACACACAGGAAAAAAACACAACCACAGACAGTCAGGCTTTGAGGTATAGGTAAGCTCCAAAGAGCTATTCTAAAATGATAATTCACAAAAATACTATGGTCTTCATGTCTTCTCTGAAAGCTCTACAAGGAGGTGTCAGGCACAGCCCTAGAGCAGGACAGCTGACTGGGGGAAATGCAATTCCCTGGCTTTGCCTTGGGCAGGTTTATACATGTGCTCGGCACAATGCAAAACAGAGTTTATCTTTTATTACAGTCATGTCACTGCTAAAATTAACAGTGCTCTCACTGCTAATGCTAAGAAAGCTGGCATAATCTAAACTTTTTGCCAATGTTCAAAGCCTGAAAAAGAAAGTTAGCTTTGAAGAGACAAAATAAGCTTTAAGCAAGCAAAACTCTGCCAATTTTTTTAAGCAAATCCCACAATAAGCAAAACTACAGGTAAATACAAGCATCATAAAGTTAATTCATGTTTGAGTTCTATAATCTTTACTGAATCACTTAAAATTTTTTTCCTTGATGCCTTTTACAGAAGAAATTCACCCCAAACACAACTATCAAACACTGCAGGTGATACAGTCAGTGATTAGATCACCTTTTTAAGTTTACATTATAAAAACATTATTTACTTTTACTTCTTTATCCCCACACAGTTTTTATGACTGCAATAAATTTTGGTTAGCAGATCTTCCACGTTAGAAAATGAAACAAGCACAGGGAACAGAGAAGAAGAGCACGTTTTCATCTGCAATTTTCTGCCATAAGAATAAAAGAGAAAAAAACCCAAAACCTCAATCCAGCACGATTTGGCATTTGACTGCATGTTGTATTCTGTGCATGCATGGCCTACAAAAACCTGAAAGCCAGTGATAGCTCTGGCTCATTAGATAACCCAGAAGCATAGGCCAGACTAGCAGCAGGTCAGATTTCATCCCTGCCCAAAACATGCAGTCACTACTCATTACCTCTTCCATTCCACTCACAGAACACAAACATCCTTGCATATGCATTTTACACATGACTAACTTGCTATCTTGCTTTGGAGCCCATGTCAACTCTGTCTCAGGAGACCACTGACAGAACAACGAGTCAAACTTCTCGACCACAAGTTTGGGAAGACAGCTGCCTCAGACAGCAAAAACCCCAAACCTGCCTGAACACCATTCTCGATGAGAACTTTTGCCTTCCAAGATGCTAGCTACTGATGCCCATATAGTAAGAATTACTCAGATGCCATTAAATCTGATCCCAACCACAAGATATTCTCAGCTCAGAGAGCTTTTGTCATCTGGCATCTTAACGTGTCACACTCTCATGTGTTCAGCCAGCCCTAGAAACAGTAAATCGCATTTGAGTATTGAAGAAAATGTTTCCTACTCGCTCAGGAATACACCACCCCCTTTCCACAAGTGACTGCTTTCTCCCCACAGGTCTTCACAGATTGGATTCGCACTCTTTGTTAAATAAAGCTTTACGGTACCTCAACATTTATAGTGCCATGACTCAGTTAAATTCTAATCAGCCTGTAAACTGTCTGACACTGCAGCAGGTCCCCTCAAAATAAAACAAGGAATAATATAGTCTCCAGATTCCAGGGAGATGAGGCAAAAGAGGACAACTTCCACTTCAGCCTTCTTAACAACAACATAATCCCAAAGCCAGAAATCCCACTGTTTTTTTCCAACACCTTCAACACGTGTCAAGCAAAGGGGCAGCACAGACACAAGGCTGTCTGCTCCCTACCACGCTGCCCCTCGTTTTGCCCATACTACCTCAGGTAGTATGTTTCCTTAGATTTTACTACCTTCCAACTTAATCACCCACTGACACTTAGAAAGCAGAGCCTCAAACAACGTGTTCCGTAGGGAGAAACGGGGGGGG